>JBAGKO010000012.1:14699941-14711035 GCA_037177275.1 Acacia concinna
GTACAAGTTGTGAAGGAAATTGCCTTTTACTCTGAAGATTACTCCAGTACCTATTCAAGTACGTTGGTACTCAGGTATAAATATGCACATACTCGGGTAAAGTTTATCAGAAAACTTCTACATAATGTATTAGTTGTACTCTAGTACTCAGAAATCATACTGGAATATCATTGTACTCAAGTACAAAATATCTCATACTCTAGTACGAGTTGTATCAATTTCAAAGCAACTTTACTAGAGTACCTTATTCTTGTACTGGAGTACTTTACTTATTCTGGTATGCAATCCTTATACTTAAGTACACTTATACAAGAAACTTTACTGTATATACTCGAGTCCTAGATTTTATTACCACAGTATAGATATACTCGGGTACCCTTATATTGTATTTGTTGCTGCTGCACTCAAGTATTACTTCTTTGTACCAGGTTACTAATGTACTTAGGTATTATCTTAGAAACCTGCATCAAATATATGTGTAACATACTCGGGTATGTTATAATCCATACTTAGGTATCCTCTTACTTGGGTACACAATATCTCATACTCGAGTACTATGAATTAGAATAGAAGAAGATAAGCATATCATACTTGAGTATGCATTTTTAGTACTAAAGTGTCATACTGGAGTACATGATTCTCATACTCAGATATTAGCTTACTCAAGTACACAATAGTCATACTCGAGTATATTTTTGAATCAAAATATAAGCAGATGAGAAATTATACAAGAGTACATGATTTTTGTACTGGAGTATTAGACTTACTCTAGTAAGTAATATTGTTACTCGAGTTCAACTTGGAAGATTTATCTCTTACCATTAGGATCCATGATCAAGTACCAATTTTCTTTACTCTAGTACAATCATACTCGGGGTATAATAACATAGATACCCACATACACTTTTCTTTCACACGCTTCTATCATACTCAAGTATCCTTTCTTATACTAGAGTACAACTTCATATTTGAGTAACTCACTTATCATACTCAAGTATCCTTACTGATACTTGAGTACACTATCATTCTTGAGTAACTTACTCATCATATAAATTCCTGCATGAATAAAGGTTAAGCCACACAATATATGTTTTGTTATCATTAAAACTAGGGACTTAACACCTATGAGTTATTCTGTGTGTCTCTTATTCTTGTCGATGCTCAGGTACTTACCAATCCCTCTATACTTCCATAAAGTGCTTCATTCTTCAATCACCATGCTACCATATTTTTACTATTCCTTCAAACAGGGAACCAAGATATAGGCGAGTGTCCTCATTAAATCAATGTACCAACAATTTTGTAATGACATTAATGAGGGGAGTACTTATGAAATTTTGAACTTTGTTGTTTCACCCAATAACTATAAGTATAGACCTACGACTCATCCATTCAAGCTAACTCTAACGTGTTTTACATCTATCTCATCACGTGATGCTCCAATCCCATTGTCCTTATACTCATTCATCTCCATCTTTGATGTACTCAAACTTCCAGACGATAAGAAAATTGAACACCTCTTTGGTACACCACCTTTCCCATGACTTTTTTTTATCTATATATATCTCTACACCACGGTACATTTCCAATATGCAACAACATCCATAATACATGAAACCAAAAAATTGTACAATTACTTTGACATTTATTATGCCTACAGATGTCATTGCATTCATTAGCTCCATAGCAACTTTGGAGGAGGATAATAAGGACACTGAGACGAAGTATATGATGTGAATGGTTTTACAAGACTTAAAGTTATTCACTTGCCATTCTCTTCATCATGCCAGTATCCATATATCTCATTTCTTTCACTAATTCTTACTACTATTATATTGTGTACAGAGGAAATGATATTGAATGCATTCTTTGGGATTAATGTGCATAAGATGCATACCTTGCTCAAATGCAAACTACTGACAACCCTATTGTTGTTGTACTGAATCTTTGCAGGCTTGGTTCAACTGACACAAGTATGTTTGACTATATTCAAAATATCACATACTATTCCTACTCTTATTACATTGAGCTCATATTTCAATTACATCGTATATAGACAGGCACTAGAATTATAACTCATTCAATGCTACTCGAGTAACTTTCAATCCTCTAATAAAACAGGTCCAATATTTAATTGAACGGTATATATTCCATCGCTCATCTTACCATTTGTTCATTACATGACCATGCCTTTAATGTCTTTTTTGTTTTTTCTATTCTGCTTCCCTACTTTCAGTTCTAAAGACCATGAAACCCTAATCACAACTACCTTTAGCTAGCCTATGCCATCACAAATGAGCCAAGCTAGCAGAGGAGGATCTTTGCTGAACCACACAAAACTTACTGTATCTCATATCCATGAACAAGCAATAGTTAGATTAAAACTTCACTTATTAATGTCTCTGTTATCCAATTCTTGCTTCATGTCACGCCATTTTGATGATCTATGCCTATGCAGGGAAGCATATTTGTGATCAACTGTGAAGTTCAAAAGTTTGAGACCAAATATGGTTGGATGTATGATGGCTGCTCCAAGTGTTCATCAAAGCCAAAACCTAAGGACAAAAGTAACCCCACTGGTACTCTACTTTGTCCCAATTGTCATGGAGAACCCATCTCAATTAAACCTAAGTACATTATTTTATACTTCCTTCATACACTACAGTTGCAATATAGTTCTGTTATATTCAAACCAATTTACTACACTGATTAATTGCATGTTTCATTACCATCAGATGAAGCTTCAATATGTCGTCAAAGATGAAATAGGGTCATATTCTGTGCTTTTTTGGGACCAACTTGCAGTTTAGTTGTTGAACATGACTGCCATGCAATTGAAGCTGACATTGCTTGAGGTCAAACATACACTCCATTGTTCTTTGAACAAAACTTGTCACATTTTTACCTTTGATATATGTAATGCAGAAGGATTGCACAAAAGGATTCTTGAAAGCTTTGGAATATCCAGTTGGTAAAAAACTCTTGTTGAAGCTCAAAGTTAATGAATGCAACAAGAATTATCCAGGCTCTAGCATAAGTGTTAGTCAATTTACAACATGTAAAGATCTACTAAAACAGTTTGATGCAGTGTTTGATGAGTTTATTACAATTTTTTAATTCATTCATATGACATTTCTCAATTATATTTGAATATAATTACTCCATACTGCCTAAACAACTTCATTACTTATTTATCCATTTTTTTCCATGCGTGCACCTCTCACTAATTACAGGAAGGCCTGCAATCCATTACTGAACCAACTCAAGTAAGCTATTCAATGACTTTGTCACAATTGCATATCTCATCATATGTATTTATTTAACCCTTTTAGACATTAACTTTCAAACACATTTCAATAGGTTTTGGTAGCTCCACAAGACCTACAATTCGTTAATGTTGACATTCCCTCCATTACAGTATAAGAAGAAAATATCAATGATAGCGGCAACAAACTGTGGATTAGCCTAACATGATAGATATTGATTTATCTGAAAGAGTTGCACAACTAACTACAAAAGGTAAGAGAAAGACCAATGTCAAGAGGAATGATACAAAGTCTGATGCGTCCAATGTTACACAAACAATGTCCCAGCACTGTCTGGTGAACAGCTCATCAAATCAATTAAGCAAGAGAAGTAGGGATCAATGATGGGCGTTTGGTCCAATCACCTATGTTCAGTCAAGCTGATTCATAATGAAATTGTTCCATATCTGCTTTGTTGTATTCATTTTTGTTTGTTTCAAATCATACATTTGTATTTTATTATTCACCATGAACTCAGTCTACATGTTCGGTATGCATATCGTATTACTTCTTAGTTAAATGTATCACTTTCCTCTATGTTGGTCTTCAACTTTAATGAAATTTCATTTACATAGCTTATTTCACATACTCTAAATTTTTTTAACTCAGACAATGCCACAAAGTTTAATTCCTTCTTCCAATCCAAGCCAATCACTTTAACTAATATTCCCAAAAATTAATCAAATTACCATGTATAGTCTGAACAACTATCACTTCCAATCCAAGCCACATCTCTTATTAATCACATTTACCATATTCAACAAATATTTAGTTCTAAAGTCATAATCATATTATAGATGTCAAACAAAAATATCATCCATGTAGAGAAGAATACAGATGGCAGGTACAAATTACATTTGTCTGTTACTTAAACTAAATGATTATAGACAAACTCCATTCTTAGATGTATAAAGTAACTATGCCAACAACGTTGCTAGAAACATGTTTTCCTCTATACCCTAATAATTTGACCAACCTTTATGTCTATTTTGATACATGCATTTGTAATACAAGACAATTGGCAACCTAAAAAAAAAGTTATCCATGACAATACTCTAATAGTTCAGTCAACTTTAACTCATTCAACCCAATGTGTTGCTTTATTTATGCCATGTCTTTATCAGTTGCCTTTTACTCTAGGCAAACCACCTTTTTCCATTAATCGATTTCTTCTCTGCATCAAAAGTTTTTCCTTGGGACGAGGTCATACAATGATACACCTATCCTATGATGTCTTATTTTGATTGTTTTCCCTTCCCGATTACACTTTCTCCATCACCCTATTCATAGTTGATGTCCAGTCTATTACTTATTCCTTTTATTATATCATACATGCTAATTCTCCCTTCATGTTCATCCCCTAAATTCACCTTGCTTCGTGAGGTTCACCAACAATTGTTATTTTGATATTTCAAATACTTTGGTATCTTATATGTACTCCCAATAACAGACATCCTACATTTCACTCTATTGTTCCCTTGACTTTACATCAAAGACCCCATTACAGAAGTTAAGTTCTCCCAGATATGGCAGATATTCAACTGGATGGAAAACAAACAAATAGTTTTAGGAAGGAAAATAACACATTGCAATCATGAAGCCATAACACCGAACAATCATGTATGCACACAGCCAGCCTTCGTCTTCAGTTGTCGTTCAATGAGGACAAAGAGACATGCTTTGCATAACATTACTAACGTGCAATCAAATTTACTCGCCCGTGTTCAAGGTTCAAAACTAATGTTTCTCATATATTTCAATCGTTTTATATATACATGTCTCTTCAGTTTTTTTATTATGTTTACTCATTTCTCTAATTACAGACTATCAAACAAACCAATCTTTGCATCATGATTTAAAATGTAAGAGTGCACGACTGAGAGGTCTTGAACAATTATATGAAAGTACCACTCCAGCAAAGAGGACAAGAAATCCCACAGTTAGGGCTAGTCAAACTCTGCTTAATTCCAATGTCACAACTGATGGAACAGACACCCATGATTCTTTAGGTCAGTTGTCTTTAAACAAATACACTATCCAGACTATTTATTCATGGAAAATTGAACTTATGATAGATGGAGTAATCTGACCTATTTGTTATGGTTCTCACTTTCACAACATCCTTCATATCTTGATATATGTATTTCATCTCAAAGTTGACATCAGAAAAATCATTAATCAATATGATGTCATCTATTACTGGATGTTCTCTACCATCTATATTCACTCATGTTTAACTGTTGCTTGCTTCCATGATTTACACACATAATCTCATGATACATGTAACGCAATTACTACCAATATATAAGTATAGATTAATACTTTAATATATGAAATAGTAACAACTTTTTAGATTGTCATATTATATTATGATATACAATTGGAATATGTGGTCTATTATTGTTCAATTTTAGTTATGCCACAACAACATCATTAGAAGAATATATCATTCAACTTTGAATTGCAAGAAGTCGATCATAACCTGTCAGCCAAATCAGATATTGAACACATTGAAGGTTAATAGCTACACTATAAAACATCTTCTTTAAGTTATATTTCCCCCCTTTTTCTCTCATCAATGTGAGCTATCATTTTAATCATTACAATGTTAAGCAGTTCATGATTCAAACATGGCAATGGCTAGCCTTGATAGGGAGACAATAATTTGCACATGGCAAGCGTTGATGACATACCTTACATGGGTAAATCTAAACTTCAACATTACATTTTCATTACCATTGTCAGTTGCATGGATTAGTAAAATATAATCATTCTGCATTAATTGAATATTCATGTAGATGAAGGGGATCCGACTTATAAATGTCAGTTTTGTCAAGGAATGATGTGGTTTAATGGAAGACTCAAAAAGGACAGACGACAAAGGGAAGTGACACCATTTTCATTGTGTTGCTTGAAAGGAAAAGTGGTATTACCTCTTATAAAAGTGATCCTCCATTTTTGCATAAGTTGTTCTTTGATAAAAAGGACACACAATCCAGGAGTTTCCATACGAATATCAGACAATACAACATGTTCTCTTTCACTTCGATGGGGGGAAAAATCGACCACTCAATAAATTTTGGTGGTGGGCCATACACGTTTGTCTTATCTGGTGTCAAATATCACACAATTGGGACATTACTTCTACCTGCAGGTTCACATCCCGTTTACTCTCATCTATATATACATGACATTGAGAATGAAACATCAAATATGATAAATGTTGTTAGGTAAAAACCCATTACTTTACTTCTTCCCTTTATTTATTTCAGATGCACTACTATAATAGTACCCCTATCTTTTTGCAGTAAACATCAAAAGGATCATACCATTTATCCGATTATTGTCTATAAGCTAACAGAAGAGTTGGATATGATTAATCCTTTCGTCAAGCAATTTTGGTCAACAAGACAACATTTAACAAATCCAGATCATTCTGGCTTCAATATGTGCTTAATGGGTAGTAGGCAATATGATAGTTGAACCTACAATTTACCATTAGCATATGAAGTTGCCGCTCTAATTTTTGGAGACATCGACATGAACTTCAATATACGTGATATCATTATTGAGACACACAAAGGAAAGCTATAACGACTAAATGAGTTGCATGCATCTTACTTTCCCTTACAATATCCCATATTGTTCCCTTATGGAGAAGATGGATATAGAGATGATGTCCAACATAGGGAGAAGATGTTAGTTGTTTGATTGCACCATATTTTTAAATATTATTTTGTTATAAATTTGGGGATTTTATCATGCTAATTGATATAAAAATACATTATTTGTGATAATTTTAGATTAATGAGAGATTATATGGAAATGATTAAAATATGGGGTATAATGGTCCATTTTTAATTGATTTCTTATAATTAATCTTTGGGATAAAAATGATTAAATCTTGCTGATTTGCTTTTTCATATAGTTTGAGGAAAATAAAAAAAAAGTACCCAAAATTCTGGAAAACTGAAATTCAGTTAAGAAAACTCCCAGGGAAAATTTCGGATATGGCCCCAAAAGTTTTGAAAATTGCAAAACTGACCCAAAAATTGCAGTTGCATTTTTAGCACTGATTTAGCCATTTAAGTCTGTGAGCTACAGGGAAATAAATGCAGAGAGAGTGCCGCAATTCATGGAGAAAGTTTCGGCGAGAATCAAAGAGCTGAGAGAGCTACGGCGCCGCAAAGAAAATAGCGAGCTGAGGTAATAAGGTGGGCTGCAACTGAAATAAAAGGAGAGGAGCTAGAGACCGGGAGCTTGAGTGAAGAGGGAAGGCTGTTGCCATGAGCAGCAGTGCCGAGCTGAGGGCCTGCCGCAAGGTGGAAGGAGACCGTGAGCAGAGGTGTGTGTGTGGAGAGTGCCGAAACCACTGCAGACCTAGCCATCACAGATCACCACTTCCCAGTCCACCATGACCTCCACCGTCAACTCTGATCGTCCACCATTACAGCTCACCAACCTCTAACCACCATCACCCTCCTTCTCACCTCTGTTTCACCTTCACCATGAGCATTGTTGTAAGCTGCAGCAGAGTTGAAGCTAGGGAGATCAATGAGGAAGCCACGAGCGAGGACCACCACCATTCCTTCCATATCTTCCATTTCACCATAAACCACAGAACCATTGTCATCCTCATCTCCTTCTCCTTCTCATCTCACTCCACAGCCAATACCTTTGGCAGTGACCGAAGACCATCACCCACATCACCATTATCCTACTACCATCATCATCAGAACATCTGCAGCATTACCGTCATCCACCATCTTCTGGAAAGTGGAGAGTGCAGTTCTGAAACCATCACCATCATCATATTCTATCATCAACCAGTAACCACCTTCGGCCTTCCCATTATTCCATCATTTTCTTCCTTCCTCATCGCAACCCAGCAACTACCGTGACTCATCTTCCATCTTCTTCCTTTCACCAAAACCAGACCACCATCGGAAACCACTCACCTTTTTCCTTTGTTTTTCAGAACCACCGTGAAACACTGTAGCAGCCGTGAGAATCACTGTCACCACATCCACCCAGTTGCACCCACCACCACTGGCCAGACACCACCGTGAGACCCACCGATAACCACCACTGCAACTCACCATCACCATGTACTGAGGGAGTTCACCGTGAGAAGCTGCAAAAACCACCACCGTTTCGGATCTGTGCCTTCATTGCAGAACCATCTTCTTCCTCACCGAAAGAACATAACTGTAAACTACCACTATTAGCCATCGGATCACCACCCAAAGCCATCGTGACCACTGTCTTCCTTTTTCTCTAATACCACCGTCATACCCACTGTTCCTCCATTTTTCTTGTCCTTTCTTTTTCTCGTAGAATTAGCAACCCATTGACCCTCTCTCTCCAAATTTTATCCAATACAATTATTATATTATTATAATATTGTGGTTGAAATTGAAATAATGCGTGGCTGAGTTCAACTCTTGAGGATTGGGAAATTTGACTTGAGTTCTTGAGCTTAAAGAGGAGTTTTTCTTAATCCTAGTTCCTTTATGAATTTCCTATTATTATTGTAATTCCTAAATTAGACTAAAGGTAGTTTTAGTAGGATTGTATTGTGAGTTATTTGGACTCCATAATGTTAAACTACGAGTGTTTATTTTGTGTTTGGATTTGGATTATTGCAATTGGATATTTTTAGTTGTGTATTTTCCTATTAATTCATTGAGACTATAATTAATATATGTGATTACTAGTTTATATAGTTGATTTGAATTAATTTGAGTGTCACGATTGTGCATTCATATTAGAGGAAACAATTGCATTAATTTGATTCATTTCACACATCAAGTGGTTATTTTATAACATTCCTAAGTAATAGATATGAATACGATTGTAGGAGTAGCTATTAATTAGGAGTATTAGACCCAATGTGATTACTTGAGGTTTTTAATTCAGACTTGATGAATTTTAACTTCCATATCATTAGTGAACTAGGATTGCCATTAGACCAATTTCTCAAGAGATTCACTTTATTCATATCTCATTCCATTTTGTTTGAAAAATACCAAAAACAATAGTTTAGGATTTTAATTAAATTGCATTTTTCTTTTAATTATTATATTACAAAACCCCAAACCAATTTTCCCTTGTTTGCATTGCATTTGCATGACATTTAGATTACTTAGGAATTAATAAAAGGTTCCTCAAGAAGAGAGAACGATCCTAGGTTTGCTTATACGCAATACTTGGTTTATTTTTTATTGTGGACCCCAAAGCAGGCTCAATGTATGTTGAATATAATCAATGGATTGGGAGAGAGAATCATTCCTTTTTGAATTCTCCAATTGGGCAAAGAAGATATCTAGTTGTTTTTGCACCAAATTAGGACCTTGAGAGGTTGTATCATCTATTCCAATGTGGTTTCCTTCAAAAGAATGAGAATTTAGAGGTGAATAAAAAAAATGACTTCCCAATGAATCACAATATAGCTATCTGACTATAAACTATAAAAACTAAGAAAAACAAGCTAAGAAAAAAAAATGCAATGAATTAACTTGGAGACATGGTGAATTTCAACAATTGAGCTCAAAATCATATCAATTTTGATCCAAGTAACACCACATAGAAGCTACCAAGTCAAGTCAAGTTAAGAACGTAATGAATGCTATGAAAACTATTTAAATGCACAAATCCTAAATTATATGCAATGAAAAACCAAAAATACAAAACTAACAAGCTGCATACGAGAAATCCCTTGTCAAAAATGAATTTGACAATTAGATTACATAGGGAGCCAATTACTTAGCTCCTTGGCAACGACGCCATTAGATGAGAACTTTTTTCATTAGCCTTGGGGTCCACAATAAAAAATAAATTAAAGATTGTGTATAGGCAAACCTATGATCGTTCTCTTTTCTCGAAGAGCCTTTTATTGATTCCTAAGTAATCTAAATTCCATGTAAATGCAATGCAAATAAGGAAAAATTGATCTGGGGTTTTGTAAAATAATAATTAAAAGAAGAATGCAATGTAATTAAAATCCTAAACTATTGTTTTTGGTATTTTTCAAATAAAATGGAATGAGATATGAATGAAGTGAATCTCTTGAGAAATTGGTTTAATGGCGATCCTAGTTCACTAATAATATAGGAGTCCAAATACATCAAGTCTTAATTAAAAACCCCAAGTAATCACATTGGGTCTAACACTCCTAATTAATAGCTACTCCTACGATCATATTCATAGCTATTACTTAGGAATATTATTAGAGAACCACTTGATGTGTGAAATGGATCAAATTAATACAATTGTTTCCTCTAATATGAATGCACAATCGCGATACTCAAATTAATCTAAATCAACTACACAAACTAGTACTCACATATCAAGTATAGTCTCAATGAATTAATAGGAAATACACAACTAAAAACATCCAATTGCAATAATCCAGATCCAATAACAAAATAAACAGTCTTAGTTCAACATTATGAAGTCTAAATAACTCACAATAAAATCTTACTAAAACTACCTTTAGTCTAATTTAGGAATTACAATAATAATATGAAATTCATAAAGGAACTAAGATCAAGAAAAACTCCCCATTAAGCTTAAGAACTCAAGCCAAATTTCCCAATCCTCAAGAGTTGAAAATCAGCCACTCATTAAAGCCATCTTTGTCATAAACAACTTCAAATTGGCAGCACCCATGAAGATTAATTAAACAATGGGAAATGAAATAAAGAAAAGAGAGGTTGTCTGGTTCAATGAAGGCCGGATGGGCAAAATGAAGATGATGATGGAAATGGAAGTGGTTCACGGTGGATGG
>JBAGKO010000012.1:14711135-14727638 GCA_037177275.1 Acacia concinna
TTGTTTCATGGTTACCTTTCACCCTTGATATTTGAATCACTCAAATTAGGCGAAAGTGTAATAATTGATACTTAACCGGGTTTTGAAACCAAATCTCCGTGGGAACAATATTTACTCACTACTTTATTACTTGGCGCGACCCGTGCACTTGCGGAGCGAACAACCTTAGGACATAGTAAGTTCAAAATCAGAGCGAAGATCAAATACCTTTGCAAAATGCACAATCACAGAGAAAATCAATTTTCCAAGCCACAACAAGCAGTGTGTAGAAGTTTCAATTGTATTTTGGAAATGTAGCAAGGTGAGTTTCAAATAAGGAATGGACAATCAATAAATATGGTCAACACAATTCATGCCAGTACAGAAATGTCATGCTCATTCAGAAACTCAAAAGCTACAACAAAGATGGAGGTAGAGCAGGCAAATGGAATGTCTCTCTAACAGAAACAGACAACCAACAACACTAGTCAGAAACAAGAACTTCCCAGAACAATCAATTTAGGTTTCAGAAACAAATTTAATGCATGACATGTAATAGAATCAATGGGAATAGAGAAACCAAATCTTTAGTGACTGGGATGCAACAGTTCAAATGGTCAGTGAAAAGACATCAGCAAACCAAAATTGAAACCTATGCAAAAATTATGCCAAAGAGCCATCAATTGCATGCAAGCAAAGATGTATGATTCAGCCGTGATTAATCAAGTCAAAAATTCCTGCTGTGAAATCAAGCTTCGTAAAATTTTAGTAATGAATGATTGTCATTTTAGCAAGGGTGAGCCAAATTAATTAGCATGGCAAGTTCAACATTCATCAATAGAAATGAATCAGCAAGCACATCGAGTTTGGCACCAGAAAGAAACATGTGAAGTCCAATTTCATAAATGACAATTGAGTTTAAAACCAGCCAATGTAATTATGTCATACAGCGGCAATTCTAAGGGAATTGTGATAGAATTTAAGAATTCAAGGCACATAATTTGCCAAGTTAGGGTACAGAATTCAAGGGCAAAGAATAGCACAAGTAGCAAGATCAACAAGATGCAGAAAATTAGACTATGTGATTCTCTCTTAAACTAAATGGACTAGCATGTAATTCATATGCAGAAGTTGGCCATGCAAAGTTGAAGAATACAATTTAGATTGTGACAATGAAGATTGCCAAATGATACTTTCAAAAATTAGTGCACTTGATTGTAATGTGACACAGAACCACTTCAAATGCCAATGAGATGACTGCCTGCAACAAATGTAGAACTAAACAGGGTAAAAACTCATTGAAAATGGAAACCATAAGAACCAGCAAAATAATCCATTTATGAACAACAAATGAACAATTCCTCATAATCATACACAGGATAGAATTAGCAAACTCAATAGTAGTGAGATTGGTCACAAGAAACCAGACTCTATAAAAACAATACTCACTAAATCAAAATCTAGGAATCAATGTGTATGAACTCTAAATTCAAAATGCAAGAATGAAAAGCCAACATTAATCCAAGAGTTATCCAGTAGCATGCTCTGATATTGAAACACAAATGAATCCAATGCAATGTACCACGAAGGAGTCTAGGTTGACCAAGTCTAGCAAGCAAATGGGGTCTGCTGGCCAAGTGACTGATCAACAAGAAAGCAACACAGGAGAAACAAAAATTCCAGAAGTTGAATCAGTATTGACAGAGGCAAGTGAGACTTTCGACCCATGCTGCAAACACTAGACTTCACAGAATCTCCAAGAGTGGTTAGTGAACATGCAGAAACAAACTAGAAGTAAACCAAAAATCAAATGCTAAAAATGAAGAAGCCTAAAAAAAGCAATCAAAACAAAAGCTAAGTTCTATAAAACAAAGAAAACTACCTAAAGCTAAGTTTTTCTTCTTCTTTTTTTTAGATTTTTAATTTGTAGGCCAAAAGAAACTGCTTAGGGAACCTCAACAATGAAGGCTCCTCGGCAACATCGCCACTTGATTTGTAAAGTTAGTCATATCCCATAAAACCAAAAATACTAAGCTAATTACTATAGTATAGTGATTAACCTAGGTCAATTTCATCAAGGAGCCTAATATCTATTAATTTTCCCTAAGAACAATCTTCAATGGACCTTTAAATTAGCAATTTAACCTAATGACAGCAAAGCAAGAGAATTCATAAAATGAATTATCATTTAAATCTATTCCTATGATATTGATTAAAGAAAGGAATTAATAATTGCAGTAGCTAATGAACCAAAACAGAGGATGAGTAACAAGAAATCAATGAGAATGCATGGTCCCTTAGAGATCTTAGGATCTTCCTTGCCATAAAAAGAATTAGAGTCATCAACCAATTGAACTTTTAGACACATGAACCAGCAACTCGCTAGTTATTGCACCATAACCACACAACTTGCATGAATTAGGCATTGCCTCTGAGTTCAAGGAAACTTGATCATAATCGATGTATTAATAAGTCTAAAGTACTCGCCAGCACAAAGACTTAAATAACTTCTGCTATTAAATTGCCTAATCAACTAGATCAAGCATGCAATTCATTGAACATCTAAATCTAACTCATATTGAATAAAGTTCAATTCCAATCCAATTAAAATGCATGGTTGCAAGATGTTCCTCATACTCTACAATTCAACATCCGGATACATAGAACCAATTGCCATTTCATCAAGTACACAACTCGTGAACAGACTCAATGTGCATTAGAAATTAAAGAATTACAGAGATGACTAATGACTCATACACATACGAACAAGTCTCAGATCCTTCAGTAATCTCTAAGGAAACCACTGGAAACTACTTACACAAGGGATTGAGAGATACAGAAGTCTTCATCTCTATGGAGTTGAGCTCAAATCGTTGTGATTAACCTCTGGAATTCCAATGGAAGTGCTCTGGAAGAGCTGAAATCCAGAGATTAATCAGAGTGATCAGAGACCCATCAGCTTGAAAATGAAAGAAAACACGAAGAAGAAGAAGAAGAAGAAGGCGAAGAAGAAGAAACCGCTGAGATCCTCCATCATCCTCAGTGAGAGTGATAGTCAAAAAGTGTGTATGCGATGATGGAGGAATGCGTGAGAGAGGTCGAGATGATTTGAGAGTGAAGGTGATGATGAATGATGGTGTTTCCGTGGATGATAGAGATGACAACAATGGAATTCCTTCTCACAAAATGCTTGCTGGTGACAGAGAAGATGATGAGATGGATGTAGGTTGCCGGCAAGAAAGGCGAAGGTGTGCCGATGGTGATAGGGTGTGAGCTCGTGATGTGCTAGGATGAATGATGAATGGGAGATGATGATTTGAGATTGTGATTTCTGCTTCTCTTTTCTTCAAGGTAACCTGGTTGGATCTTCGAGGTGGATCTGGGTATAGGTGATGGATCTTCAGCTTCTTTTCTTTACAATTTGGTCCCTCTAGGCCTTCAATTCTCATCTTGCATTTTATCCTAATTTTCCCTTCTTGTCTTCATTTCTCCCAAGGTTTTCCTACAAGAAAATGCATAAAATGTAATACTAGATGTTCTAAAATAAATGCCAGAAAAGAATGACAATTATATACATTTTAAACCAAAATTCATGTTCTCCATATTATTCCACATAATTCCAATTTATTCAATTAAATGCATTTTTAACATCATAGAATCAAGGAAAATCATCAATATTGCATGGAATTATGTAGTAAAAATATTACTTATTACTTTCATCATTGAGCTTGGACATCCTTTTGCCCACCTTACTCTATTGAAGCTCCATCTTGATTTGCATCAATAAAATTTATCTTAGATTTGGACTTGATAACCAACTTTACGTAATTTGTCACACACAAACAGAATTCCATATTTTATTTGTCATTCTGTTCTAGTAAAATTCGGTTGTCATAATGCAAATGAAAAGGAGTGTCAGACATTCTTTGTGTCTATGTATTCATGCGTTTGCGAGAGAGAGAGAGAGAGAGAGAGAGAGAGAGATGTACAATTATGCACACTCAAACACACATTTTCCCTTAAAATAATAAAGGGAAAATTACTATAAGGTTCCAATAACTGATTGAAATTACCAAAAGTTTCATAATAGTTGGCAACATGTAATAACAAGTTCCAGCATAAAAAATGGCAACAAGTTCATACTACTCACTTTTCATTAAAATTTTGGTGATTAATTGCATTTCTTCTTGGAGACACAGGTAATTCTCCCAAAAATAAAAGGAAAGTTTAAGTAAAAAATCATATTATTGTGTTATTCCCTCCTCACAATGTAGTAAACTAAAGTTAAATTCCTTATGGGAGATAGTCCCACATTGAGTATCGGATAGCATTTCAAAAAAAAAAAAATGCCTCTAATGGAAGGGTACATATGGTTGAAGAACTCAATAATAAATAGTTAAGAATCGTTTCTGAGCCCATTAATTGATTAATTTAATTAGCTTATTGGGTAAGATTATAGCCCTTATGAGAACTAAATAATAAATAGTTAAGAATCGTTTCTGAGCCCATTAATTGATTAATTTAATTAGTTTATTGGATAAGATTATAGCCCTTATGAGACTATCATGTATGAGTGGTCCCAATCCAATCAACAACAAGAAACAAAAATAATACAGGTAGGAACAATGAATACTTCATAGAGTGATTTAATTAGTCATTTACAATTTCTCATACAGCAAACGACACAAATGGAACAGAGAAACTGTCTTACATATCGTATAAACCACTCACGACAGTTACTGGGCAGTTTCAGAAATAAAAGGAGAAAACTGCCTTAGTGAACCCATACTCTTTTTTTTTAATTTCCATTAGAGGCAGCTAAATAAACTACTTAATCATAACCTATATTATATGTATCATTATATATTAGTTTATAAGTTTGGTAAATGAGTTTAGAGAACAATTATAAATATAAATACTTTAATGTAAATTATTTGTTTCTTACAAACATAGAGTTGATCTAACAATATAATTAATTTCTCTTAAAAAATTAATTGACTCTTATGTTAAGGATAGGAGGGAGTACATATTGTCAAGATAGGAAGATTCTTATATACCTTTTCATCGAATTGAATAAAACTTTTACTAAAAGCTCCTAAAATATTTGGACTGATCAATGATCGTGTTTGTTGTTTGTCCCTTAAGGAACATAGAAATAGGACATTATGCTGTCTTGTGCTTTTCTTTGAAGCCGAATTGTTTATTAGTGGTACCACAAACCCGGAAAATAATTGTACGATAACTTATTAATCTTTATTGGTCCACAGTACAACTTACAAATGATCGCATAGGCTGGCAAAAAAAAAATGATAGCATAGACCCCAGATGATTTATAAATATATATTGATGAATATATATCGAAAATAGGGGGGAGTTCTTTGTCTTTAATGTTGTTTTTATTTAACTAAATGGTCCTCCACCTATCAGTCTTAATATATATTTTATTCAAATATGAGCCCTTGATGGGAAATATATATGTTGGAACACGACTATGGATTATGACCATATGTAAATTTCTTTCGGTTTCTTTTTAATATAAACTTTATGCAGTTTTCATTTTGTCCCTAACAATGAAATGACATTGCGCGTCACACACACACACACACACAAATGGTGACATTAACACTGTGGTCGCGATGAGTGGATGTTATGTTACGTTGTCCAAACAAGATTCCTTGCAAAAATTATTGAATAATTTAAAAGTTGTGAATATTTTTGTCCCTGATACAAAATCATCGAAGTTTATATATTCTTAACTAAGAGTTAGTTAGAATACAACTTACAAAAGAATAATTAATCCATACCAAATTGAAAATTTTTGTAATTTAATTATTGTTCTCTCATTTCTCTCCAGCAAATTTATATCTGCCATGTCGGTCGCAACATAATTCTTTTGTCTTCTTCATAAATATTGAAACGTTGCATGTTCATTATTGGGGGAAAATACAACTTCAATTTTTTTACTAGATTTTGAAGCTTCGAATGAAATAATAAGGCTACGCTGCAGGTATTTTGTATGACAATGGACCCTTTACCAACCGCATTATAGTTTTAATTATGCCATATATACTTTCATGCAAACTTTATAGTATACACCGTACAATAAGAACAATAAACATTGGATTCTCAAAATATTACTGTGTTTTCTCTCATTCCTTGCTCAGATAACCTTCTTTATTTAAATGACATGATAAACAAAGACTCATAACACATAAGAACCCACACATCATCAAAGAAGAGAAACCGAACAAAAGAAATGGGCTCAGAAACGATTCTTAACCTTCCAGTCATTGACTTTAACAGCCTTGGCTTGGAAAGCAAAAACCCAAGGTGGGACGAAGTGAAATACCAAGTCCACCAAGCACTCAAAGAGTGTGGTTGCTTTGAGGCTTTGTTTGATAAGGTTCCTATTGATATTAGGAAATCCTTATTTGATGTGCTCAAAGAACTCTTTGATCTCCCTCTTCAAACCAAACTACGAAATGTGTCTAAGAAGCCTTTTCATGGCTATATTGGGCAGTACCCTCAAGTTCCACTCTATGAGAGCATGGGCATTGATGATGCAAACGTTCTTGAGAAAGTAGAGAGTTTGGAAAACACCTTGTGGCCTGAAGGATACCCAAGTTTCAGGTACCATGCAATTTAGACTTGGCTGTTTGTTATTATTTTTATTGAAACTCGATCATTTTCGCTCCAAAGGGAACCCTTCTAGTTGATTATATTTCTCTTAATTTATGAGTTCTTTCAATGAAATTAGATGGCATTTAGTCATTTCTTCCAGCATAAGTAGTGCCTTGGGATTATTTTGTCACCGCTATTACTTTCAGCCACAGTCACTGTGACAGCGACTTGGCAACGACCTTTTATTAGACATTTGTTCAGTTTTTTTCCATCTTAGACCATGTCTTCCCAATCTTATGTTGGTTCACTTTATCAAATTTGCCTTTGTATTTGTTGTTATTTTTGCAGCATAACTATACAGGCCTTCTCAAAGCAGGTCATAGAGTTGGATCAGATAGTAAGGAAGATGGTTTTGGAAAGTTTGGGAGTTGAGAAGTACTTAGATGAGCACATGAACTCAACCAATTACCTTCTGAGGGTTATGAAATATAGTGGCCCTCAAACTGAAGACGCCAAGCTCGGTATAAACTCGCACACGGATAAGAACATTGTGACCACACTGTGCCAATTAAACGGGATTTCAGGTTTAGAGGTTGAAACCAAAGATGGAAAATGGATCACATACCAGCCATCCTCGCCACACAGTTTTGTCGTTATGATTGGAGACTCTTTACTTGTAAGTCCATTGTATAAAGATTACCCTGACAAAACACCAACTGGTAATGCCCTGTTTTGATTAACGTTTTCGAAATTGACGTTTATCCAAACTGACTTTTTTGCAAATTGAAGTTGGGGTAAGAGTCCATAATTAGTGTGATGTGATTTGCATACGTTGGGATAGGTTTTTTTTAAAAAAAAAAATGAAGAGCAATTTGAAAAAAAAAAATCATTGGGATATATAATATAGGGTTAGAGGCCAATTTTGCTTTGGAAGTATTCACTTAAGACTACGTTTGCCATGGAAGTTTTTTGAAAATCAATTTTGTCCTAGAAGTGTAAAATTTGGAGCAATTTTTCCCTAACAGTTATCCCAGTTAAGTTTGACCATTAGTTGTCCAAATAGTATTTGCACCTTAACCAAAATGATGTAGACAACACGTTAGTAACTCGTTGACTGTCAACTCATCATATTTAATCAATTAATTGTTAAACTTAATAGGGATAATGGTCAAAGCAAAATTGCTTCGCATTTGATACTTTAGGGGCAAATTGCTTCCCTAAAATCTTTCAGGGCAAAATTGGCCCCTGAATGAATACTTCCAGAGCAAAATGGCCTTTAACACTATGATATGTGAACAAGTCAGTTTTAAAAGGTTAAATTTGAAAAGACATAAGCCAAAAAAATTGTTTACCTTGAACATGACTTTTGGGCTAAAAAAAAAAATCATTTGCCCCGAAGTCATGCCAAACATGCAACTTTTACTTTAACTAGCTAAGGATCCAGAGGTAAATTTGAGGGTCCCAAATGGAATCTCAAACAATCTCTAAGATGTGTATAGTTTTGCTTTCAGTATGGGGAATATTATATTATATGTACCTTTCGGGAACAAAAGGCAACCAACTAGTAAAAAATATCTATTTTTAGTTAATAAAGTTTGAGGAATATGTGTTTCAGGCCTGGACAAATGGGAGGTTATATTCGGCATTTCACAGGGTGATGATGACAGGAAATGATGCGAGATACTCAGCAGGATTGTTTTCGATACCAAAAGGAGGGTATATGATTAAAGCACCAGAGGAATTGGTGGATGAAGAACACCCTCTTCTGTATAAGCCATTTGATCACGTTGAGTTTCTCAAATACTATTACACTACTGAGGCCCAAAGACAGAAATTTGCTTTGAAGGCTTATTGTGGTGTTTGAGGAAACTCCAATAATATTAATTGAGTCTATATATATATTATGTCTTGCACCAGCGAATATGTTATTACGCATTTGTGTTAACGTTTGTGCTGTTTGTATCTTATATATGCACTATTTCTGTTCAGGTTTCTACCATATTATTACCGAATATCCCACGTCTTGTATTGTTTTGTTAAAATAGTTTATGGTAGCTAGATTTGGACATAATGTCCTAAATTGTGTTCTTATGATTTATGAGAATTAAATATGATGATCAAGGGTTACATATGTTGAAGTGATGGTTCTGTGAATTATTAGAGCTAACTACATATAAGCTCTAACATATTAATCATAAAATAGAGAATTTTATATATTTTAGTCTGTTTCATATGTAAGATAAATTAATAATTGGTACTTAAAATACAAATGAATTTTGTAATAATATACTGTATCATATTAACTAGGATTATTAGTAGCTCTCAACTTCATAGTATCTCCAGAAGTAATGTTTTGTCCCAGCAGCTTGCATTTTGATGCCTATTTGTATGATTGCATATTTCGATTTTATGTATAAGGCGATTACAATAACAATCTAGTCACGACATATATGATAGTTGTAATTCATAATATTTTGAACCCATAGAATTAGATTATTTAATATTATTAGGTAATGATAAAACTAATTATTAATTAATTAATTCAATTAGATTGCTGGATAAGATTATACATGAGTCTATGATGACCCCCATTTTTAATATAATTTAATATATATTTTAGTATATTTGGGAGTCATCCATGCTAAATTGAAGGGATTTATTAGAAATTTTGATAAAATATTAATTTGGTACACTATTTAGTATATTTTAAATAAAAAAGGTCATAATCTTAGGTTAAACAGGAATAGTTAAGATTGGGTAAAAGAAAAAATAAGTTATAATAATAATTTATTTAAAAAAAAAAAAAAGAGTTAGTCTGTTTGCTGCTGATGTTCGTTCGTTCGTTATAATCCATGAGATTCGGTGCAGGAATTAGTGGGAAAAACCAAATAAAAGTCTCTGTTCTAAACAAGGGTCAAAAAGAAGCCACTCTTGGACGACACCGTTTGGGGATATTGGATAAAATCAAATAAAAGTTTGGAAAAATTGCAGTGTTGTCCCAGATAAAGGACTTTATGTTAAAGAGGTATCGTGAAATCGCATATTTATAGTAAAGTCCGGTAGAGTTGTTAATGCAGCTCATATCGTAGCTCATGGGGGTTGTTAATGGAGACTTTACTGTAATTATGCAATTTCATATAATCTCTTTAACGTAAAGTTCTTTATTTAGGATCTCCTGCAATTTTCCCTAAAAATTTCCATTCTAAAGGGTCAAAAAGAAGCCACTGTTAGACGGCACCGGTTGGGGATATTGTAGGAAATTAATTTGGAACGTATGAACTAAAGGCAGAGAGACACAGAAGAGAGGAGGTGCAGGCAATTTTCGGCAGGCACCATTTACGCACTATTCAGCGTCTTCTTTGGTCTACTGTAGAGAGCAAGAGGGCACGATTTCTGGGGGTCTTCTTCTCCTTCAGCGAGCCACACTGTTGGAGTTGCTGGTTATTCCTCTTCCCAGGCGAGAGCTTCAAGAGGAAGGGAGAAGGAGACCCACAGATTCAGCAGAACAAGATAAGGCGCAACTGAGGAGGAGTGAGAGATTGGTCTTCTTCTTCCTTGGAGAGAGACAGAGCTAAGAGCAACCCAACTAGAGGAGGACGAAGTTACTGGATTTAAAGGGAGGAGGACGAAGAATGCTTTGTTTTCTTAATTATTTGCACAGTCTCTCAAACCCCAAGCAACTAAAACACTATTACAGCAGAGAGGGGAAGAACATCCTTATTGGGAAGCGCTTTGACCGTCTCTTATTTGCTTCTTCCTTTAATTATATCATTGAGTCTCGATTGTTACGCTGCAGGGATGATTTTGATGCTGCTAAACTCTATTAAGATTATTTCAATCCATTGCAATGATTGAGACCTATTATTATTTTTTTTAGTTGTCAATCATAATTATGTATTAATTTTATCTTGTACTTAATATTTTTCGTCATGGCTACCACTTATATTATTTAGTTCAATTAAATTAAATTTAAAAAAGTTAATTGAATTGTACAACTTAGGGTGTATTTGATTGGGGATTTGTTTAGGTTAGGTTGAATGAGGTGAGATATGAAGGTTAAAAAACTTTATTTGTAGCCCGTTTGGATAGAGTTTTTGAGAATGGCTTTTAGTACAGAATAGCTTTTTTAGAATGACTTTTTGAGAATAGTTTTTTTATGAAAAAGTTGGTTTTAAAAAATTGAGTGTTTGGATAAATGTTATTAGAATATTTTTTGTTATGGTGAAATGACAAAAAAGGTATTAGCTTTTATAATAATTACATATAAGAGTTGTGATGTGATATAAATTATTTTTTACAATAAAATTACATAATAAATACCAAAATGTGTATAAATTAGATTAAAAAATTAAAATTACAACATTAGTCCATATTAGAAGATGATAAAAATTAAGCCAACATATATTTATTAAAAAAATTGTGGCGTAATATATTATGTGGGAAAAAATATAAAAGCCATTTTGAAGAAAAAAAATCCAAACACCCATTTTTTGTAAAAGCCATTTTAACCCCAAACCAACTTTTGAAGAAAAAACACTCAAACACACCCTTAATATGCTGAAATCACAAATTTGATTCTCCCAAAATTATGGGATCTATTTAGCAGATTATAGTAATTACTTTTTTTAATATTGTTCTGATTGTAATCCCTAGAGTTACGCCCAAAACACGCTATAGTCATGGTGTTAGTTGTGTATGTATCACTCAGTTGACAGTGAATAAAATTTATTGTGGAATCATCTCCAAGAAAGTTGTGGTACGACTTTCATGGTATTAGAGCTTTCAAGTAAGCTGCGATGCTTGATTGCTCTAAATTTGGTAAGGGGTTGGGTCCCTTGTCGGAGTTGAACAATCGCTTCTGTGAATGGGGGTTCTCTTGCAAATGGTGTGTCATGCCATGGGATGGCTGGACTCGAGGGTTTGGCTGTCTTGATCATATCGGAAAAACTCACCAGTGAAAACTGCTGAGAGTGGGCTCAGTTGTTCAATTTTACTCTTAAAGGCTGTGGGAGGCTCGACCATATCATTGGCGCATTGCCCCAACCCTTATCCATTGACTTGAAGAAGATAGAAACTTGGCAAGCAGAAGATGTATAGATCTTAAACCATGAACTATACCTACACACTACTCAGCCAAAACATGAATCACCCACAGATCCACTTGAACTTGAAGCTAAACTTTTCCAAAAAATTCCAGAACTATGCAAACCGGACCTTGAGCCTTCTGACCTTGATCTTGAAGCCACAACTAATACCTTTGTGCCCTATCACGAGGAAGACACTAATACAGGGTGAGACAAGGAGATCAACAATTGGAAATTGACTTACATAAGAAGGCACTCAAGACCAAGTAAGGATCCTCAAGTTCTTATCATACGCATAGAGTCAAAACCGGTAACAAGTCCAAAAGAAGAACATAGTGAAGAGAATGATCTACAAATGGAAAGTGATGAAGTTACAAATGATCTAGATCTCTCAATTGCCATGAGGAAACGTCATATCTAGCTCTCTCAAACCAATGCTATGCTTTTGTCTCTCAACTTGATGGGAAAAAAATACCAAATAACATGAATGAAGCCTTAGATTGTCCTTAATGGAGACAGGCAGTCCTAGCTGAGATGGAAGCACTTGACAAGTTTGAGTAGTTTGTTGGCAAGTTGGATATGATCAAGATCTATAATTCAACTTGGGGGAGAATGTTGGAATCCCGAAATTATAGGGATTTAATGTGCTGAAATCGCAGATTTGATTCTGCTGAAATTGTATGATCTATTTAGCAGATTATAGTGATTTAATTTTGTTTTTTTTGTAAATATATTGTACTGATTGTAATCCCTAGAGCTACGGCTAAATCACATTAGAGTTATGGTTTTAGTTGTGTATATATTACTCAGTTGGCTGATGAATAAAATTTATCGAGGAATCATCTCCAATTATTGTTGGCTTTCACTTTTAAAGGACAAGCAATGTCCAGGTCTCCCACATGTTGAACACTGATATATTAGATATGTTAGGACACTCCAAAACACATTCTTGCTTAGCTGTGTCCATTTCATTTTCTTGCTTCTTAGCTTCTCTTTTTTTCCATCTCTTTTCTTGTTTTAAATTTTTCATGTGTTTGATCTTTCATTGTGAGATTCATGTTTACCTCCATGCAGACATTTGGCAGGACTCCACTTACTAGTATAAGTCCCAAAAAGACATGGGAGGGAACTATTATAGGCTTCTGTGGGTGCATACTTACTTCTGTCATATTATCAAAAGTTTTCAGCTGGCCAACATCATTGTACAGGTGCTCTTCCTGCCCTGAATTTAATTTCAGTGTCATGGGTATGTTCTTTTTTTGATACACCTGGAGATGTTCTTATTGTATGTATTTGGGTGAATTAAATTTATGAGTTGGAGTTCAGCTTTGTCTGTTTTTAAAATAAAAAAATGTTAAATTGAACTTGCAAAAAGATTTTATAATTCTACTTATGATTTGGTGTAATATATGGCATGATAGCTAACTTCTTGTTTGCTGATTGTTACCATTTCAGATTAATTAGTGATTTTTTTCTTTTTTGGTTAAATATTTTTACATTTTACTTCATAGAGTTGTTTCTTTATAATTTCAGTCACAAATTTCCTGTCAATATGATGTCTAGGAAAATTAATTATGATTATCTTCTCATGGTATAAGTATTTTCAAACAGAAAATATGGATCTTCTTTTGGCAACTCAGCATGGTGACAGTAATTGGAGATATGCAGCATGAACATGTCAATGAATTATATTGGGTGTGCTTGGTAAAGATTGCAAAAATGATTTATTTGTAATCATATTTTTGTAAACATAAGATTGAATGATTTGATTTATGCTTGGAATAGCGATTGCACAAGTTACTTATAAGTTATTTTTTCAAAAGTAAAATTTGGTTGGTTGAAATGTTCAAAAGTAACTTTTGGTGGGAAATGATTGAAAATGACAAGAAAATTTTAACAGAAAAATGAAAAATAGCTTTTCAAAAAAGTTTTTTTTAAAAAAAGTTAACAAACATATTGAAAAAAGAAAGAGTATCTGCATTTTGATATCTAATTCCAATGAAGAAGAGTACATTATATAGGCTAAAGGAGAATAATGAGGGGAGAGATTGTGGGAATTACAAGAGTAATGAGGGGAGAGATTGTAGGGATTACAATTATGGAAAATATCATAGAAATCATAACAGATTAAATGGATATATCCCTAAATTAGAAAACTTAATCAAGATCCTATGAATTAGGGACATAATAAAGGGAGCAAATCATGAGATTTGTTTTGATTTTCTACACCCCTTTGTGGAAATTACTAAATAAAGTATTTAGATTATTTGTATAGTTGGAGATATATTAAGAAGGGAAATAGGGTGTTATATTTTTTAAAATTCAAAATACTAGGTTGAGTTAATTGTGGATCTGTTACATAACAGAATCCTTTATTGTAAATTATAAATAGCCCTTGGCTCATCAATACTATGATTGAATCATCAGAATCCTATTCTTCCACATGGTATCACAGCCTAGGTTCGACTATTAGCCAAATCTCTAATTTTTTTTTCCTTCTCCGCATGCGTTCCTGAATGGAGAAAAAAAAATCATCATCTTTCGGCTGCGTCGACTCTATTCATTTCTGGTGCCACACCCAATAATCATTTCCGGTGCGACAACCACTCGTCATTTCCGGTGCGACACCCAATCATTATTTCCGGTGTGACACCTAGTCTTCATTTCCGGTGCGACAGCCATTCTTCTTTCCGGTGCAATACCCATCCTTCGTCCTCTTCGTTTTTGGTTCTCCTGTGCGATACCCTCCTCATTTCCAGTTGTCCTCTACAATTTCCGGTTCAGGTCAGTTTCCTAAAAGTCTTTCGGTATCTCACTCCATCATCCTCTCAGTTTTTCCGGTAATGACCATTCTCAAGTGGTGTTTGTACGCTCTTGGATTTCTAAATTTCGGTGTCTCTCTCTGTTGCCTCCTGTTTTTTTCTGCATTGGGATTTCTGACCCATTCTGATTATCTGGGGCTATCAGAATTTTCATCATGTCTATGTCTCCTGATGGTGCTTCCAGTTCTGACTTAACCAGTGGTGGTGTGGTGCCTCAGTCGTCCACTCCCATGGATGGGTCCTCCCATTTAATCGTGTCTGTCAAACTCACCTCCACTAACTATCATGATTGGGCCAGAGCTATTCGTCTTGTTGTTGGAGGTCGTGGTAAGCTTGCTTTTCTTACCGGTGAGGCCACAACTCCTTCTGACAAGTCTTCTCCAGCCTTTAAACAATGGGAGATTGATAACTTCCTTGTATCTTCTTGGCTCATCAATGCTATGACACCACAGCTAGGCCGTACATTTATGTATCTGCCCACTGCTCATGATATTTGGGAAGGTGTTCGTGACTCTTATTCGGATGCAAAAGATCTCTCACATATATATGATCTTCAACGCCAAACTTGGCAACTTCAACAAGGAACAATGACTGTGACTGATTATTGGCATAAACTTGTTACCTTATGGCAGGAACTTGATCTTTATGATGTTAACTAATGGACTACAACTGCTGACTTTGCACGTTACCAAAACAGTGTTGATACCAGTCGCATCTTTGTTTTTTTGGCTGGACTAAATCCTGACTATGATGAGGTCCACAGTCGTATTTTGAGCCGTTCTACTCTTCCAACTCCAAAAGAAGTTTTTTATGAGGTAAGACAGGAAGTGTCCCGTCGCTTTGTAATGATGCCCACATCTCCCACCCTGTCGTGTCTGAATCTACTGCCTTGGTGAGTAAAAATCAGAATTCCAGATCTGGTTCTCAAAAGGGTCGTCCATTTTGTGATCATTGTAAAAAAGATGGTCATACCCAGGACAAATGTTGGGTTTTACATGGAAAACCAGCAGATTTCAAGCCAAAAAAACACCAGCCAAGAGCTCACCATACATCTCAGGACCTTGCAAGAAATGATTCACCACAAGAGTCTCTCACTAATGAGTAGATTACTCAATTGCTTGGAATGCTCAAGCAATTGCAAACTCAACATAGTGCTAACGCTTCCGCATCCCTGGCACACAAAGGTACATATTTCGCTGCCCTATTTACATCTACTCACTCTTCTCCATGGATTGTTGATACTGGAGCTTTCGACCACATGACTTCCAATACACAATTGTTTGTCTCTTATCACCCTTCGAATGGTAATGAAAAAATCAAGACAGCAACATGATCTTCTTCTACTATTGCTGGAACTGGTTCTGTTAATATCTCCAACTCTATACAACTTAAATCTGTCTTGCATGTTCCAAATCTCGCTTGTAATTTGTTATCTATTAGCAAATTAACCAAGCACACTGACTGCTCTACTTAATTTTTTGCTACTCATTGTGTATTTCAGGATCTCTCCTCGAGAAGACGATTGGTACTGCTAAGGAGTGCGACGGACTGTATTACCTTGATGTCTCTACCATAAATGCTTTGTGTTCCAGAATAAATGACTCCACTCCGGATCAGAATAATCTTGTCCTTTGGCACCAAAGGATAGGTCATCCTAGTGTTTCCTATTTACAAAAATTGTTTCCTCAATTGTCCTTCAATAAAGATTTGAATTTTTATTGTGATGTTTGTCAATTATCAAAACACCATCGCATTACGTTTTCTCACTCTTCATATAGTCCTACTCATCCATTTTTCATTATTCATAGTGATGTGTGGGGACCTTCCCGTATTCCCAATCGCACTCGTTCCATATATTTTGTCACATTTATTGATGATCACACTCGTATGTGTTGGGTATATCTTTTAAAAGAAAAATCTGAAGTTTCACATATCTTTGTAGAGTTTCATAATTATATTAAAACCCAATTTCAAACCTCAATTCAGGTACTCTACAC
>JBAGKO010000012.1:14727738-14741982 GCA_037177275.1 Acacia concinna
ACTCGAAATTAACAAAATTAACATCAAAACTAATTAAATTAGTGGAAATAAAGTTTATGAAACTAATAAGTGATTAGTGACTTTGGGTTGCATTTTTAATATTTGTGGTAGTTAGTTTGTTTTAATTTAATTTTGAATTTTATTTTCACTTATTTAAGTTAAACTTTGATTTGCTAAAATTAATTGAAAGTGTAAAATCAGTGCTTAACCAAGTTTAGTTACCAAGTTCTCGTTGGGGACGATATCTTACTCACTACTTTATTACTTGATACGGCCTGTACACTTGCAGAGTTGAGGATTGCAAATGTTGCACCCATCAATCTCACATGAGAACATATGAGAATAATATAGTCAGAGACAAAATTACCCCTATCTACATAAATATGTGTGTGTGTAATGTACAGCTTGGGTTTATGGTAATTTTTTCAATTTGTGCCGTGTACATATCGAGTTTATAATAATATTTTAATATTTAATGGTGGAAATATAACGGCAGATACAAGTTAGGTTCATAGTAATTTTTTAATATTTAATGGTGAGAATATTATTTAATGTGATATTTTAATATTTTTAATGATAGAATATATTTTTTAAAAAAAATTATTGGGGAAATATTTTTTAAAAATATTATATAATTACTTAATTTTTCAATATTTAATGCTAGTAATTACTTAATATTTAAAAACATTTATCGATGGGCACTTTGGTCAAATTAAAAAATTATAATGGCAATAGGGTCTTTTTCACTTGATTACAGGATGTCTGCATCCCCATTAATCACTCATAGCAACGTAATCCTCATTACATCAAATGATGTAATATAATCAGGATTACATTTGTAATATAGTTTACATTATGTAAACCAAACCAAACGCTGTAATCAATATATTGCATTAGGATTACATGTAATCATTTTTCATGTAATTGAACCAAACAAGCTATTAGAAGCATTAGGTAAAAAGTACAATAAACACACACACATATGACATATATCTTTAATTACAAAAAGAGAGGAGTAATCAATAATAGTTAATCCATACAAGGTTAAAAATCATTATAAAATAAAGTGTTTAGCCACTCAAGATATAACTACATGAGAAATTCGAAGCCATAACAGATTACAAAAGAGGAAATAAAGATAAGAAAAACCAAGGAAATAAACCTCCAAATATCTTACAAAAATCAATCTCTTACCTCCTCAAGAACACAAAATCAAGCACCCAAAGCTTTAAAGAAACATCAGAAAGTCGAAAATTGCCGGCCAAGGTGAAACGGTCAGACTATATAGTGAAAACCCTGAGATTTTTGGGTTTAATGAACCAAAGCGTTTTGCTAATAGCGATGCCCTCCTTCCAGCATCTATGTGCTTTTCCTTTCTGCCTCTAATTCATACGGTCACGGCCTAGGCGCTCCTTCTAGTTCCTAGGTGCTGCAACTCTCTGTCTCTTCTTCTTCACTAGTCGTGCCCATGCCCTAATTAATATCGTTGCCTCGGCACTTCTCGTCTCTGTTTATTTTCCTTTAATGGGTGTGTCTTCCTTTTGTTCCTTTCATCACTCCTACATGTCTTTCAAAGCTTAGTAATGAGGTTGTAATCACTTTATATTTGTGTAAAAACAGTACTACAAATGGGTAACATTAAAAGCATGTGAAACTAACCAAAAGCATAACCAAAATATGCACAATTGAGCAATGATGTGCAACACCAAAACTCAAATGCACATTATCCTACCTTGAGCATCCAAAATGTGCACAAATATATCATAGTATATACAATTCAAGGAAAATGTGTTGAAATTACATGAAATCTTAGATGTTAGCACTTATTTTTCGTGAAGCCTTCATCATTTTTGGTTAATTTGTTGGTACTCCTCCAAGCAAGGCCTTAATATAGAACTTAATTGGGGAGTTATTGTTAATCCTAAATGTAAAACCTATTTCATATTTTTATAATTTTTTCTCTAAATTATCCATATTGACATTCCCTTAACAATAATCAACTAAGGGGGGAGAGAACTACAGAAAATTGTTAGGGTGTTTTAGAAAACATTATACTCTCTTTAGTCCTCATTATAAGACCTAGTTAGAAATTTGATTTGATTCTAAATATAAGACTTACATAAAATTAAGAGAGGGAGGAGAGAACTACGGAAAATTGTTAGGGTGTTTTAGAAAACATTATACTCCCTCCAATCCTAATTACAAGACCTAGTTAAAAATTTAATTTGGTCTTAAATATAATACCCATATCCACTTTGTCTCCCATGTTTAACTATTTTTTTTAATCTACCCTATCAATACTCCCTTAACTATGATTAGACACCACATTGATTTCTAGATTTTTAGTTTTCCTTAATTATAACTTCCCTTAACTAATTTAATTAATATCCTTAATCTCTCCAAAAAAAAAAAGTCAATTGAGTCTTATATTTAGGACTGAAGGGAATATTAACTAGCTCAACTATATTTCTTAATCCAATCAAATTAGTTAATTAGGTTTTCCATTATTGATCAGAGGAACATTATAGTTTAACATGGTACGGCCATTTACAAAGCATGGTTAATATGTTAGTAATCATAAGAAACCAGGGAAAATTCAGATTTAGACGTGAAGTTAGGCTATAAACCTGTAGTCCATAGACCAAAAAAATGCATAGATCAATCATACTTTATTAGTTTCTTGTTGAGCTTTATCTTCAGTATCGGTTGGCAATAATAATTCTACAATACTCACTAATTTCTGGTCAAAGTTATTCTCATAGCTTCATTGACTCAGTTAGTTCTCCCATTTATGTATAAACAAACATATCATCACAGTCAAGAGAAATTTGAGTATATAGAGGCCATCAAAGCAATGACATTATTATTATTGATGTTACTTTAATTTGTAAGCATTGGTGTATTGCAACATAAAATATTAGTGGTCCAACGTTAATTTAATTATAATGCAAATATATCATAGATAAGACAAACACGGCTGGATTTATGATCGTTTATATTCAATGTCACAACATATTGAACTTAGCCTACGTACAAGCATCAAATTTATCATTTGATGGACCACTTTCATAATTCAAATTTGTCCATATTTTAAGCCAAATTATAGGAGTATGCACCGTACTATATAAAAATAAATAAATATTTAATTCTCACCTAACCCACCAAAAACTATTTTTTATCAAAAGAAAAATTGATTTTAAGAATTATATATATTGTGTCTCCATTTAATTTATTCATTAAGCACAAATAAGCCTATACTATTTAAATGGCACGGCCAGGACTCATCAGAACACACATATCTTCGAAACCTAGCTTACACTGGAACCTCACTTCCCTTCTATACTAGAGGCCGAAGAAATTAAAAAAAATGGGTTCAGAAACCAGTCTTAAGCTTCCAGTCATTGACTTTAATAGCCTTGACTTGGAATGCAAAAGCCCCAAGTGGGAGGAAGTGAAAGCCCAAGTCTTCAAAGCACTTAAAGAGTACGGTTGCTTTGAGGCTTTGTTTGATAAGGTTCCTTTAGAACTTCGCAAATCCTTTTTTGCTGTGCTCAAAGAGCTGTTTAAGCTTCCTCATGAAACCAAGCTACGAAATGTGTATGAGATTCCTTATTATGGCTATCTTGGAAAGGGGCCTAGAAGTCCACTCTATGAAAGCATCGGCATCGATGAACCAAATGTCCTTGAGAATGTGGAGAACATGGAAAAAATATTGTGGCCTGAAGGATACCCAAGTTTCAGGTATCACCCAAAAAGTTTTTCATAACAATTCTTCTCAGAAAAAAAAAACTATTTTGCAGGTACCTATATAATTTTCATTAATTTTAAATTTGGTACATATGTCTCTTTATCTCTTTATTAAATTCTTTAATTTTTCTCTGTAAGCACTGTTAGCTACCCCTCATATTGTAGCTAATGATGCAAACAAAGTGAAGTTAAGGGTAGGTACCAAATTAAAAATTGAAGAAAAGTAAAAGTACCTACAAAGTGGTTTTTTCGGTCCTTACCAAAACATGAATTTTATTTAGTTATATATATGGTGAATCAGCTTTTTTTGTTATTATTTTGGCAGCAAGGTTATGCAAGCCTTCTCAGAGAAGCTATCAGAGCTGGAGAAGATATTTCGGAAGATGGTTCTGGAAAGTTTAGGAGTTGAGAAGTACTTGGATGAGCATATGAACTCAAGCAGTTATCTTCTGAGGGTTATGAAATACACAGCTCCTCAAACTGAACACGAAACGTTGGGTGTGAGCCCTCACACAGATGGTGGCATAGTGACCATACTTCATCAAAATGAAGTTCAGGGCATAGAGATTGAAACCAAAGATGGAAATTGGATCAAAACGTCGCCTCATAGTTTTCTTGTTTATCTTGGCGACTCTTTCCACGTAAGTCCCATATATCTCTTCATATTCCCATTAAAAATATGCTAAATCAAGATCATTTGTGTATGACATAGACTAGTAAAAACTACTCCGTCCCTTTGGTAAAAAATATAGTCACTTTCAACTACTCCAACATAATCAAGTAAGAACGGTGAGCTCTTTAAATTTGTCCAAAAAATTTTCCAACTTAGCCTCAATTTAAATTCGTCTCACCTTTCTTCTCTTTTTCAATATCTCTGACTACCAATAAATAGAGGTAAAGTTGGAAACTGATAATTAATAACTCTCTAGCTAGGTTACTTATATTTTGGATCAAAGATTCCTTTTAGAAGGAAACTCTATTTTTGACTGGATGGAGCTGTAGTACTGCGTAATATGAATATATATATATATATATATATTCAAACCATGTTAAATACAAAAAATGCAGGCTTGGACAAATGGAAGGCTAGATGCGGTTTTTCACAGAGTGATGATAAAAGGAAATAAGGAAAGATATTCTGCAGGATTCTTTTCAAAGCCTAAAAGAGGACACTTAGTGAAAGCACCAGAGGAGTTGGTGGATGAGGAACACCCTCTTCAATTTAAGCCCTTTGAGTTTATTGAATTTCTCGACTATTACCACACTGATGATGCTAGGAATCACAGAATTCCTCTCAAGGCTTATTGCGGTGTTTGATTTAATTAATTGCTACATGTAATGCTCTGAGTCTAAATTATCGTGGAATAAAATATTGTACACGGTGCTATTGAAGACAAGTATAAAGAAAATATTGTCAATATAGAGAGATCAGAGACGAGTTGTGTGCCTCACTCTCACACACACACACACACACGAAGTGATGAGTTGTAATATTTGAAATGCTATTTAAAGATGTCTTGTGCCTTAAGCTAATGGAGTATATCTATCTTTATTTATTGCTTCGTGAGTTTTTTAATAATAAAGAAAGCACGGAGTATTATTTATGTAGAAAGGGTTACATTTTGTACTGATTCATATTGGAGTCTAGCAAGATGTTATAAATATGGTTTCTTATATTATTTTAAAGACAGGGGATCTATTCTGAAAAGCCTAAGTGAGTCCCTTGTGTATGACTAACATTAACCTTGTGCATTTGTTGGATTGAACTTAATCATTATATAGGACCAATAGTTATACTCTGATCTTGCAAGAAAATAAAGTTATGTAGTGACTAAATATTCAATCCTATATGGTTCAATTAAAAGTCTGGTCCAAGTTTTGTATTACTAGGCTCTTCTAGCCAAACACGAACGGCCACAATCAAATTCTCCATTTTAATTACGACAAACAAGCACATGATTGAATCAACAGAAGTAGGAATTATCCATTAATACACAATCAAGCTATAAAAAAATCCCACAAGAAAAAAAGGAATTGGCTACATAATTGAACATTGACATGAACAAAATATCGAGTCAACCAAACCCAAAATAAAATATATGCAAAGGAAACAAAAAGAGGAAACCACATCCATTTATGCCCCCAAGTCTATTAATTCTCAAGTCTAGAATGAGTAAAATGAAGAAAACCCTTGAATTATATGAAAGAAACCTTCAAAATCCATGTCCAAGTTGAAATTTTGTGCTTTTAATCCACGAGGTGCTACAACACCACGAATCTGGTGCTACAAAACAAGAGGGCACTACAATACTGATGCCATGGCACTATATCGATGGCAGTCCATTATTTCTTTGATCTCCACTTCTTTCCATAGCGACCTCAATTTATTTGAGGATTGATATCAGAATGTCAGGCAACTTGATCATAGAAGTTACTTCCTCCTATCCTTAACATAAGACTTAGTTGACCTTTTTAAAAATATTTAGGAAGTTAAACAAATTATTTTAAAGTAATTATAAATGAAGACTCAGAAAGATTGGTAATCACCCTTTTTTTTTCAAAAACAAATGAGTTATAGGCATTCTGGACGTTTGTGAGTTTGGGCCGTTAGAAAGCTTCAAAATTATAATTTGGCGTCCTATGACTTCTTTGTGCTAGGTTTCGTTATAAAAGGTCCCTTTGGACCTACGAAAAGCCACTCTTTTTGCTGAAGAGACGTGAAGAAAATAATGAGGGAAAAAACTATTTTTGGTCCTTTTATATATGAAGGTGCAGAATTTGATCCTGCAATGTTTGACTCTCTGCTTTAAATATGATATTTAAATCCTCCAAAAGATTACGTCTGGATGCACCACAAAAATTCACTAAAATTAAAAAAAAAACAAATAATCTCATTTGGTTGATGAATATATCTCTCATTTTTCCCTGAATTTTTTTCTCCAAATTAAAGCAATCATGTTATATTCCCTTGGCACTAAATGATACATTAACCCTTATAATATAGGGAAAATCTTACTTAGGTCCCAAGGACCACAAAAAATATCAAAAAAGCCCCACTGTAGATTATCTCTATAAAAAAAGTCCCAATATATATTACTCTATCAAAAAAGTCTCTAGTTATCTTATTGACATAGATGTGTGTTTGTCAATGGCCTTTCAATGACTTGTCAATATAGGCACACATACACTTGTCTATAGAAACTATTTTAGTTAACATAGATGAGCTTGTAATGTCAATAACCACTCTATAACTTATTAATATAGTCACATAAACTTGTCAATGGGAGTTACTTTAATTAACATATAGGAACTTGTTTATTACCACTATTTGACTTGGCAATCTAGTGACATATATTTGTTAATAGGTAAGTTCATATTTAGACTATATATCACTAAAGTCCCTACAAACTTTTTTTCTATAGAGGAATATACAATGAAATTTTGTTAATAGAGGAATCTACAATAGGACTTCTGTAATATTTTTTTTTGGTCATTGGATCTGAGTGCTATTACCAATGGGTATAGTCCCTTCTAAAGTAACTTATTTCTAAAACACATATTTCGTTAGTTGTGTGTTCTTAATTGACGTTAAATGCCGTAAAGTTTCAGCGATAGCCTAACGCGGCAACCCAAAAAACGCATTTAGTCGTGACTTTTGGTTTTAGCAGAGACTATAACTGTTGGTAAAAATTATTTTCTCATAAAATTGAGGGACAAAAAATTGTAAACTCTAAAAAATAAATTAATTACTTTTATAGTAAATATGGGTTTCGCCAAGAGGAAATATGATGAGTCAAACAGCACCGAAAGTCGGCCATTTGTCCCAAAAATAAGTTTCATTGCCTACATCTAAAGATATTATCTTTTCCAATGTAATTGTAGAAGGAAATGAAATATAGCTAGGAAAAAATATTAATAATGGAAAACATTGCCTATCTCAAAAGAGAAAAAAATGAGTGATAAATGGAAAATAAAAGTAAGGGATCAAAAAGCAAGACATGTCTGAAATGACTAGTTTACTTAATTAATTAGTTAATTAATAATAGTGAATTCCCCTAATTTTGGGAATAAATTAAATGTCAGAAAATGGATCACAAAATAGTGAAGGGTGAAGAATGGTCGGTTCCATTATTGGAAAAAAATTAAGATGCAGAGAGAGATGAGGAGAAAAATTAGAACTTGTTTTTGGGCTTTTGACCACTTTTTGCCCTATGTTGTATGGCTGATTGATGATAATGTTTGTCCACACAAAGTGTTTCAGCTTTTGCTTTGCATCTTGCAATACGTTATCTTTGCCCTATCCATATCCTACAAACCTGCCCTATGTGCCACCCCCACTCTTTTTTGCATAGGTCTTCAATTATCCACGCTTGGTTTGGGGGAAGATATTTAATAAGATGATTATGGCCATAAAAATGAAATAGAATCTAAAGTTTAAAATATATTTGATAGATGGGAAATGAATAATGAGTAAATGACTAAAATATTCTTAAAATATATTTTTAATTTGATACAAACCGTCTTATCCTTTTTATTAGCACTAATTAAATATTTTATGTAGGGTAAGAAAGCTAGTTGAAATTAATTATTTCTAGTAAAATATCAAAATTTCCCCCAATAAAAAATTAATCCTTTAGTCCTATTTATTGAGTGAATAAAGAAAAAAAAAAAGTTTGGCCTTCAAGTGATTCAACAAAACCGCGATCCATACCTTCATTGAAATTCCAACAACGCCTTCTCGGAGACGAAATCAACATAGATATTGATAGAAAATCGAGCAATGCGTCTCGGCTATTTGACTGCAAAGATAGGGTTTTTTTTTTTAAGAAAACAGAAAAAAAAATAAAAATCAATGGTAATATAAGAAATATTAAAAAACTTAATGGGAATAATAGTCATACATTCACTCGTATCAAACCAAAATATTACCCTTCCCCTCCTAATCTTAGGAAGTAGGGCTAACTAAAGATTCGATTATGAGTGAATGAAAAATAAATCAGTAGATTGAGATGCAGCGATATTGGTACATTTCTTGACCTTCATCACTTAATGACGTAAGATTTCAGATTGATTTATAGTGTGATTGCATGTTTGCATATGTGACACATGAACGAATAATGGATTCATCTACTTCATGCTATTTCTAAGCTATAGCCTATAGATTGTTGCAATACTCTTATCACTTTTGTCTGTTTAATTAATTGAATTCGTACTAGTATATCTGAATATCTCTGACATTAGATTCGTGATTAAGGGGAAACAATATCTAATCACGCAATTTATTTTTGTCCGGAGTCCCGGACTGCGACCCTTTGAAATTATTGCAACATCAATTAATTGTGGGGAATCTAATGAAAACGAGTACTTACTGACAATATAAACTTAATTCAAGGCATTGACAAGTTAATTGTACCTATTAATTCAAGGCATGAATAGCTAAGATGATGCAGTACATAAAGAATGACAGAGTAAGTTCGCATTGTTCATCAAACCAATCAATTTAGTGATTTAACTTTAAGGGTTAGTAGTCTGATCGTGCGTGTTAAACAAGGGTCCACCTAATCATGATTAAAATAGGGGCATAATATAATTCAGATATACAAAAACATTTATATATGCAACCTTGAAATTAATAATATTTAAATAAAAAATTTTGCCAAATAAATAAAATTAATCAATCCACAAGTAAATAGAGCAATTATGTATCACTAAAATATAATCCAACAATATAGAATAACTAGAATACAAATTAAATATAATGTACTTTTTTTTAAGTAAAAACAATGTAATTACATGCTCGATAATAGGAGAAAAAAAATTAAAATTCAGATTCATCAATAAAATTCTTGACCAATTCATTAACAAACATGACCGGCTAATTTGGATTCATTTTTAATAACGTTCAATAGCTTTATATATGAATTTCATATAAATTTATTTATTAAATATTATAAATTGTAGATGTTGATGATTTAATTTAAATTATTCATATATATAAAATATATTTAAATTAATTTATTGACATTCTTATTTTTTATTATTATATTATATACTTTTGACACCTATCTATTAATAAAGGTAAACTCTTGAGTTTACGATTCGAGTTTACATGCTCTTTATGAGTTTATTTAAACTCATGAGTTTGACAACCTTAGTTATAATTTTATAGAGTTATAGTGGAGTGAGCATTAATATGGATAAATTTAAAATAAATTAAAAAATATAAAAACTATATCTTGTATTTAGAGAGAGTATAAATTAATATATAATGTTTGAGTTTATTATAGTTAACATGGGTAATATTAAAAATCTTGAATTGTATGACAAATTTGATGTTTTCAACTATTTTTCTAATACATGTAAATTAGTTTGAAGTGACTTGTAATCAAGGTACAAATAATCGGATCGGGCAACAAACCGGTCACAGCATGAGTTTAGAGTTCAAAGAGTTCAACCGAGTCGGACCAGGGTTGAACTGGCCTATTAAAATATTATAATTTAATTGAAAATGATAAAATAACACTATATATATGCATGAAAATTTTAAAAAAAAATATAAGTATAATTTATAATAATAAAATAAATGAAAATATGTTAATATATTTTTAAAATTTCATAAATAAATAGATAATATTCTTTTTTTTCTATTTTTCTTTTATTTTTTTAATAAAAACTGGGTTTACTAGCCGATTTTTTCAGTTCGATACCGGTTTTTTATCCAACCAAATCAGACTAGAGGCTAATTCCCAGTTAAATTGGTCAGTCTGACAGGGACAATAGCGAGTGACCACACACACTCATTGAAGTCGATATATTATAACTCAATAATCAATTCGATAGTAAAGAAAAAGAGAAGGGGGGGGGGATTATATGGGGTTGCTTCCGATTAGGAGCCAGTTCGTACGTGTGGTATTATTAACCATTGAAAAAGATATGGTTTTGCAATTTGATTGGGATCTCCCGCGTGTATATAATTATTAATTAATCCCTGGAGGTTGAGACTTCTGGACGATCAATCCTCTCAATCAAATCGATGAGATTAAGATTATATGAGGAGATCTTAATTAGAGTATTTGACAATATAATAATATAATTTGAAAAGACGTTGACCCCTCATAAATTAAGGAGCTTTTAATTATAAGCAACTTTTGGGAACCAAATTATATAGTCGGTTTATGATCTTGTGGGTCAGAAAACTGAGGAACGAAACAAATTAAAAAGATGATAATCTTAATTCATCTCAAGGCGATCACTTCAATAATCTTGATTTGAAAAGGGAAAGTGGGTTGCAAATTGATAAATTAAATATTCGTCTTATTAGTTCGAGTCATTGGATGTAAGTAGAACATCCCATTCAGAAAACTCTATGCGAATCTATCTCAATATATATTTGATGTGATTGAGATTTAAATTTGATTAAGATAAGCTGCCCAATTAATTAATTAAAACAAGGTTGAGAATGATATTTGACAAAAACTTTTGAATCAAAAATCATGACTTAATGTGGTGGGTTCATCTTAGAGAAAAGAACCCCAAAGAAGAAGAGCCAAAATGGTGTGCATATAATTGGCATGGTATAATGCAAATTTAATCAACTTGTGTACTAAAGTGAATTAGTTCAAAGTGTGTGTGTGTGTCTCAGATTAAGACTCGAATATTGAAACGCTAAAACTGTGTGCGCGCGCGTGTTCAAAGTTGGGATTTAGCTGCCTTTCGCTTTAATTATATACAAGGCACATCAATCATATCCCCTTGATTTGAAACTTATTTAATTAATAAACCTAACTTAACATATCATCCATGTACATCAAGCATCTAATTATTATTATTAATTTATTTTCTATCATAATCATAACTACTGTTCCAATTTTGAAATGCGTAATCAACATCTTTCCTCTTTTCAAAAAGACATCTATTGATATATATCTTGTAGATAATCATATGCTTGATGTATTGGTAGTTATTAATTAAAAATATCAAAATTATAAATATTTCTTACGTTTCCAATTCATGCCAGTAATGCCTTTATAAACTAGAAAATGATAATGAGGAATTGAGATTAGAGTATCCGCAGGCAACAAAAAAAAAGTTAATAAAAAAAGGAACCTTGCTAAAGTGGCTATTTGACACAAAAATATCCTAGCTAAAGTATCAAAAGATAAAGGCCTGACTTTAATAAAAGCTAATGAATAACAATTAAATCACAATTTTACCAAAAAGAAATTAAAACTGATAGTTCTGCAGAAAGAAACTTTTTAAATAGTGAGACAGAAAAGTAAAGGCATATCCTTAGGATTAATTAATAATTATTACCATTAAGTATGCTCTTGTTTACAAAGAACTAATAATAATAATAATAATAATAATAATAATAATAATAATAATAAATCATTAATTTTCTATGAAAAGGATATAAATAGATTGGTGACTATATATATCCCATCTTTATGCTAAGACGATCTGTCATCCTTTATGTCATTGTCTTGAACTCTTGATCATTGGACTGAATCGTTCACATCACTTAATGTATATAATTTGGCATTCATTATTATTAATCGAATAAGAACTTCATTACGAGTTATTAATGATGACGTTTATGAAAAGACCAATTCATGCAAAATTAGTTTGAGCTTTTATAACTTACTGGCTTGATTAAAATTGTTTTACTTTTATTGATGACTTTATTTATGAACAGATCAGAAGGGATAAAAAATTATACTATAATATATTTTAAGGTAATAAAAATTAAAAAATTTAAAAAAAATCTTTCTTTGATTCCTTGTAGCGGCAGAAGTGGCAATAATATAATAAGAAAAGTTCTTTGATGGATATTATGCTGACTGGTGAAGGTCGGCCTCATGTTTAAATTTCCTTGAGATAGATTTTTTTAAAAAAAAATTTTTTGGAAGCGGCATTAACTTATGTTTATGATATATTTAACTATAGACACCTTTGTGATTGCGAAAAGGATATATGAATATAAGATTTTTAATTTTGCGTGCATTTTCATATATCCCATATATGTTATTTTAGATTTAATTACTAATTACTATTAGCTTTTAAACACTTCAAGCTCAATAAGATATATAAATAATACATACTTTTATTAAGAAAAATATACTACATTTTTATGACGAGTTCATTATTTTATCTTTCGCGTAATTATTTGAATTTTAACGTTGATGAAATAGTTGTTTCTTTAATTTTCTTATATACGAGAGCAAATAAGTAACTGTACGTAAAGCGTTTTATTGCTCTGTGGCATAAAATATTTAATTTTTTTGTTTTCCTATCAATTAATTTTGTCATATATATGTATTTTAATTTATAGAATGAATCCCTAAATGATTTTTTAGTTTAAATTTGGGATAATGATACTTTAGGACCAACAAATCAGTTTAATTCCATGTTGGGATTAACAAATTTCAAATTTTCGATAAAGTGCCAAAGTTTCTTAACAATGAGATGCAACTAATTGGGTACAGAAATCTGAGAGATTGGTGAGAAATCTGAGAGATTGGTGGCAAATCATTATGTAATTATATAATTAGTGCTAACTTGTGGAAGATGTAGGGATGAGTAAAGACTGGGTTAGATCAAGTTACACCTGAACCCGATGCCTGGTTTGAATTGCCATTGGGTTAGAAAAGCTAACCCGCGGTCTAGTCAAACCTGAACATAACCCAATCTTTATCTAAACCAGACTGGGTAAAAAAAAGACCAACCCAAACCAAAACAAAATCTATTACTGTATTTCAAACACACACATTCCTATGGCAAGGAGAGGCATGCGGCAGCAACAATGGCTAAATCCTTCTCTTCTCTCTCTCTCTCTCTCTCTCTTGTCTGGTTGAAATCCTTCTCTTCTCTTATAGATCATCACCGCCAGATTTGAGATATATAATAAGGTATTATTTTCTTCCCCATTTCAATGAGATCTGTTGATGGACTCCTTTTGAGATTTGAGATGAAGTTGAAGACAAGCTAGCTCTGAGAATGCAAGGGGCTGAGATATGAGAGTGGTGGAAGAAAAAGATGAACATTTAGAGGTCCGGCTAAGAACAAAGAAGAGGACAAAGGAGAACAAATTCAAAGAGTGAATGTTTTGAGGCTGAGTGAGAGGGAACTTGTTGAGCGTGCTGTCTTTTAAACGGAAAAGGCAAGAAGGTAGGAACTAAAGGTAGACTTAATATTATTAATAAAAATATTAAAAAAAAAGGCTTGGGTCAAACTGGACTAATTGGTCTTAGCCCGAAACACAGTTTGACCCGATGACTCAGTCCAATCTAGTATGTCTACGGATTCGGATATCCTCAGAAGCGAAATTCTCAGCGTCCCTCAGCGGCATAAATTTCAGCCATTTAGATCTATCCGATGTCTCACAATGTGCCACTTCATCATGTTTTTTTTAAAAAAATTAAGTTTCAAGAAATCTGAACCATATTTTTAGATAACATTGTAATAAATATTACTCCCTTCTATTATAATTATAAGGCT
>JBAGKO010000012.1:14742082-14757608 GCA_037177275.1 Acacia concinna
CCATTCCAAGACATGTCTCTGATCTTTTCTCTTTGTTTTTTGAGTCTGAATTTTCTTTTAGCCGTGTATGGCTAATTCTTTTCTTAATTTAGGATAGCTATGAATTAATTCTTGAATTAGAGTATGTTTGAACTTTTTAGTTGTGTTAATATTATTTTTGTTTATTTAATCTTAATTTATTTGTCTCTATTTAATGCCTGATCCCCATTAAAGAGGAATTTGGGGAATTTAGATTAGCCTTGGAAGAGTGATCTTTATTTGACCATAAGATTAAATAATGTGGGATTAGAATTTATTATAATTTTGCCATTAGGATAGGAATATACCTCTTGGACCCATATAGTCATATTAAAGTGACTTAGGAATTTATTGCCTCTTGAATAAATTTGTTAGGAATAACAATTTACATTAAGGGAGGGATATAAATGATCGGGAGATATTTATATCTATTAACATTCTAGACTAACAATTTAATATTAATTCTATCTAATTGGTGAAATACATACTCTAAAACTTAAAGAAGGGATTAGTCGTTCTAGGTTGTGTTATTATCTGAATTCTTAAAAACTCTAGCTTTATTAATTTTTCTCTTTATTAAAAATTCTCTTGAATCATCTTTATTTGATTTGTTCAACTTAAAAAAATAGGAATTTTAGTGCCTAATTACTAGTTCAATTGAGTCTCTGTGGGATAACTTTAATTTACTATTTTACTATTTTAAAATCCATACACATACTGTACTTCATTAAATTTTGGTAGCATCAAGAATCTTTATTTGTCCAATCTCAACAATACTATTTTCTTCTTTTCTAGAAAATTTTGACTTGGATTATATTCTTTTAAAAATATAACTTACCTAAAACAATTTTTCTTTTATTATTGTTAACACTAAATACATAAAATTGAATTCTTTAGACACTCTAAACTTCTATTAAGTTTCTATATTAATTATTTAATTAATTCATTAAAAATTGAGATGTTATAGCATATACCTCCAAGTTCATCTATAATTCTTCAGGCTTATGTGCAATCCTACATTATATTTTAAAATATTAACATTCATTTTCGTCATAATATAAGTGCTTAGTAAGGAAAAGAAAAGAATGTATAGTGACAACAATTTTCCACTGAATATAAAAACAGGCTGGACTGTTGGAAACGAGCAAACCAGCCACATGGCTGGTCCGGTCCAGTGAATTTTGTAGAGGTGAACCAAACTAGTATGAACCGGTCAACCCAGTGGTAACCCAGACCGACTCAGTCCCAAACCGGCTCACCCCTTTTTTTAAAAAAAAATAATAATTTCATTTAGAATTTTATACTAATAAGCCTAAAATCTTAACGTTCTTATCGGTTGAGTCACAGGTTAGTTATCCAGTCTAACCCACTAACCCTTAACCCAGTGCCTTGACCAGTTTGATGACTGGTCTGATTTTTAATACCTTGCAATTTTCTAAGTAAATAGAAATAATGAAAACTAATTATTTGTTGACTAATGATATATTTTTTAAAAAATTGACCAAGCATAACAAGAAGCATATAAAACTGTATTTTATCTCATTTACTTTTTTCATATAAATTGAGATAAACTTCTCCTACTAAGATCATAAAATTGCTATAGTGGACAATAAAAATTAGGGGAGACAGGAGAGGGAGTATGTTAGCGTTGTCATCTTGAGTGATTGAAGATGAGAAAGGTAAAGGTGAGTTTTTTTTATAAAAAATCAAGAGTTGAGAGTAATGACAATGATATGTGAAACTTAGAATTAAGGTCAAAATTAAAAAAAAACAAAAAAAAACTTAAGAGTATTGTTAAGTTGGTAAATTTATAAATTTTTTATAAAATTATTTAGATGATATTATATATACTTATATAATTATATAAATTAAAAAAATTTAAATAGGTCAAGCATGTAGGTTAAGCTTTATGAAAATAGGTTTGGCTTGTTTATTTAAAGAGGTCTAGCAATAAGCCTAAGCCTAAGCCTGACCTATTTATTAAATAGACTAAGCTAAGCTTTATATAGGTTAGGCTGTAGGCCCTCTAGACTATTTCCACCCCTACTTATATATAAGATGGAGCAAGTGCTTTCAATTATGATTATCATAAATTTTAATCCTTTACTAAAACTTTAATATTATTATCCCAATTTGTTTAAAATTAAATAATGAATTGGAATCAAAGTTTCATTATATTCCCTCTATTACTACCTCTAACATAAATATAGAAGTTAAATTTACTTTGATTTTAAATATGAGAGTCTACTCTATTTTTCAAATTTATAACTTTTTTAACATTATCCTTATTAATATATAGCACATGGTAAGGGGGTTTCTATTAATAAATGGTTACAATATAATACTTATGATTTTAAAAAAATATTTCAAGAAAACTAATAGATATTTATTACAAATAACTACCATAACCAATTTTATTATTATGTCTAAATTTGTTATTTATTCCTCATATTATAATGAGCGAATGGAATAGTATTTTTATCATTAGTACTTAGAGTATAAAAGTTATAACAAGTATACAACACTATTTACTTTGTTTTGGAGCCACAAACATCTACAAAAGTCTTCTTAATTACCTTTTCTTTGCTTTATTGTTTCAACCACCAACTTACCTCGTCAACCCCAATCTTTGGTCGGTCACTGCCCAAGTGCGCCTATATCTATGTCTCTATAGTAAATTTTCACCATAGGAGTACTAATTGCATATTCAAAATATACTCTTTTTTAGATGCGCATGCAGCTTCAAGTTTCTCATGAAATTAAAAAATATGCGCGCGCGCATACATATATATATATATATATATATATATATATAAGATTATGTATTGTTAGGAATTGAATGAGGAACCAAGCTAAAAAAATGAGTAGAGAGAACGCATAGGCAATGTTCATATATCAAACAGAGTGGTACACTTAGGTATATGTCAAAAGTAAAACAAAACCAATCCCATTTTTTACCTTCAAACGTGTGCATATATTACTAGTTTATTTCCAACTATGTCTCTCTTTTTTTAAAAAAAAAGTCCGAAACAAAACCTAACTTTAGTACAACTTGCTAATTAGAAATGGAGAACAAAACCTGAAAAAAGGGGAAAATTTAATGCATAGGAGTGGTAAACACCAATGTTTGGCGAGTTATCTTGATTTAAGACCAAAAATGTTCAAATTAAAATTTGGTACTACGGAATACTGAATAGTATGCTTTGACCTTGGGAAAGGTATAGTAATAAGTTGAAGTTACAAACAATCATGAAGCTGGTTATGGACCATATATTTAGCGTTCAAATTTGATGGACATTAAGAAAGCAATATGTGTCCTTTACTTACTTGATTATTATTCAAAATGGGCAACTTTCCCTACCAAGACAAACGCAACTCTCTCCCACATAGACTATTTGTTAGTATTTCCATGTCCCATTATTATTGTTATTATTATATGATTTGACTTATCTTATCTCTCTCTCTCTCTCTCATTTTCGTTTTGAGCCAACCAAATTGATATCCCCACCACGACCAATTAATTCCTTCAAACTCAGTCAATCTTATTTATATAGTGCTTCATTTTGTTTTTTCCCTTTCTCCTTCTAATAATGCTGTCTATCTATATATTGCTTATGAGCTAGCTACCTAAAAAAACTGACCATTCAAAAAACATACTACCAATGATATATATATATATATATATATATAATTCAACAACAATATACTACATTCCAAATTTAACTTTCAGAAGTTTCTAGCCCACTTGCACACTACTGTTGTGAGTCTCGCTTACATCAAACAATCCTCCGCCCTTAGGCGCACAAACCTCAACACGAGATAGTGCTTCGTTGAAATGCTTTGCTTTGGTCCCAAGGTACTCGTTCCACGTCACCGGCCTGTACAACGCGGGCTGGCTCGGGCCCACTAGCTTAGCATGTGGTGAGATCTTCGCATTCCCTGGGGGCCCATAAAGATACGCCACTGATAACCGTTGTCGGGTCCGGTTCACCACTGCCCGGTGGAGCACGCTCCGATATAACCCATTTGATAAAATGTGGAGCAGATCACCAATGTTCACAACCAGCGCGCCGGCCAGTGGCGGCACCATCACCCACCCTGTGGCTTCACAGAAAACTTGCAAGCCACTGATGTTGTTTTGGTGTAGGATGGTCAGAAGGGTGGAGTCTGTGTGGGCGGCAAGACCCATGGCTCGATCCGGGTCGGGGCATGTCGGGTACGAGTTCAATTGTAAAGCGGCAGAAGCCCCATTGAAATCACCTCTTGGGCCGGCCCATTGGAGGTCTTGCTTTGATATACCGAGAGAGGCCATAAGGAGCCACATCAGCTTTCCCGCGAGTTTTTGCATAGCTTCTTCATATCGCTCGACAATATCACTGGACAAACAGACAAAAACATCAGAAAAACATTGTTGAATAATTATAGCAACGAGATCTATGACTCAATAGAGCAGTGAACAGTACAAGGTTGTATTAGATTTTTTTTTTTAATCTCGTGGGTGGGTCCACATACATAGCTCTCCTTGTAGTCTTCGCTAATAACGCGATAGCATAAGAAAATGGGTTTTTTTTTTGTTTTCTGTCCAGGTATAGTACCATCATCATCGCAAAAATAATACCAAAATTGGAAAAATTTTCCGAAAAATAGAAATTAAGGGGTAAAATAAACAAAGAGAAACACGTGCATGAGGGAGAGTGAGTATAGTCTTTTTCTTTTCTTTTTTTTTTTTTTGATAATCAGAGTGAGTATAGTCTTGATATACTGCAAAATAGTATGAATTATTATTCTTTTCTTTTCTTACCAGTATTTAGTGTAGTCATCAGGCCAGAGTTGGCGAAAATGGTGGAGGGGAGATCCGACAATAGTGAATCCTTCGGACCACATAAGTTTGGGGAAGAAGGAGGAGATGCGAGCGCGGCCGTAGCCAGAGACGCCGTCGGGGGAGCGAGCGGCTTGGAGCTTGTGAGCAGGCGGGAGGGAGAAGAGGGCCTTGCCGGCAAACTCAATGTCGCGGAGGAGGGCGGAGGGGATGCCGTGATTGATGACCTGGAAGACTCCCCAAGATTTGCATGCATGGCCAATGAAAGAAGAGGCATTCGGATCATCAAGATCAACCACAGGAACCCGATCAACAGCGGCATCACGGTGGTGGAGGGAATTGTCAGCGGTGGCCGAAGAGGAAGACCAAGCGTAGGAATCGGGAAGTTCTTGAAAAGAAGTGAGGTCAGCGTGCTTCTGATGAAGAAACACAGGGTGGCTTCGAAAGGCGTCAGAGAGGGAAGGCATGGTTGAAGAAGAAGATAATGAGATCAAGTTTATGAGCGTGGGATAGTATTTGGAAATAATGGATGAGTGGGAAACAGTGGCTAGTGGAACAAGTACTTGAAACAAAACATAGGACCTTAGAGAAAGATAAAGATGAGATGAGATGTGTATATATCATTGTGCCTGCTGAGTATATATAGAGATGATAGCCTAGATGGTGACAACCTTGCCCTTAATTACCACCGGCCCCTCTTGTTCTCAAACACTTCATTTTCTTGGGAAATAATTAATCACAATTCACACATGATTTACATAAATATTAATTAATGTTACCAATAGGGTTCTTAATTCAATTATGAAAAGTTGTACAAAAAAAAAAAGTAAATCAATCTGTGTAGTAAAAATTAGAAATTTAAACTGCCTAATTAGGTCCCTGATTTGCCCTTCTCCCTTGTTCTTTTTAATTTTCCTTAAGATTTTGTTTAGATGAGTAAAAATTAGAAGAAAAATAAGGGAAAATAATGCACCAAGTTATACTTCTAAATATAGTAAAAGTTTGAGAGGTTTACTTAGTATTCTTTCGTCAATATTTCTCTTCCCGTTGAAACTAATTAATGATGCACGCGCATGTATATTAGCAATCAATACACAAACGCTTTTTTTAGATCCTATTACCTAGCATTCAAACAGTTAGTTATTCCAACTTTGAGGTTTGTGCTGCCTCCTTCTAATACAAGTATCTCCTTAAGGTTCAAAATTGAAACCCAAAGAATCTAACGGGTCTTACACAGGGTCAACTCTATGTTTGTTAATGTGTGTATACACACTCCCCTTGTTATACCAATAGCTAAAAACCAAAAAAAAAAAAATCACTCTCCTTTAATTTGATTTCATGGCTTTGTAATGTTTTTCCTCTTTGTGAAGCCTGATGTAGGAGGCATACATTTAAAAACAAAAAAAGGGTAATAAACAATTTTGAGTGGTTTGCATTTAACTATCTCAACTTTTGAAATAAAATAAATACATATTTGTAAAAACTTGTCAATTTCTAAGATTTAAATCTTTCAATTGGACTAGTCTCAAGCAATGGTATGTTAATTGAGATGCCAAATTCATCATATTTTTTTTTTCATCTACCATGTTACGCACTCACAAGCACGCTTTTTCAGATTGCGTCCTATGAAATTTCACTTCATCAAAATCACTCTAAATGATTTGGAAAACCCTTTCAATCATTCAATATTTTTCAGTGATTTGAAGCCTTGGGTAGGAAGGGAGGACTGTTTGGTCAGTACCTCCCATAACTGACCCTCAAAGCTTTTAATTTTTTTCTTAATATTATTGTAAAGATGTTATACATATTTATGTACTTCCTCCATTCCAAATTATAAAAGACGTTTAATCGAATCTCTTAGTTCAAAGTGACGGTTAAGAACAATAAATATATAAAAAATTTTGTTCATTTTTATTAAAATATCCTTATTAATAAGGATATATGAAATAAAAGAAATAATATCATTATTAAAATCTATCACTCTCTCCCCCTAACCATCTTCTTTTTTAGGGAATGATAATTTTTATGGTCAACACAAACATTAATACATTGATATTAAATAAAAGTAAAATTGAAAAAAAGAATTAAGGCACATGACATTTTTCAAAAGTCTCTTGCATTTTGGGATGGAAAAAAAGTGATGGTTGTCTCTTATAATTTTAAACGGAGGGAGTAGCTCACAAGAGTATTCATAAATACCTTATATTCTTTTTAATAACAGTTACCTCATACCTAAATCCTGATTCCGCTCTTAATGTAAAGATCAAAAGCTTAAGATGCGCGTCGCTATTTGCAAATTGATACAAGTTTGTTCCATAACAATTCAAAAAACAAACAAATCTTAGTTTTTCGTTGGAAAAAAGATAAATCTTAATTAATAATATTTCAAATAAAAATATTTTTTTATACATAAATTTTAGGCAGGAGTTTGGACTCAACCCGAAGGTGAGGTGAAATCTCCATTCCTCCTACATGATACTAATATTAGACAGGCCAAACCGTCAATTACCTTCAGACATTTATTTAAACACCTTAGAGTTAAAATGTCTCCTTTAGTCCTGCGACAGGAGATCGAACTTCCTCCCTTTTTTACAAGAAGGTGCAGTCCTCAAATAAAAGTATTTTATTTTCATTACTTTTTTTTTTGTTAGAATGGTGTCCGAGAATTAGGAAAATTTTCAATAAGAATTTCTCCCTTTTAATTTTAAGGGAAATCAATTACCAAAAAGAACGTAATAAATAGAATAAATTAATTATAAAACAACATATAAATATATTGGGGAAAATTTTGACTTTTGGGAGAGAGATGTAATTGGAGAAAGGAAAGGACCATAGTGTCCTCCACAAACAACAACAATAAGTGATAAGTGGAAGAAAGGAAAGGCATCTTAACCTCACAATGATTCAAAACAAAAAACAAAAGAGAAGTGAAAGAGAGGGTTCCACGGGAGAGAGAGAGTAGGGGTCCCTCCCCTCTCCACATGTGGCCTTGTCTTGTCGTTCAGTAGAAAAATACTCATTCATATCAGAATTCAAAGACTTGCTTTCATTACTTGACACTACCCATTTGGGTTGTTCATCTTCCTCTTCTTGACCAAATAGATATATTTTTGTCGTATATATTTGCGTAGAGTTTGAAAGTGAGCTCCATTCTTTTTTCTTTTTTTCTTTTTGCCTTCCTTCACCCAGTAACTCAAGCACCATCATCATATATACAGAGGGCCGGCATGAACTCGCAACCTCTTATTTAGGCTAAGATCGACGTAATAAGTTGTTTAATGTCAATTGAGTCAAACAACTTCAATTGCTTTAATTTATTCATATCTTATAAACAGTGTCGAATGTAGATATATTGATATTTGTATACATTTTCATATTTTATTATTTTAAATTATTATAACTCAATACGCATACCCTATTACATCCTAAGAGTAATTTGATTCGATGATCTCCATAAATAAAGAAGGAAAATTGTAGTTTCGAGTATATAATTATTATTTATAACTAAGTCCATATAACTTAAATATTTTTAAATATAGTCCCAATCATTATTATTTTGCGGATGCTTTGTCAAATGTAGTATCAATATTATGATATCATCCATAAAGGAACCCACAATGAGTAGAGGATTAGTCATTAGCCTATCGGGTTGAAAGATACCTTAGTTTATCCAAAAAAATCTATAACTTGTTAGTATATACTATCATCTCTAGATTTCATAAATCACACATATTTAGAGTACTAATATTATATATAACTATTAGTTATATTAAAATTTTTAATAATTTCAAAAGTAATAAATGAATTAAAATTACATAAAATGTAAAATTTAGTTACAATTTTAAGTATTATTTGTAAGTTATAAATTGAATGGATTATACATATGCCAAGTATAATTTAATTTCGTACATCATAAATGAAGAAAATATGAGTTCCAAATAAAAAAGAAATCATGCGTATTATTGCCCTCCCTTTGCTTTTTCCACCTTGTATCTATGGTCATTTTCATTTGGAAAAAGAAGATTATTGATTTATCTCTGATTTTCCTTTTTGAATGCCTTTTTCGGTTTTTTGCGGTTAGATTTGTGCTTGCACTACCCCATGTTACCTCAAAGTAGGCTCACTCCTTTAATACTGTAACATTTTTGCGAGTTGTCCCCATTATATACATCATTAGTACCACTAATGCCTCTTTTTGTTTGACATGAAAAAATAATTTTCTCAGGTAAAGAATATATTTTACTCTCATTTTATCTTCTTCCTCATCAGACGAAGAGGTTTTGGATGCTCCAATTTTTTTTTTTGTTTTTACTTCATCTATCTTTTTGAGTTGTTTCCATATTTTTGTGCACGAATGGCCTCCTGAAATAATCAAATAAAGCGGAAAACGACAATTAATTATGTAAATGATGTCTTTAATTAGTTATGTTTGTAAATAATAATAATGAAGAGTCTCATGTTACTGATTATATTCAAAGAAGATATCAAGACAAATAGGATTGTGGTTTGCCCTACAATAATAAATTAAAATAAATTTTCTTAGTTTTTCTTCTTGGCCTCCATTTTGTTTTAATTTATCTAATTGCCTACTTTTAATTCTTAACTAGTGTGAGTCTTGTCTATTGCAAAATATAAGAAATGACCTCCACATATCAGAGGTTGGATAAGCTTCCCTTTGTATATTACATTTTTGCGATGAATCCCTATAGATATATGATAAAATTTCTTCTGCTCCTTATAACAAGGATCTATTAACAATGATACATAAATTAAAAATTCAGTAAGAATTTGATACTATTAAAATTTCAAAACTACTCACCATAATCAAGTTCATTAAATACAGAAGGTTATTTTGTTAGTTAAGAGACTGTCTAGTTGGTTAAGAAATATGAAAGTAAAGAATACTTAGGGGAAATTAATGTTTTGGTGTACAAGATGTTTTATATTAAGTACTATCATGGGATTATATGAAGCACCAAATGGAGTATATTAATAGCCAAATGGTTTGCATTTTGTTTGCAATTCTTTTGACTTTTCTCTTCACGTACTACGGGTTTGTATACTAAAGCCCTCATATTTGGCGAAAAGTATAGTTAAACATTCTAATTTGCATATCTTCTCCTCTTTATATCTTTGTAGAATTATATTGGATCATATGGGATGTAAAGACTGAAGCAGGACTCTTCGTTGGAACATTTGGAACAAAATATGTAAAAAAATTCTTATATTCAGTTTATGATAATACTAAGGCTACATATTACTTTCATTAATACAGAAAATTCATTGATTGTCTTAATTTCTAGATGCAAGAATGAACCCTCAGAATTAAAGATTCTAGATGGATTCTTCTTCAGGTTGGTTCTTTTGATCAAACAAATATTTTGTCATGTGGTGGCTCTATAATATTCTATATGAAAATGGCAATTGAATGAACGGATTCACCTAACTAAGTCTCGGATTCTTTCTAAAATTAGAAGTGGAACAAAGTACTCATGAGAAGATAAGCTTTTGTCGGAATATTGAAAAGTTTACGGAAGTTAATTGATTTCCATTATGATTTGGCAATCGTTATTGGTTAACAACCTATTTAAGGATAGCACAATAGTATTATATGATCCATGTAACAAACTTCAACTAAAGGGATAAGGTTTGTTGTTGTTGCTACTGCTGCTTTGGTAGTGTCATTATTGTATTGATCTCACCCAACACAAACATCAGCATTCTCTGAATTACCCTCTTATGAGTACTACCAAAAGAATCAGAGACCCTATCATGCAGAACTGGACAATCACATTTGGTCATGTATTTAGAGAGACAAACATACGCTTGCTCAACAATCTAGCTACTACAAGAATAATAATGTCAAGATCCTTAGTAGATTTCCCATATAAGACATAGAGCTGCTTTTGCTTTCTTTTAAACATTAGACACTAACCGCCTAATGTTACAAGCATAATTGAGCTCGTGACTTCCCACTTAGGGGAACTTTCATGTGACCAAACTACAATGTCATTGAAGCTCTCTAACATGTCTTGCTTTCTCGTCTCTTCTTTACATGAATTTTTTGTGTCCTGGTGTTAGAAAAAGGAATGGAATATATTAATTTTGAAGTACTGTTAATTCAAAATAAAATCATATGGTTTGGATCTGCATAGACAAAAACCAACATCCACACATCAAGTGTCATAGTACTCTAATCTGCATGCACATGTAGTCCACGTGGCTCAGACATGGTGAGGTTGGGACAGTCCCTAGTTGGGTTGTAACTCAGCCATAACTTTTCTATTAGATGGGGTCAAATTTTGACAACTTGGGTCTATCTTCTTATGTTTTGTGTCTTCTATGATATCAACATAATAATTTCATTCGTGAAACATTCCTCTCCTTTCGATTTGGTCTTCTAAAATCTTTCTCTTATCTTAATGTTTTTTCTTCGTTTATTTTTTTAAACAACAATCTCTCTTCTCTCTATTTAGTAATTATCTGAAAATAACATTTGATTTGATTAAAAAAGGGGGGTCCTTCAATTATAATGGCTCTCTGATGTATGAAAGAGACGAATAATATTTTAGGAATTAAACCATTAATTCAACGGGGGAAATTTTGTTTAGGTTTGTGGTGTTGGGTGTTTTCGTAGACTGTATGGTCAATTCGTGTTGAAAAATGGATTTTCGTGTTATGGATGAGGAATATTTGGATAATGGAATTTATTAGATGATAGAATTATGTATTCAATTATTTTTCTACAAATTTTACATTATCTTTTTTTTTAACAGAAATTTTACATTATCTTTTATTAGATGAAATTCTCTTTTGGAGTAGCATTCAAGACAGCAACATAAGGTTGGCTCTTGTCATTTGGACAACCTTTTCCATTATGTACGTTTGCCCTTCAAATTTCCTAAATTGTAAGGAAACATATGTCTCGCACGTATATATAAAACAAACTTTGTGTTGGTTTAAATAATATAATTAAATTTAATGCAAGCATACCAATATTAATTTGACGTCCTCGATCACATTGGTCCCAAAGATTGATATATGCATGTATCGGCAGCTCAAATATCCGACGAGTTTTATAAAGTTTTTGAATTCCTTATGGAAAGTTTCTAATTCAAAACCCAATTAGAATTTAAGCGTAAGATTAGTTGGAAATAAAATGTTTTGGTCTTTTGAGTAGATGGATAGAAACCCTTCTTAACTAAATTATCTTTTTCTCTCTATGTATTAAAATACTATATATATGTCGAAATAATCAACTATTGGTTACTATTTCTTAGTAATTAACATAGTGTTTTAATTAAAACAAGTTAATATTTACCAATAATCACTACATGAACATAAAGAAAACCACTATAATAAGCAATTATCATATCTCAGAGAATAATAATAATAATAAGCAATTCTAATATCTCAGAAAAAAATAATAATAAGCAATTCTCGTGATATTGATTATCACTTAACACTACTAATATTAAATAACATCCATCACATAAACTAATAATAGGTATGTATATATAGAGTATCTGTAGAATCCCTAAATAAATGAAGTATACATATTTATGAACATGCAAATATATAGCTCAATGGGTTAAAAAGAAGCTTCGAATAAATCCAAAATGTCTCAAGTCATAGAGACTACTATGTAAATTTAAAGAGATCCCACTTTGTTTAGCTTTCTAGATGCAACTAATGATTTTGATTAAGAATTTAGCACGATAAAAGGAAGATGCCTCCTGTTTCTATGTTACTGGCTGCGTCTTTTTCATTTTCTAGTCATAAGCCTATGAAGCTACACACACACACATATTGCTTCAGGATTTATTGCTACTAGCTAGATTTACATTTTTTAACTTATCTTAACGGTGCCGGTAAAGGAACAATCATATCGTTTTGAAATTTAATGAATTTAGTTGAGTAACAACCGTTCAGTTTCTGGAATTAATTAACCATTACAAAAGTCAAAAGATACTTCCTATAAAAGCTAACAGTATCATAATTCACTTGATTAAAACTATATTCTAAAAGCAAAAAGGTGATGAGTACTAATTCATTGATGTTTGCCCAAAACAAGTACATATTCAGTGATAATTACAGCAAATTGATGATGCTAATTGTTCGAACTTGACAGGCCAACCCATGTATTTCACAGTTTATAAATCTCATCAAAATCTAAATTACTTCAACAATACTTAATCAACCTCATTATTGGTGAAAGCTTATCCAAGAAAACCCCTCGTTTATAATCAAATCCAAGACTTTTTTTTTTTTGTTTTTCTCTATGATATGTGTTTGCACACTCTCTTTCCTCCTATCCTAATTATAAAAGCTAATTAGGAGGTTTTTTTTAATCTTAAATATAAGATCTCTATCAATTTTATCTCTAATATATATTATATTTTCCCAAACTATTTTTTTCCAACTTTTTCCAAAGTAATTTACTTAACTTATAATAAATTGATATATTCTAATGTTATACATGGGTATTTAAGGGAGACCATATCATATTGGTCCTTAATCTACCTAAATTAGTTAAATAGCTATTATATTAAGGATTAAAGGGAGGGGAGGGAGAGGGGGAATGGGGGGGATTGATTTCACATATATGATATATGTCTCACATCTATTAGTCAAGGCAAGGCAACCTTTGAAGAGAGAAGTCTAGGTATGAAGCCGGCAAGTTATAGATAATGTTTAGATGTTTAGATTAGAAAAATACTTATGTCAAATTCCTTATATCTATTTCATCAAGTTCTCTAATCATATGTGACCATGTGTCTTATTTTTTAATTATAATCATTTAATTATAAGCTCAAATACAATAAAAAAATACGGTCATATGTGATTGAAAAACCTGGCCAAATGAATGTAAAGACCTTGATATAAATATAAATATGATGCTTTAGATTATTACGTATGATTTAATAAAATGATATATAATATCAACATGCATCGTTTTTATTTTATGTACAAGATTGAAGATAAGCCAAATTCCTATTCCCAAGATAAACAGCTTCCCACAGTTTTATGCATTTATATATAGATTATAGACATATAGATATAGCTGTAGAATATATACATATATTTATATATATTAGATAATTAATTATTATATACATGTATACAAATATATAGATGTGGATTTTATATTGAAAATAAGCACCAAGTCCAACAATTGGTGTGAGAGAGCCAAGGTGTGACATGTGTATTGTACCATAAAAAATTATAGATCTTTTTGGAGAGGAGGTGTTTAATAGTGCTTTTTGTAAAGTAAACCGCTTCATGATGACACAAAATCAACTGAATTTTTTGTCCTCATTTGCAAGTGGAATATAAGTAAGCCAAAAATGTCTACCTTTATCATGAAAATCAATTTTCTATTCATTCTTGCATCATTTCCACCCAGCTGGTTGGATTCACGTAGATCCAATTAAAATTGTGTTCATTAAAGCGCGCGCGCGCGCACACGAGTGGTTTAGTTTGTGGGAGGAAATTTGCACTCTTGAAAACCCAACAAAGCCCCATTACGAAAGGCAAACTATGCTACCCCAAAAAAAAAAACAAAAAAACGCTAAACACGTTTTAGTGAATTTCAAATTTTTTATCCTATGTATTTATTCATATTGTTTTTATTTTTTACGTAATATGTAGTAATACCAGATATTAATATAAATTTAATTAAGCCCTATTAAGCTCCAAATAGAGGGAAGATCTACTTCCACTGTAGAAGTACGTGTAAGCTTTATGTTCACTAAATTTGAGCTCGAGATCTTATTTAAGTTTCATTTGGGGAAGGTGCATGTTTACTCGACCTCTTATACTTTTTTATAATAGAGAATTAAATAGTATAAACCCAAAAATATTATCAATGACTAGTCTTAAATAGATATGGCAATTAAATACAAGAGAAGAATAGGGAATTATTAATGTTTTCTAATTTAAATATTCAAGCATAATCAACAATATATGAGAGTGAGGCTGATAATGAACAGCATTACACAAGTATCAATCAAGGGATACGTAACCCTAGCTAGTTCCTAATTTCAAGTTACCTTTTTATGGAACATGTGGTACATTAAGTCTCTTTCTTAAGAAACCATTAAAGCAAAGTGGCTTGTAGACACCATGATGTGTGTCCGCGTGTGATTAATATACTATTGTAACAGATCACAATCACAAGAAAAGTTACCAGAAACTTGGGCTAATAGATAGATGGATAGATTGTGTGTGTGGGTGTAAAGAGGAGGTCGGCACAATAAATTCAAAGAACAAAATTGGAAAAAAGAGATATGTATCTTTCATGAAGTACAGTGGAAGCTATAATATTCCAAGAAGGTATAAATAATGGTGGATCGATCTTGTCCATATATGTGTAGTCATGAGTAGTCAAATTAATATAACGTGGCACTAGTGATATATACAACATGAGTGGTTTGTGGGAGAAAATATAGACTCTTGAACACCCCCATTACGAAAAAGCAAAAAGCTGATACAAACGTTTTTTTTTTTTGAATTTTTTTTAGTTCATTATAAGAAAAATCTCATTTCGTTTCTACTTTTATTTTCAACAACTGTCTTGTAGGATAATGCTATTGACTAGGTTAGATTAAAATCATATTGTCTCTAATAAAATGAATCGTTTGTGTGGAGGGGGGGGGGGGGGGGGGGGGGGGGGGGGGGGGGGGGGGG
>JBAGKO010000012.1:14768119-14785999 GCA_037177275.1 Acacia concinna
GCCAAAATTCATGTTCTTCATATTATTCCACATAATTCCAATTTATTCAATTAAATGCATTTTGAACATCATAAAATTAAAGAAAATCATCAATATTTCATAGAATTATGTAATAAAAATATGAATTATCAATCATTATGTTCATACATACAACAATAATACTTCATTGAGACTCTGAAAGCGTCAATCATTCTTTAACAAAACCATAATTGCAATACGACAATTATTTTCAAATGGAAAGAGTACAAATTCTCCCTACAACCCCTTTTAAACATCTACCAAGATTAAATAATTCGGTTCAAATTTTTAAAGTTTTAAAACTACCCTCAATTAAGTTCATTATAATTAAGCAGAGGCTTAGAGCATGATATTTAGTTTTTTTTAATTTTTTTAATTAGTTAGCTAATAGGATATTTAGGGAAAAAATACTTTGGACATACTCCTTCCACTCCTTTTTATAAGGCACTTTTTTTTTTCTTTTTTGTATAAAGCATCATATTGATTTTTACAACTTCTCCCTTTTATTTCTGTTTAATGTTGATGTTGGAGTTGAGATGGAGAAGTTGGGAAGGTATGTGCCCATATTTAATGTTGAAGTAGGAGAGAGTATGGAACTTTCCTTTAATTATTTGTAGGGCACTTCTAACATATTTTATCATAATAAATCTTAAAATGTAATCTCTTTCTAATTTAAAATGCCTATGAGATCAAAGTAAGTAAAATCTTAATCCTTAATATAAAACCAGCAACTAACTAATTTGGGAATATTAAGGAAGGTAAATAAACTATTTAATTATAGTATATACATGATCTCTTAATTACTTATGTGTATCATTAGCTTATATATCAGTTTTTAAGTTAGGCAAATTAATTTGGAAAAAATAACAAATATAAATATTTTAAATTAATATATTTAGCTTCCTTAATCTCTCTAAATTAGTCAATTGAGTGTTATATTAACCAATGGAGATAGTATTAAGGATAAAATAGAAGAGTGTTAGAATACTGATAGGAGGGGGTAACAGAAATCACATATCATATATTAATATCAAAAGGATATTAAAATGTGAAAGGCCTAAGATAGTATTCTCTTCAACATTTCATATAACAACTCAACAAAACTTTTGTGTGCCCCAACTAAAAATATAATTTATTTTCAAATGTCTTCTGAATTCGTACTTCAAATAGCATATCTTCTGTGGCCTAACTATAACATATATCTATGTAAGAAGCGGATTAAATAATAAATTAATTATAATTTTTGCAACTATCAAGTGAGTCAAAACTATAGTATCATCATCCTATTCAAATTTTGGTCTTAAAATAATTTGATTAAATTAATACATTTGGTTCCCTGTCTTCTAGAGGTTCCCCCCAGAGTTAGGAAAAGCAGATGGGAAGTAAAGCAACTTAAATCAAAATTTACATATAAACTACTTAAAACACAATTAAACCAACATATTTATCAAACATGATTAACTAGAATAAAGCTAAATATGTGAAGTTCATACTTGAAATTTTGTCGTTATTTGTGTGGCCAAGAATGATGATTGAAATTTGGAATTTAAAGGAATAAAAAGAAGGTAAGACGAGGTAGGGGCCACTTTTGGATTCAGAATGGGAATGATGTGTAGTGCATAGTTTGTTGCACTTATGTAATTGGGATTGCCTTAATTAGGCTTTTTTTTCCCTGTTGAAGTATAAGAACCAATGAAATAAGAGGTCATCAATATTAAAGACTTAATAATAATATGAGAGGAAAAAGATAGGGAAAATTATAAAAAAAGACAATCAAAATAGGGAAAAGACAAATCAATACAACGAAATTAAAAATCCTAAATCAGTTATTTTGTACCTTCTTTTTTTGTAATTATGGAAGTGCCACTGGATTTTTAACAACACGAGTACCTTAATTCACAATAAGAGTATCTCAATTAACAACACCAGAAGCATTTGGTGCTACATATTTACGCTGTGAATTATTTGTGCTTCTATTGTTAATTGAGACACTCTTGTTGTAAATTAAAATACTTGTGTTGTTAAAAATTCAATGGCACTTTTGTAATTATAGAAAAAAAAAAGGTACAAAGTGACTGATTTAGGATTTTCAATTTTGTTGTTTTGATTTGTCTTTTTCCTATTTTGACAGTCTTTTTCTGAAATTTTCTCAAAAAGATAAGAGGTGGAACATTATTAAGACAAAAATAGCTCAGTTGTGTCACTTCGTGTTGCTTTTGTGGCCATTTTATACTAATTTCTTATCCTTTTATTATTTAATTATCTACAGTTTCTAACACAGACATCACCCATTATCCTCTTTAGTCTTCACCACTATCAATATATAAGGAAGTCAACAAATTTTCTAATTTGGCGTATAGCGAAATTATCACTATATATTGTTCAAAAAAATTACCAATATATTTGTTGATTTTCTTTTGAACCTTAGGAACTGAAGTTGAAAAACATGGCAACATTAAAATATGAACACGTCAATATCCTCTTTTTTTCAGAAACAAACACATCAATATAAATGTAGATTAATATTCAATTATCATTATGTATGACATTCTATTAGTAACAAATTACCATGTGTCCCTTTCTTTGTTGTTAAAGCAGTCAATTAAATTAGGTCCTAACTAATTATATAGTTTAGGGTCAACCTAGGTCATTCTCTTAAAGAACAATATGTGGTTGAGTTTAGATGATAAATGATGCAATTTATGGACCTAATTTATCTAAATGCAATTAAACTAACTATATGAGATATGCAATGTTCTAAAATCTATATGAGAATGAGAATGCAATTTTTGGGGGATTTTGGTTTTTTTATGAAAAGACTAAATGAACATTTAAAATAAAAAGACTAATTAAAACGAGATTCAATTTAGTTATAGTGAAGAGAACATCTTAGGATTCACATGGAGTTAACTTTCTTTACCTAAATTAATTAATTAATCAGACCAACGGGAGATTTAAAATGGTTGGAATTAACATGATATAATTACCTAATTAAAACATGGGAAACCCTCAAGTTCATAACAATTAATCTATTAGAGAACCCATAACAGACTAAGAGCTAGTTAATCAAACCCATTAAAACCAATCATAAATATTTTTAAATTAATTTTAGAATTCATGTCTATAATTGTCTAATTAAACAATTATCCAACTCAATCAAACAATAAAAAAAATAAACTCAATTGACAATTAAATTAATAATAAAAACTCAATTAATCTTCCATACTCCTCCCAAATTGCCTCCCAAACCAAAAAGAAAAAAGAAAGAGAAATCACGCTTCACGCACCTGTTGCCATGGATTTGGGGTGAATTATATTCGTGCGTGTCTGAATGTGAGAGAAGGAATTAATTGATGAATGGATGAAATATTAATGGATGATGTGAAGAGATCTTTAGATATCAATATAGATCTATTAAAATTTAAGTAGCTTAATAAAATCTATCTATTAGATATTTAACAAAATTCTTAAATTAATTATACACTATTAGATTTAATATTTTTCTTATTCTGCATAAATTAAATAAGATCCTGATATATCATATAATTAGAAATATTGATATATCATAAAATAAGAAATATAAAATATTATCAATTTAAGTGCAATAATATATAATTAATTTATATTTATATTATCTCTTAGAATTAGATAATTATCCAAATATCCTCTAATAAATCTAAATTAACTTAAAATAATTTTTAAATTAATTAAATAAAAATAAAATAAAATATATAAAAATACTGGTTTCTCACACTACTACAGAAATAATTTTCTACACTTATTATCAGTTAGGAGTAGTATAAACCCACCAATAGAAAGTAAAATAATATTAAAACTTACCAAAAGCTTTCTATCTTGATTGTTTATTAGTTGGTGTAAACTTTTACTGCATGTGTACTGGGTATATAAATAGTGCGACTTTACATAATACATGAGAAAATATATTGAGAAAACCATGCTGTTGAAAATTTTATTCGTCAAAAGAATCTTATATGCCTTTATACACAAAAATGTATGTGTGTGTGTGTTCTGCCTGATAATTTCATCCACATAAAAGTATCCATTCTCAAATTCAGGTCCTTTTTGTACCAATAAAAAATTTTAAATGGAATTTTTCACTGATTGTTTAAATATATTTTAATAGTCTATTATGCACAAAACTCAAATTAACCGTACACACACACACACACATATAAGCCGACGCATCAACCAATATTAACTAAAATCCATGAATTAAAAAATTACTGGCTAAAGTCATCCTTCTATATTGATATATACGCCTTCTATATATAAATAAATAAAAATAAAGTCTCTTTTAAAAATAATATACTCACATGCATAACTAATCAAAGCAAACAAGAATAACTTTTTTTCCAGTCATAACTATACTCGATCCTGTGTTGAATTTCACTATATATTATTAAGCTCTTTAAACTTGAAAATTCTTGATAAGATCATGATGGCAACAAGAAAATCCAAATGGATTTAATGGTCATCTTAAAAACAAATTAGGAAGATATGCTCATCATTAGCGATTATCAAGTTAGAAATTAATTTGTATGTTTAATTTTAATTTAATTTTTTGAATAAAGTAAATAAATATTTTTTAATTATATTTCATTTATTTTCTTAAAAAAATAAATCTAAGATAAAGGTTAGTCTTTAAGTATCCTTTGTTAATAAAAAAAATCGAATATCATTCAAAAAGAAATAAAATTTCAAAACTTTAAAGTATATAACAATCCAATTATTTATGATTATATCAACGACAGGTAAGCGGTGCTCCATGAAGTACGGACCCAATAGATTTCGTATATGTTGTATAGAAGACTTTTTTTCAATATGTTAGGCGCTTGCCAAAAAAGAAAACAGAAATAATTAATCACCATTAGAAAATGCCTTTGGTGAGAGTTATCTCCCACTAAATTCAATAATACTCAAATTTAATTCAATCGAGAACCTTTAAAAAAAAAAAAAAAAGAGCAATAGTGACGGTTTAATAACAGTGATGATAACCTTCATGTATTGGTTTCTATATGTTAAGAAAAATCACATACTTAACCGTTAACTGGAGCAACACAATTTTAAGTATTTGTTCACGGAACATTTTTACTACTAAGTTTTCTTATTAAAATATATATATATGTATATATAAAGAAAATATAATTCTCAACTATCACAAGTATAATGTTTTTATAACTCAATATGACATAATTTTTTTCTGAAAATTGACCCATTTTAATGTTTATTTTTAAAAAAGTTATTTTCAGTAAATTAAAGTATACCCACGACAGCCTGAAATATAACGGATTTTATAATGCTACCATAGTCTCGCCTGAGGGAGCCTGCCGTACCAGTTCAATACATGGTTACGCTAGCAATTTATTTTGAAAATTTTAAAGAGAAAATTTTACCTAGCCCTCACTTTAGCAAATTATTTTCCAAAACCCCCCACAACATTGTAAAATATCACAGCAGTCTTATAGGGCGCAGTGAAATTAATATAATGAGAAAATTGATCAAAATGTCCCTCCTTAAAAAATTATTGGCGAGAGGGAATTCATTAAACAAGTGTTTCGTTTTACAAAATAGATATGGATAATTTACAAGAAAAATAAACCAATTTGTAAGACTAATAATTGAAATATTCACAATGACACTAGTAATTTTTACGAGATAATAATGTATACAGAAGAAAAGTGTGAGACTTTATAAGATGGTTGTACGGATTTACAAGATAAATAAGTTAATTTGCAAGTCTTATAATTGAAATCACAATAACAATAATAATATGTATGACACAAGATGATGTACATAAGATTAGTGTGACGTTTTATAATATACATGTCACAACTGAACTAATTTGCAAACCCTACAATTGAAATGATAATGACACTAATATTATTTATAAGAAAAGAGTGACTTCACAAGATAAATTATGTTCTTTACAATATGAAACTGTGAATTAACAAGATAAATAAGTTAATTTATACAACCGATAATTGAAATGCCTAAAATTTTTTTAAGAGGCACATTTTGGTCAATTCCCTCATAAAATTAATTTCATTACGCCACATAAGACTATGGTGATATTTAAGAAATTTATGGGACTTTTCTCAATTTTAAATATATGAACTTTAAGCTATATTTGAATGGGGAGAAATATGAAGAGAAAATGAATATTATGTTTAAATTTTTTTATAAATGATAAAAAAAATTTATTATTTTTAAAAATCTTCTCATCTAATTTTCTTCCTCTAATTTTCTTTCAATCAAAATATAGGGTTAAAGTCATAAATATATATATATATATAATGTAAAATATTTATTGTCAATAATTCACTTGTTCTATTATTAGAGGTTTAATAAAGGTGAATTGATTTTTACAGGTACAATGGTACATTACATCATCATTACGATTACAATTAATTTCACATGCTGCCCTGTACCTATTAATTATATCAATTATAATCAAATTCAATTTGTTCAATCATTGCACGCGCCACATTTAATTTATGACCTTTTAGTTAAACTAACTAGAACGTGACACATGAATGCAATTTCAGAGAAAATAAACCAAATCCATATAATCTTCATAGTCCATTATATTCACTTGCACGCTTTTCAATTAAGCTTAATTACCATAAATTTATATACTCATCTTTCTCTTTACTTTCACAAAGAAATATATTAATTATATCAATTATAATCAAATTCAATTTGTTCAATCATTGGACGCGCCACATTTAATTTTTGACCCTTTAATTAAATTAACTATAGCGTGACACGTGAATGCAATTTCGGAGAAAATAAACCAAATCCATATAATCTTTACAGTCCATTATATTCACTTGCACGCTTTATCAATTAAGCTTAATTAATTACCATAAATTTATATATAGAAAAAAAGATAAATAAATACCCCATAAATATAAAAAAAAACTTTGAAAGATGACTTAAATTTAGTAATTGATAAATAAGGGGTAAAAAATTAGTTAGTTGTAGTCATTCTTTGTTGAGTTTTAATTATTTTCTATTGAGTTTTAGTCATTTTCTGTTAGTCAGAACCCTTTATTTGTCGTTTACCAAATTTAAATCATCTTTCAATATTTTTAATATTTAGAGGGTATTTATTTATCTTTGTGCCATTTTTATACTTGTATTTCACATTACTTTCACAAAGAAATATATTAGAGTACTCGCACGTGACGTCACAATCAAAAGAAGTCATGCATTCTAAAAAGAATAAAATGGGGAGGCAAAAAAAAAAGGTAATAAAATGGATGAAAATAACTGTTAAGACTTCGTATAAGAGTGTGGTAAATCTTTTCGTAGACGATCAAATTACCAATGTTTTAGGTTTATGTACATTTATGATTGTTTTTAATTGTACTCAAGGTTTTTGGCAAAAAAAAAAACAAATTGTACCCAAGTTTTGATATGCTCTCTTTAAATTTAAAATGAATGATATTGTTATTTTATTCTTTTTAAATGAACTTAGTTTTGCCCTCCTCTTTTATATAATTTATTTGAAAAAGCTACCAAGTTATTTACTCGTACATTATTTATAGGCTTGGTGTCCTTAAGTAACTTAAAATCATAATTTATGACCACAGGGAAAAATTGGAATTCTGTTTAGAATAGTAAAGCGACATGGAACTCTTGAAGGAAATGATTAAGATAATGGAAAATATTATAAAAACGATGTACATATGGTCCCTAATAAACATGCTTCACATGGAATCTACTTGAGTTGGCAATAATGCACCGCATAAATCGTGATTCTTTTTTTTTTCCCCCAATCTACTAGTGCTTCTGATTGTTTATAATATAATTTGAAGCAAAAATATGTCTATTTTCATTGGTGTGAGTGGTCAGAATTCTCATTACTTAATCAATTAGTTGATGTTTCCAAATGTTAGCACTTGTGTATGTAACACCTTAGTTTTGGGAGGAGTTTTTACCCTTTTGCCCTCAATACCCTGAAAGACATTAGTCTGTGTTATTATCAGGATGAGTTTACACCCCAAAAAGAAGACATGTTTGTGCATGAGTTTGTGACTTATCGTGTTTTGCTGATTCAATTTTCAGTGCTTGTGTAGAGCTAACAAAACTCATTTCAAATACCAACTTCGTATATTATAAGTCATGATTGAAAAGTTATTTTTAGAAACTCCAATCACCATTCAAAATAAGCACTTAGTTCTGTCATACTCGTCTTGTTCTGCAAATCAGGTTCTACTGTAACTGTCAGCATCCATCCATGCAAGAAATGGTACAATTGGGTTCGACATTTGATGTGTGGATAGCATTACATTAGTGGTTTAAGATACAAATCAACAAATGAAAGCCGCTTCCAGAACTTAAAGGTTCAAGATTACAAGAAAGAACTCTCATTGAACAAATGAAACATTCATGAACAAAACTGGAAAACCCCCACAGCAATTGGATTAGTACCAAAAAACAAAACATCATCATCATTATTGTGTCAGGGACAGATAACAGAGTATTTCATTATGCTGATCCAAACTCAGAAAACCATTTCTCATGGCGCTCAATGTCAGCTTGTGAAACACTTCGTTGGACCTTCGCCAAAGCTTCTTCAAAGTCGCACATGGCAACAGGGTCCTTCGAAATCTCATCCTTGGGCATGTTCTTTATCTCGTCTCGTGTCTTTCCTGCTATCTTACGCCTCATACCATTCAAGGAAGCGTCACGGCAAACATTTGTCAGGTCATCCCCGCTATAGCCCTCCGTCCGGCGAGCCACTTCATCTATATTTACATCAGGAGCCACCTGATGAAAGACAAGTACCCGTTAGATTTTGTAATGCAGGTTATAGGATAGTAGAAGATATCCACAAGCCAAAGCATGATCGTTCACTACAAGTTTATATGTTTGATTTAATTGGTAAAAATATAGTTCAAGACAAAATACTTGAGTTTCCCTCAAACAAGGAAACATTATGCATAGCAGAAATTAATTAATGCTTTCACACAAAGAACATAAAAATGTGGGTCAGGACTCAGATTCTATACAGCCTGAAAACTAGTATAAAACCCAAGGTACCTCTACAGTCTTCAAATTAATGCGGATCAGCTCTTTACGACTCTCGAAATTAGGAAGAGGAATGTAAATACGTTTTTCCAGCCTTCTCCTACATCACATTGACATCAAATTGGTAAAGCCAGACTTAACTAGCGCATTTTGATGAGGAAGTCTCAGATGCAATAAAAGAAAATGCTAAAGACCTTAGTGCCTCATCTATGTCCCAAGGGAAGTTGGTGGCTGCCAAAACCATTACTATTTTCCTGCTACCATCTTCATTCGTGGCACTATTGCTGACACCATCAACCTGAACTAGAAGTTCAGATTTCACCCTTCTTGATGATTCATGTTCCCCAGATGCCCTGAAAAATTGAAATCATGTCACTTAAAAATTAAAGCGAAGTCCAAGAATTAAAAGAAAAATTCAATGGCTTAGTTATCCATCAAACAGATAAGGGAGAGGCCAAGAAGCAATCATGGTTAAGCAACTTTATGAATCAGATACAATGAAAAACAAGTTTGATGTGCCATATAAACAAGATAAAATAATTAGTTGGGAAAATACATATAGATGTACTGAACTATAAGTACACAATGAGTGTCTAAGGAACAGGAGATACTAACCCCCTAGCGTTACACAAAGAATCAATCTCATCAATGAAAATTGTACTTGGAGCATATGCTCTTGCAAGATCAAACAAGCATCGCACCATACGCTCACTCTCTCCACGCCACTTTGAAGCTAAAGTAGCAGAAGAAACATTGAAGAATGTGGTACCACATTCAGTAGCAACTGCTTTGGCTAGCAGTGTCTTCCCAGTTCCTGGAGGACCAAACATGAGAACACCTTTCCATGGTCTTCTAATCCCCTGCAAACACAGACATAATAAACTTCACAAGACTAATAACCTCTATCCACATGTACAAATTTCGCAGGGTGAGATAAATAGCTTTGTGTGGATGAAATAAAATCTTGCTCGACAATGGGACAAATAACATGAGGATTCATTACAACAATTTCACCACACCTTATGAGCTTGATTTGAAGAGAGATATTCGTGTGCTTAAATTTATTCTGTGATCAAAAACTCAGAAAGAAGCATGAATTGCAAAGACACAAAATGTTGGATTTAAGCATAGTTTGCAGGCTAAACTGGGGTCTAAATCTAAATAATCCATTGGAACTGGATGTGAAACATTCAGCAAGCAAGTTTGATGAGGAAGACAAATATTCATAAATTGAGAACCTGGAAATATTCGGGCATCCACAAGGGAAGCACAACAGCTTCTTCTAGAAGCCTTTTGGCTTCAGTCAGCCCTGCAACATCATCCCATCTCACTCCAGGAGTGCTTTCTAATACATCCCTTTCAAGCATTGCAGCCAAGTCCGTATCAGGACCCTCATATTGTCCTTTCTTTGACTTACCATCTTCAGCATCAGCATTCTATACATTAACATACAAAATTGTCACAACAAAGGAGTGAAAAACAAGGGAGGGGAATCATATATCTCTTAAAGCACCAAAACGGGCCAATTTTTGGTTTTGGGACAAGAAGACCTTGGCAAGTAAAGTCTGATGATCAGAGATGCTATCCAATTGATGGCAAACTAGACAGTAATCTCCCATCAACCCTGAAAGTCTACATTTTAAAATTGAAGAACATAAAAAAAAAAAAAAAAAAACTTTATCTATGGATCCCAAAGATCTCACACACATGTATATTTATAAACAAAAACCCAACTTCAAGATTTATTAACCACAATAAAACTTGTAGACAACTAACTACAGACTCAGCTGTTCCTCTAGGGCAACCTTCATGTGACACTGACGAAAATCAACCCCTCCAACGATACATAGCATATACCATTCCATTATTAAACAAGGAGGAATAAGCGAGATCGTGGGAACATGTTATGTTAAGATATTATATAGGAATTTAATTGACTATAATAACCAAATAGTTATCAACAGAAATAGCCTCTCCAACCAATGGAAAAGCACATTACACTCCTTACAACATCCCCAATTATTTCAAAATAAAAATGATAAACAAAAATAATGGGCCACCAGATTGCCTTAAGATGTTATAACTCACAACTGAATCTCCCTTGCTCGACTTTCCAGAGGCAGAACCAGCACCTTTCTTCCCAGAAGTCGATGCCCTTGCTCCTGAATTAACTTTACTTGTAGCACCAGCTTTTGCACCACGGCTTGAAGTTGCACCTGTTCTTGAAGTAGCACCTCGAGCCCAAACCCCATCTTGCGATGACTTCCTAGCGGCCATTTGACCAGACCTTGCGGGTCTTCTACTTGGGGCATCTCTATTAGGTGGCCTCCATACATCAGGGTCATCCACAGATGCACTTGATGAAGTAGGATACTCATCTAACGGCTGAAACACAAATGATGATGATGATGTTTTAACTGATATGGGAGGAGAAGAAGGACGTCTGCCACTACCACCAGGGGTTTCTTTAAATGCTTTTCTCTCTGCCTCCAGTTGCTTCACAACGTCGGTTTCCTCAGAAAGAGCTTTCTTTACATTCATCCATTTTGTACGCAATAAAGGGTCATCTACAGTGTTCAAGTGTCTGCAATAACATCATACCGAATGTTGAAACTCAATCAAACGAAACACATTGCGGAATAGAAACATTAAAATGTAAGGTAAAATAAACAAAACCCTAGCAAAATTACTGGCTAGAGATAGGAAGAAAGGAAAATATACTTGTTGATCTGGGCAACTGCACCATCGAAGAAGATGATGGAGGTGTCATAGAGGCCTTCAAGAGCGTATTCCCTGGCCAATTTGAGGTGGTCTTGCAAGCCCACCAACGAATTGCCACTCATTTCCTCTCAAAAAAAATCTTCTGGGGATTCCAAAAACAGACGATATTCAGAGCTTAGAGAAAATGTAAATTCTAGAAAGGAGACGAAGCACCTGAAAGCATCCAGTTTCTCTCTACTGCAGTTCTCTTGGCATTGAAGCAGCTGTGACCAGTGAGTAGTGACTATTGAGTGAGCTCGAGCTCACAGACTGTAAAAGAAAATGACAAAACAGTCCCTCACACTTTCAGATATTGACAGATGAAGAAGAAAACCGTTCAGCTGTATCTCTCACTGTCTCGTGACTTTGAGTAATCGCTGACTGGCCTAGCTAGATCCGGTGGCCTGTCTCCTTTTCATAAACATGGCTTTAATTATCTCTCTCTTTAAAAATATTTTTTCCCATTAATATAATTTCTATTTCATTTTAGAGAAAATATGAGAAAAAGATCAGAAAAACATGAAGAAGACATATTAAAACTACGAAATACAGAAATTCTAGATAAAGCTTTTTGTATTTTTGATTATTTGATCAACAACCACTTTCTAATCTGGAGGCAGTGGTTTATAACGATGGATCCTAATCTAGATGCTCGTTCTGTATTTATTAAAAAAATAATAATTCAACATGGAACATAATTCATAAAGTCAATGAAAAGTAAATCAACATGGGATTATTGTAGAAGTGTGAGCGCCCGCTAGATCCTTTTGAATTAAGTTTAAATCTCATATAAAAACGATCCGCATATAGTACTCATTATAATGACGAGTAACTAATTTATTATCACTTTAGTGACATCTTAAAGTCTAAATTTAAAATTTTTAATTTCTTAAATGATAAATTCATTTTCATGAGAAATGATAATTATAAGATTACCTTTATTTTTAATTCTGTATATAATAAAATAAAGTTTTATTTTAAATAAAATTAAAAAAAATTAAATTAAATATGGACCATTCAAATTCAATTCAATAGTAAAAATAAGTGATGAACACAATTTTACTCATCATAATATTATGTGCATGTGCTTCCCATATAAGACACTTGTATTGAGTGTGACCATAACAACTCCATACTAGATACGGATAATGCTATAATTATTCACAAATATACAGTTAATTAAGTTGTCACTCGCCAAAGTTTAAATTCTCTTTTTGCCAACCTCCAAAGTTTAAATTCATTCCAAACAGATCTATAAACGTAAGTCAGACTCAAGTTGGATGAAAGCATGATGTTTGGCATGTTTTTAAGGTAAATTGACTTTAGTTGTATTAACTTTTTTAAAAAAAAATTTCTAACTTCTAGTTTATGGTTTTTTTATACGTCTAACTAAAATTGAAAATTTATTTCCATTATGCTCATTAACCATGCAATGACAATTAACCATTAGGGATTAGGGAAATTTTGGAACCGTAAATGAAAAGAGAATATCAATTTCTTCTCCAATTTGTCTTTATATTTAACAGTTGCTTTTAGAACCGACATATATTTTAACGCCATATATAACACCTTAATTCAAACAGATAAAATTTTAACAGAAATATCTCAAACATGAACATCTAAATTATCATAATACATATTCAGTTCAAATATAACCCACATTAGTTTTCAAATGAAATTTTCAAAATAGTGTAATGGACTTGGCACTCTACAAAACTTGCATAACAATTTTTTAAAAGGGTTTAGCTTCAAATAAACATTTATCAACTAAAATAATTTTATGACGAAAAATAATCATAGTGTCATGACAATTAAATATAAGGTGGCATATAAGGAGTCTGGTAAAGCCTATAAGGCTTACTCTATATGCGCCTTTCTATATTTCCTACTAGATCAATCACCTGTAAATTGTTAATATAAAGGGATGAGATGGCACGGTTTCAATAACTATTAAAAGTTTCTACCACATACAAGAAAATTATATATGATTTAAAAGAAGAAACTAATTACACATATATTTGCATATACCATAATCCTCATACAACACAATTTCAAATTTAATTATCATTACCAACTCTCTATTTTTATCACAACAAATAATATAATTATATAATATTCAGCCTCCTTTATACCGCAGGCTAGAGTCATAGGCTAACATATAATTCAACAGAAACTCATATATTTAACTGGACTATCTCAAACTCACCAGTTCTTAAGCTACACTCGGCTAAAGGTATAAAACTCAAATATGAACTATAGCTCCCTTCCTTAAAAGAACAAAACCAATGAGGTGTCACATATCCCCAACTCCAATACAATTCTCGGCAAAATGAAAGCATGGAAGAAAGGGCTCTAACAAGTGTCATCCAATGTGCACTGAGTGATAGCGTACCACATGATAAAATATATCAATACAAATCCATCCTCCTTACTCCAACTCATCACAAATGTAACTGCCATGAAGATATAGGGTGTATTTGAAATGAAGATTGGAAAAGTGACTTTTGGAAAAGTAAGATTGAGTATTTTGACTTGTGTTTGGAACAAAGATTACGAAATTTACTTATAAGTTACTTATGCAAAAGTAAAACTTGTTTGACTAAAGTTTTCAAAAGTAACTTTTGATAGGAAATGACTAAAAAGGATATGATTATTATATATATATATATATATATAATAAATTTTCATAAAAGTTAACAAATAAAAAACTTAAAAAGTATATAACTAATGACATGGTTAAATGAATAAAAATGCATATAAAGAAGGACACAAAAAAGCTAACTAGGTTTTATAACTAAGACCGGAAGGAGTCTTATTATATGTAAATATAGTGTGATATTTATACTATAATTGATCCTAATTATAATACACTTCCTTAATCTCTCCAAAAAAAATCAATTGGGTCTTATAATTATGACCGAAAGGAGTCTTATTACATGTAAATATAATGCAATATTTATCAAGGTACTAAAAACTGGACTAGATCGGACTGGAATAAAGTGGAACTAGGGGAGGGGTCGAACCGGCCAGTCAAACCGGTTTTCACAAAAAAAAAAAAGAAAAAAAAAGTATTGTTCATTTATTTATGGAATTTTATAAATACATCAATATATTATCACCTATTTTATTATTACAAATTATACTTATATGTTTCTTTAATTTTCATGTGTGTATATAGTGTTATTTTATCATTGTCAATTAAATTATAATATTTTAATATGGCCGATTCAACCCCCGATCTGACTCAGTTGAACCCTTTAAACCTTAAACCTATGTCGTGACTGGTTCGTTGCCCGATCTGATTTTTTGTACCTTGATATATATACTACCTTCGATTCTAATTATAAGACTTAGTTAACTCTTTCAGCTTCCTTAATCTCTAAAAAAAATCAACTGGGTCTTATAATTATGATTGGAGGAAGTCTTATTACATGTAAATATAGTGTGATATTTATAATACCTCTGGTATTAATTATAAGACCTAGTTGACTCTTTTGGCTTCCTTAATCTTTCAAAAAAAACCAATTGCATCTTATAATTATTACCGAAGGGAGTCTTATTACATGTAAATATAGTGTGATATTTATATCACCTCTAGTCTTAATTATAAGACCTAGTTGACTCTTTTGGCTTTCTTAATCTCTTTAAAAAAATCAATTGGGTCTTATAATTAAAATTAGATAGAGTAAATAATGACAGAAAATTTTTAAAAAAAAATTGCCCTAAACGTCGCACTCCAATCAGGTGAAAAGCACCATTTTGGTGCTTATGAGCTATTGTATGATTTGCCCAATTGCAAAGATTCATCCCAACGTCCTCCAAACATCACTTCTTTTTATCGACAATTGCACCTGGGCGGTGTGAATTGCACGATTTGGGCTTTGTATCGGACATCCAAACACACTGATATTCAATGAACAATAAATATAATATAATTAAAGACAAGATACAATAAACTATGCTTCCATTCATATCAAATATTGAAACATCTCAAAATTTTTGTGGACTAAAAATGGTGTTTTATGCCAAAATAATGTTTTTGGGGTAGACTGAGGATCGTACCCTGGTATTTTTCGACGCCTAGATGAAGTATTCCAAATGAGCAAAGGGCCCTAGTCTATAGAGACTGAAATATCTCACAACAATTGAAGTAAAATCTAGGGAAGAACCTCTGTGTAAAGAGGAAAAATTATACAAAGTTTCAAGTCAGAATACGGTTAGGTCTGAAAGCCCGAAAAAATCCCATAAAATATTAAAAAATAGTAGAAGGCATCCATAACAGTATGACATGATCAAAATGATGTTTCAAGGTCTAAAGAATTTATTATGAATTTATGAATATTTTCATAATTTTTTGCTAGATCGGATTTTTAGCCAAAAACTGATATTATCATATATATAGGGACCTCAATGTTCTAGATTGGGATTTGGAAAAATTAGAACATTATTTTAAGGAATTTTTATGCAATAAAAATCCAAATAAAAAACCAATTATGTGAGTAAAAGCCCTTGAAAATCGGTAAATCACCAATAAAAATGGGTTTACAGAAAAATTTATTCTGAGAGTTCTAGATGTCCAAAAATTTTGAAATTTTAACGGTAGTCTTATGGTATTTTTAGAGAATTTTGGTGAATGTGTCAGAATTTTTGGACAACCACAAAGTTTTTTGAAACTTTTCAATTTTCAGGTCGATTCAAAAGAAATTATTGGATGAAATTGGGTCAGGAAGGCCCCCTGGACCCACTTGGACGTGGCCCAAATCTCCTTGGAGGAGAAGGCAAATTTTTGGCTTGTGGAATAAATAAAAATGTAGAAGGGGACACTTGTCAAAAAGGGGAAAAGTTTTTAGGAAAATTACACCTAAAGCCCAATAATTATTTGCATTTTGACCCCTCCCCTTCAACTATAAATAGACTCCCGACCCTTCATGCTCTTCAAACCGTGATCCCTCTCCTCTTAGAGCTCTCCCACCCTCTCTTAAAGTAAGCCTCTCTTCTGGTGGAAATTCAAGCAGTCCCAGCTCAACCTTCAATCCAAGTAAGTTCTGGTTCCCTCCCTCTTTTAAATTCCTTTATTTTTCAGCAGTTATTATAGTAGTTAAGAAGAGGTTATGTCCAATTGGGCAGGCTTAGATAGTGAACCTAAAGAAAGGTTTTGTCTAACTATCTAGGCCAAAACAAGCCTATGTTAACTCTTAGAAATTGAGAGTATTCCAGCACATTTTCTTGTATGTACACTCATTTTTGGATTTAAATTGTGCATATTGAGAGACTTTAGGAGAAAATGTGATGGGACAAGGATAACCAATTTATGTTGAACTATGAAACAAATGAGGATAATTATGATTATTAGGTAAGCTAATGTATTTTCCCCTTTTTGTAGGTGGAAGATGACAAGTGTGAAAAACCCTTAAAAAGAGATGAAAGCAGTAAAGAGAAGATAAGGAAGAGAGAAGAAAGCAACAGGAGAATCAAGAAGAGCAATGTTAAAAAATTGGCTATGAAGTTTTGCTGCAAAATGCTGTCTATCTGTTGGCCATTGAGTTGCTGTAGCGAGCCCACAGCAAAAAGTGTCCAGAAAGTTTCTATCAGGTCTTCGTTGTGGGTTAGCTATAGCGAAACCACAGCAAAAAGTGTCCAGAAAGTTTCTGTCAGGTTTTCGCTGTCGGTTGGCTATTCCAAACCCACAGTGACTGCGCAAAACTGATGCTATGTGTTTTGCAAAATGAGCTGCTAAACTATGGATAAAAGCAAGGGATAGGTCGAAAATCATTACATTCTAACTTCCCAAGGCTGCTCTTCCATTGGTGTGCTAGGGTTTGTGGTCTCTTAAGGATTTGGAGGCTAGGGCTTGAAGATTGGAGCTTCTTGGAGCAAAATTTTGTGATTTTCCTCACCCTTCCTCTATTTCTCTTGTATTTGACTGTTATGGCTGTAATTATTCTCAATGGTTGTAGTTATTTTGCTATCATGAGCAACTAAACTCTTGTTCTAGGATTACTTCAAACCTCTTTATGGATTAAAACTTTGTATTTCTTCTTTTCT
>JBAGKO010000012.1:14800340-14810515 GCA_037177275.1 Acacia concinna
ATTCACAACACAAGTATCTAAATTAACAACACAAGAAGCATTTAGGTATTACGTATTTACTCTGTGAATTGTTTGTTTTGATGTTGTTAATTAAGATACTCTTGTTGTGAATTAAGATACTTGTGTTATTAAAAATTCAATGACATTTTTGCAATTACACAAAAAAAAAGTATAAAAAGACTGATTTAGGATTTTTCGATTTCACTATACTAAATTAGGATTTCCCTATTTCCCTTGTCTTTTTTTTTATTTTTTATTTTCTCTATCTACAAACATCAATAGCAAACAACAGTAAAAGGAGGAAGACAGAGATGGTCGAATATTATTAAGAAATTTATAGAACCATTTTAATTTAGATCTAATTCCTATTCGAGAAATTTTAATAATTAGGCACTAATCGTAATGGGCTAAGTTTTTAGGAGGTTTTTCGGCACCCAAAAAAAAAAGTTCAATGTTGGTTATTATCTTAAAAAGCGTAAAATTATTTTTACTACAATGTAGAAAATGCTTTTGAAGTTGTCTTTTATTACAAAAATGTCACTACGTACTTCCTTGAAAGCTCTATTTTGTGGAAGTGTTAGATCTAATTTTAGTAAATTGGAGATCCTTACAGATAAATAATTTCATTATTTGGTGCCTGCAGGTACGTTGTAGTTCTCACTAATGTTAACGTGGCATTTGATTCTCATTCATCACCTACCCTTATATTTTTTTTTACTACAAAACAGTAAGTAAATAAATAATAAATAAGAATAAGAAGATACTTGTATATAATATAGTAATAAACCCACGCGTTTTTTTAACAAAAATTAATCAAAGTAATAACATATGCTATAATGATACTACCTCTTATGCTAAATATAGTATTCATTTAACTTTTTTTTAGATAATTATAAGAAAGTTAATTCATTTAAGTTAAAAATGTTTAAATTTATTATTTTTTTTAACATTATTCTGTCTAAATTATAAACTAATAAATATAATATAATGACACACTATAAATAAATGATTAAATAATTTATTTATCATTTTTAATTTTTTTAAAAAAATTCAACTAAATTTTATAATTATAATCGAAAAATAAACAATAGATTATGTTATAGGTTGCTTTTCACGTGGAATCCTCAGAAGGAATCTTACTAAATCTTCATACTTTAATCAAATCCCCTGCGCCACCCACCTTTCTTTCCTATATTATATTGTCTAAAATACATAAAAACAAAAAAGAGTTTATCAAAACAATAATACTACCTCCGTGCACAATATAAAAGCTTGTTTATATAACTATAATTTGCGCTACAAATAAAATTTTATAGTGAAGACATGAGTTAGTAAATACTATTCTCTCCTATCTTTAATGCAAGACTCGTTTATATCTTTTAATTAGATTAAAAGTTAGTTAAGGTATTTAATATGACATTTTAAAAAAAAAAACCTAATCATCTTCTTTAACACCATATATCTTTCTTTTACTTAATTATGTTAGGGTAAACAACAATAGAGAAAATTAAAAAAAAATAAACAAATATAAAAATAAATTATTTATATTTAAAATTGAGATTAACTCTCTAATTAAATGCTACATAAGAAAAAGAGGGAGTACAATGATAATTCATTGAATAAAATATTGAAGCCACTAAGAATCTTTATAAAATCCATTACTTTAATGAAATCTCTGAGCTCACCCACCCTTCTTTTTGTATTATATACGCCCATGGATTCCATGTCTTCGCGGCCAAGAGGTCACCACTCAAATTATTGTTTCCTTTTTTCTTTGAGAGCAGCTCGTTGTTTGTGCAATTTCCTGAACAAACTAAAAGGTTAAAGTAGAGAAGGTGGGGTTAGTCCCTAACAACCTTACAAATTAATATTAAAATATAATCCTGTTGGTAGAGGTCCTCACAAACTCCTTGTCTATAATACAGTACTTTTTAGAACAATTGTTTAATTCACAATATGTCACTTGTAATATAATTAATACTCATTTTTTAATTATATCCTTGTAAAAAGTAAAAGTGAAAGATAATTATAATTTTAAATATATTAAATAAATTAACTACTGTTTTTTTTATTTCTCATAAATTAATTAAAGTGTCACATATTATAAACCAAAGGGAATATAATAGGCTAGAACTAAGCTATTAAAAATTGGATGAGTCACTGAATCGGTTGAGCAACTAGGTCAAGGGTTAGTAGGTCAGGCCGAATAACTAACTTAGGGCTAAATCGATGAGAAATTCAAAATTTTAAACTTATTAATATAAAATTATAAAGGGAATAAATTTTTTTTAATGAAAGGGGCAAAACTGGTTCAGTTATTGGACTAGTCTTGTTCACCTGGGTTGACCAGGTCAGATCGGTCTATCAAATCAGTCCAGTCCAATTCTTCAAAATTTAATGAACTAAATCAGACATGTGGCCGGTTCATCAGTTTTCTGTCTGAAATGGCATGTCCATCCAATTTTTTATGCTATGGCTTGAACACAATTACGTACCTACCATGAAAGATATGTGTCCAAAAAAGATAATTGAGGCATTCTTTAATTTCTCACCTGCCTCTCTTTCTCTTCCTTCCTGGAAAGTGGAAAAAGACACCTCACTGACTCACTGTGCTCCAAAAATTATGGGGGGCGAGAGATCTCTTTTGATTATCGTGGTGTTGGTTTTGTTTTGTTGTTATATTATATTCTGTTGCCATTACAATTATTGGCAAACAATGATGGAAATTAATGATTTGATCGAAAAAAAAATGATGGTAATTAATGACACGAAAGGTACTTGTGATAATAATTTTATTAAATAATTAACATGTGAATTGCGTTAACCATTTATTTAGTCAATTTTATATACAGTTAACTAATTTGGTTTTAGTCGATTACAAAAATCATCTCCAAATTGTTTCCCAGATCTTTATGACTGATTAGGGGATATTCTCAGCAAAAGGAACTTGGATTACTCATTTAGCCGTAGTGTTTTTGTTTAATTAAGAGATGACTAATAGAGAAATACTTGGTTTCACTTCGGTCATGAGGCACTTTCTTTTACTCTCTTGATCCACGAGGCAAGAGTTTCTTGATTTCGTTGTTGTTTTCCTTTTTCCTCTTTGTTTGCCTTTTAATTCTGCCTATTAAAAAAATCAAAAACATATATGATGTCAATTGTTGTCAAGAACATATATCATTCTATTGAAGGTAATTGTGTTTGAGACACTGTTAGATGTTAAATGTGAACACATTTTTTAACAAGAATTTAAATATTGATTTGCCACATTACGAGAGACTAGTCCCTTTTTTTAGCCTAACCCCATCGGAAAAAGAAATAAAAGTTAAATAAATAAAAAAGAAGCTTCACTTTTTTTGGGGGAAAGGTGGAGCCATTTTTTTTTCTTTTATGAAAAGGCCACATCATTGATTGTTATCTATTGTTTTGTTCCCTCTAGTCTCTAGTCACTAGTCATGTTCACTTAAGGCCTGTTTGGCACCATAGTTTAGTGAAAACCTTAGTTTCAAACCATGGTTTAATGAAAATTGCCAAACATCTTTGAAAACTATTGTTTAACAAAAAGTCAGGTTTCAAACCATGGTTTCCACAATTGAATTTTTTTGCTTTTCAATTATGAAACTATGGTTTGCGCAAACCAAGATAAAACTCCTCTCACATACTTATTTTGAAATCCGTATGTGTTTTCACAAAAGCTATACTGAAAAATCTATTATAGAAACTATGATTTACTTTAAAAACTATTCTACAAAAGTCTATCCAAACGGTTAGATATGTTTTCTGTATTCACTAGCGGACTTATACTGCCAAAGTCTCTTCCACTACAACTAACATTTGTTGGTCAACATAAAAACTTGTTTATGGCTCGGATTAGGTAACAGAAGAGGGTTGGGAAAAATTGGGCTGGGTAAGCCCATTGGTCTTGGCAATGTTGGAGATGGGTCAATTAGCTGCCATCTTAGGCTATAATCTTCGTAGCCCATATTAGATATACGGTTCATTGGTTTGTGTTCTTTATAGTCTGAACTACACCTAGTTACACCCTTTTTTCAGTAAGGGAACCAAGAAGCACCACATATATATTTATAACCACTTAATATAAATAATTAAACTAAACATAATAATGTAACAAAAAAATTAGTTGAAATTATTTCATTAATGAGAAATTAAAGTTATGTGTATTATTAAATAAATTAAGAAAACCAATGCCATGGAATAATTATGATCAGAATACAATTAAAAGTTACAAACAAATTATCATGAATTTCATTGTGCTGCCTATATTGAGTATTAAATGAGCAATCAACTTTCTTTCTTTCACCAAATAAGACTATTTTTGGCTTGGTTTATAAAACAATCACAACTAAGCATTTTCTGACATGACTAGATGTTGGCCTCATCCATGATATAAGATGTAAGAGATAAGTTGCAATGTTAATACTACCGTCTCTCATAAATATAAAATATAACAGTCAGACAATATATTTAATTTAACCTTAAATATAAGATTTTGATCTACTTTATTTTCTAAATTTATAATTCTTTTCATAAAATACCTTATCGATTGCTCGAATGAAATGAGTTTCTATTAAAGTTAATTTCAATGCACGAAATATTAATTATTTTAGAAAAAATAATACACATTTGTTATAAATAACTAATAATATTACTAATTTCCTGAAAACGCATAAATTAATTATCTAACTCATATATCCAATACTGGAAATAGTAACTTATAAATAACACTTATCTTTGTAAATATTGTGATGTATACATTGATTGACAAAATTTTGTCTCTCAACTTTATATAAAGTCGAATAACTTTATGCAGCATATTTTCATTCCACTTCCTATTTCCGTTAATGATTATGAAAGTAAACCCCAAGTTGATGCATGCAAGTAATTTAGCTAAATAAACCTAACCATAGGATTTAGATCTAAGTGATCGAAATATATAAAAGATACATCCTGAATCAAGCTAGCTCAACTTTAAAACTAATAGTGAAATTTGGTTGCTGATTTGCTAGCCATGTGGTTGGGATTTAAATCCCCATGACCCCTTTTTGATCTTCTTGTCAAAGGTAAGTTCGGATGCATAGAAGGCATTGGTGGGGCCTGGTTTTGATAAATGAATGAATAAATTTTTATGATTAAAAAAAAAAAGCTAGCTCAGCCTTTGGGTTAGAAATACTCTACATTGTATTTTGTATACACTAAATTTAAAACAAGCTAAGTTTAGTTGTAATGTGTCAGTCATAGGGCAATTATCCCTCGACCATTTTCACTAAAAAAATGTTATGGACACAATTATACCACCTCTCTTTAATATAAGATTCATTTTGTCGTTCAATTTCATTAAAGTGGTGTCTCTTATATTAAAGACCGGAGAGAGCTTATGCTGTTTTAACTTGATCAATTCATAGTATGTTATAAAGAAATCGAGATGAAGGATTATGTTAATTTCTACAATTATATATTCAGGCATAAGTTGTGGCCATTGTCATTATTTGGCACTACATTTGTAAATTTGTGAGACTTACATTTATGATCTAAATATGCACATCCTCAAACCTTAATACTCCCTCCGATTCTAATTATAATGGCCAATTGACTTTTTTTGGAGAATTTTAAGAAAATCATAAGAAAACTAATTATATTACTTTAAGATATTAAAATTTATAATTTTTCTTCAAATTACATTGTTTGATTTGTGAACTAATATATAATGTAATAAAACACAATTTATGATATGATTAAATAAGATAATTAACGTTCTTAGGATTTTTCTATGATTCTCCAGAAAAGTCAACGGTCCTTTATAATTAGGATTGATTTATAATTAGGATTGGAGGAAGTATATATGTAAGATTGGATGGAGTATATGTTTTTTTTTTATGACTATGGAGTATATATTTTACATATGCGTATATATCATCACAACACTGGCAGTTCTTTTCTTTCTGTCTTTCATTTACCCATTTGATGATAGTCACTTTTTAGGCGACATTATCACAACATTTTCACTATTACACACAATTATCACAACATCTTAACTGTAGTGATATACTTCTACTATAATCTGAGAAAAAAGAAATCAAGATGTACTGTATATTGATACATATTAGATGTCATAAGCTTGTTATAGCCTGGTCCAACATCGTCCTAGATACATAACTTGTCAAACAAGTAACTAACCACTACAAAACTTGGCAGAAGGTTTCCTAGTAAATAAATTACACATCAGACACCTTCTCTCTTATTAAAACCCTCCCTCTTTCTCTCCCAACAAAAGCAAAAGCCTCTGTACAACCACTCTCCAGAACTCCAAGCACGTACCTCATTAATTACCACACGTTTTCTCCTTAAACTTCAACTCTGTTCTTCCAATTTCTGCATTAATATAATTCAACGGTATAGTTCACTCATCAGTACATATATACATATTCAGATAAGTCAAAGAAGAAAATAAATTATCGAAGGAAAGAAGAAAGATTACAGAAAGGTGTGAAGAGATCAGAAATCTGACCTAAGGCACTGGCCTCTGCCTTTAACATCAACCTGACTCTTTTGCAGGATTCAACGAACATCCTGAAAGAGCAAGAAACAGAAACATTTTTAATTGGTTGGTGAATGATTGTGAATATTAAGATCTTTTGAAGGGTAAAATAGAGAACTCACTTCCAAGGTACATCTCCCACGAGCATCCAGTCACCATCTTTGTCCTCATATGTGGGCACGTACTCTGCCCCATTCCCAAGGTCCATCATCTTCTTCCTCTCATTCAAATGATTGCCTGAAACCATGACAGAAATCGAAATTACAAATTCACCCTTTTCACCAAATTCTCTTATTAGTGATGAGTACCATACTATATAACGCTGCATATAGTATATACTTACGAACTGTCAAGGAACCAAACATGGGCTCTAAACCCGTGAGCAGCTGGTCATAGCTCTCATACTTCTCAAGATCTATCTTCCTCAGATATGGAGCACCATCCACCGCCACCTTCACATACTTGCAGCTCCTCATCGCGTTTTTCCGGCTCGCCCTCACCGGCGGCCACCCCACCGCTTGTGCCCTGAATCATCATACAACCACCACCACCCAGTCAAAACCCGGCCAGCAGACACTATTCTAAAATATGTCCACACATAATCCACACAACACTCAATTATTGTCATAATTAAATCTAATGATGTCAAGATTTGTACTTCTAAGATATATAGAGTATATCAAATATCAATATGAGATATAATATCTCAGATTCTTACTTAGGTGCCGGGGTACTAGTTGACGACGAGGTTGGGCTGAAGACGGTGGTTTCTGAGAAGGCACGTTTAGCGCTGGTGGTATTATTAGTGCCGGGAAGGCCAAGGGTGAGCTCTGTCTCCTTCAGGTTCAACTCTGTGATGTCGGACTGGGCGGAGTGGGCGGTGCCAGTACTCTCCGGTGACATTTTTTCCGGTTCAACTAACGACGATGGCGATCACCGTGTACAGTTGAGTCTTGTCAACGTTCAAAGTTGAGGGGCGAGTGCTCTGTTTTTTTTTTCTTTGTCGGGGAAATGCTATAATGTGTCCTTTGGGTTTAGCAAATTGTGTGCTTTATATTTAGGGCTTAAAGAGTCGTGTATGGGCGGCGAGTTCGGTTCACCACTTAGAAATTGACACGTGTTTGGAAAAGAGTGGCTACGATTCGTCCATGTCTGTGACGCTAGATGACGGAAGCGTGTACGGGATTTTCATCTCTGGCAATAGCAAATTCCGGCCCCGGTCGGTTCCAGTGGTGCTCAAGTGGACGAACTAGAATGTTCCACGTCTACCACATTTCTTTTTGGGCATGGACGTCCACATCAGTTTTAAATTCTTTTTTATTTTTTCTTTTTGTGTTTTGTCGCCTTTGATATTTTTAAAAGACAGCATCAACTTCGTTGAGCAGTAATTGGTCTATTAGTCGGTTTTTTTTTTTGACCAAATGGTTTACTCAATTTTTCTTTCTTTCTTTTTTTCTTTTGCCTGCAAATGGTTTACTCAATTGCTCCGTCAGCTCCTAAATGGAGTGTACAAGACAAATTTATTTGCGTTCTTAATTTTTTTTTCCCTAGGTCATATATTATCTTATTTCTCCTATTAATTTTTTCCTTGCTTATTGTTACATTTTTATTTCTACACATTAAATTCTATTTTTTGGTCGAACACATTACATTTCATTAATGAAATGATGGGATTTTTTTTTTGAAAAAAGTGTCACAAACTTTCTACTTTTTAATTATAAATAGCCAAATTATTTATTATAGATTCTATAACTTAATTAAGTAATATGAGCTCTCTTTTTTTTCCCCAGAATATGACCCTATATTTCAGATTAGAGAGATATAGTAATTCATATTCTTTCAACTAATAGGAAATAGCGCTTTTATATATACTCCATCCATGTTGTTTACAATATACCCTTGGTCCTATATATGAGATAAAAAGATAAAAAAAAAAATTGGTCTTATTTATAAAGCAGAGAGAGAAAAGTTTTATGTGAATGTACAAATTTACCCTTTATTTATTATTTTGTTGACTTTATTACCATAAGGTATAATATTTATTAATTAAAGGTAAAATTAAAAAGTTATTGAATTTTATGGAAGAGTTAATAAAGTTTAAGGTTTTTTTTAACCAGTGCAAAAAATGTTAGAAATACCTTATATATAGGACTAAAGGAGTCGTATGGTTCTAAAAGAATATTTTGGTGCATAATATAAGTTAATTACTTGTAAGGTAACCAATGTTTATTCATGTAATTAATGCTGATTTTCAATTTGTCATCTTATTAAATCTTCAAACACTTTTTTCACTAAGGGTAATAGTGGATTTTTTTTAAAGACTTAAAACATATTTAATGAGTTACTCATCTGGTCCTATATATAGGGCAAAGAGAGAAGGATTTTTTTGGTCCTATTTATAAAACATCTCATTAAAATAATTTTATGTGAGTGTACAATTTTACCCTTAACTTATTATCATATTGACTTTATTTTCATTTGGTATTATGTATATTAAATAAGGATAGAGTTGGAAAATTGTTGAATTTTATAGTAAAGTTAATGAGATTTAAGGTTTTCCTTGATTGTGTGAAAATATTGGATGTGACTTATAAATAGGACTAGAAAAGTATATGGCATTTCCAACATCTTTTACACAGACCAAGGAAAACCTTAAATCTCATTAACTCTACCATGAAATTTAATAATTTTTCAACTATACTCCTATTTAATATACATAATATCAAATGAAAACAAAGTCAACATATAAATAAATGAAAGATAAAATTATACTTTCACATTAAAACTTTAATGAGGTGCTTTATAAATAGGATAAAAAAAGCATTCTCTCTCTATCTTATATATAAAACTAGAGGAGTAATTATCAATTATTTTTTTTCTATGAATTAGTTAAAGCATCTGGTTTGAATTAATTTTCAAAACTACATATATGATGCTAGAAAGACCGAAAGAATTGTTGAAATTAAAATGGAATGGCTTTTTACTTAAGTTAAACAGCATTTTGTGTGTGTGTGTGTTTCATCCTTTGAAACTGATAAAATATGTGGGAAAAAAATAAAGAAACTGAAAAAATAGAAAAATGTTTTGATTAATATTTCATTTATTGTTCTTTTCGTATGATAATTTTGGAAGTTTTCTTACCGTTGTTTATAAAAATCTAAAAAATTTTGTCCGATACATTTATTAAAATGTTTTCATAACCTCATTAAAAAAGAGTTGTATAGGGTCTTTCTAAAACGAATTTACTTCTACAATATTTATAGATTCTAATTGATTTTAACTAGGGAAAATTCTAAAAAAAATAAGGAAAATATGAAAATATCAATTCAAAGTAATAAAATTCGGGAATCTTAAATCAATATTTTGTACTTTTGTCCGTAATTTCGAAAATGCCATTAGATTTTTAACAATATGAGTATTGTTATTCACAATAAAAGTATCTCAATTAACAACAATAGAACACAAACAACTCACAGCGTAGCGTAAATACGTAGTACCTAAATACTTTTGGTATTGTTAATTTAAATACTCGTGTTGTGAATTAGGATACTTGTATTGGTAAAACTCCAATGTCATTTTTGTAATTACTAAAAAAAAGTACAAAAAAACTAATTTAGAA
>JBAGKO010000012.1:14812757-14838009 GCA_037177275.1 Acacia concinna
GTATTGTTATTCACAATAAAAGTATCTCAATTAACAACAATAGCAACACAAACAACTCACAGCGTAGCGTAAATATGTAGTACCTAAATATTTTTGGTATTGTTAATTTAGATATTCGTATTGTGAATTAGGATACTTGTATTGGTAAAACTTCAATGTCATTTTTGTAATTACTAAAAAAATGTACAAAAAAACTGGTTTAGAATTTTCGAATCTTGTTGCTCTGAATTAGGATTTTCATATTTCTAATGTTTTTTTTTTTGGAGATCTTTCCTTTTAACTAACTCTGTTTAATTGAATTAGATTTTTATTTTTAAGAAGAAAACGGAGAGATTAGTAGTGTATAATTAAAAAATTCCTTCATGGCTGACAATCCATCGGTTGAACAACAGAAATATATAAATTAGCTTTTTTAATTGTAAACCAAGTTTTGAAAGAGAAACAGAAGAAAAAACTACTATTCTTTTTTTTTTCTTGCCAACAGAGAAAACTACTATTCATATCAAGCTTGTGAGGGGAACTAAATAATTTTGAAATAAAAATATTGTGTGCTTTACAAAAGTATAACTCTTTTTTATTATATTCAAAACAAAATAATAAACCATAATAAAGAACACATTATCGCAGGCCAAAAACAAAAGAACACATATTATAAACTATAAGTGATAATTTTTATCCAAAAATTATTGATATTTTTTATTGATATTTTTTTAAAGTTATAACATATTTTAAGCTTTTTTTATCAATATTTAATTTAACAAGATTACTTTTTTTTTTTTCCCTAACAAAAGTTACAGACTACTTAAAGAGAAAGATTAAAGAATAAAGAATTGCGAGGAAGGAGAAGAGGATGAAACATGTGGGGCCTACATGTTTCAATTTTCGGACTACAGGTCAACTTTACGCGAAACTCATGTGCTCCTAAACAACTAGTTTCAGGAGCGGACCCCACCTACCCCATGTGATCATGTCCCTTTGTACGTTACACGGACTGACTCCCCTTTCAACGACCGCCACGTTCCGGTTTTGACGCCTTTTTTAATTTAATATTCTATTTTTCTTAAAATATCTTTAATCTTTTTTATTAGACAACTTAAGAATTTTGAAATTTTTGCTCAGCGTTCCCGGTTACCTCTAAAATATCTTTAATCTTTGTATTGACGGTTGACGGAATTCTTATCCAAAGTCTTAAAGTTTTCGAATTTTTTTCATACACTTTTTATTCTAAACATATAAGGTTGCTTTTTATTTTTCAAGAAATTGATACAGTAAAGTTCGATATCTAAATTCAATCCAATAATTATTCTTTTTGAAAAAACTCATTTATAGAGTTATCTATATTTTATTTAATTTTTAATTTAGTACTTATATGTATTTATTTTTAATTAAATAATTAATTTTATTCTGTTAACCGCATTAGCTCATGTAACTTTACCCTCTTATCATTGTTGGTTATTAAACATGGTTTAATGGTATTAATGGAACAAATTTTAAACATTTAATTAAAAGAAAAAAAAACACAGAGGTATTAAATTAAAAATTGACTAAAAGTCTATATACTTTTAAATGGGTTTTCCCATAATTTTTCAAATATAGATTTTTGACCAATTTTCTCTTCTTTTTTTTCATTAAGTTTCAAATCGGCATCTTATTTATTAGTTAATTCCTTCATATGTTTTCCTATCAATTTTCATTGCTTTGACTTGTGGTTTAAATTTGTTTAAGAGACGTCTTGAGAATATTTTGTTGGAGATGCCGCTACAACAAAACTTTTTATATATGACAGTTTTTTTTATATAAATGGCAGTTGTTAACCGTTTTTCTCATAATATATTTATATATAGCGGTTCAATGAACGTCATATATTATTCTTAGTATATGAAAATTTTTTATTAAAGACCGTCATGTGTGTGCGTCACTTATATATAACAGTTGTTTTGAAATAATTACAATCTCTGTGTGTGTGTGACGGTTGTTGACAAACAACCACCAAGTAATTTTTGTGTTTCAAATACATCAACCGCCAAAATTCTTCTTTAGCGATAATTCATACTCCTCTGGCAAACAAATTCATCCAAATTCTTTCATGCACCCATCCATGATGGTATACTTTAATTTCTCTTGAGCGCAATAATATTAATTCTTCTTCTTACTATATGCAAGAAGCTGTATGGTGAGAAGTAGTATATATACCACAATGCACTGAATATTGAGAAAAGTAAACCGTAATGATGGATGATGCAAAAGAGGATGTAAAGGAAATTGTTTGCCTGTCGGAGGATCATGAATTATCACCAAATAGGGGCTCTGACAGATGTTGTGTCTTATATATATGCATGCATATCCACAAAATAATTATATATATACTAAAACTAATCTAGCTAGATTAGAGCAATCTATAAGCATGAATAATTTAAATAACAAAGCAACAATAATTAGAAGAAATAATTTAAGTTAAATAATTTCTTTGGTTTCACATTGATCTCTCCCACTATCATTAAGATGTGACATTCAATAGAATATGGGGACATTATATATAACTCTAAATGCCCAAATAAAGTTAATAGTGACAAAAGATTAATGGAGAAGCCAGAGAAGGGCATATTTAATTTTCCTAATATTGGGCAAGCATCAATTTACAGTTTGACTATATATTCATAGAACGTGAAAAGCCAGAAGAAACAGAAGAATTTCTTAGAAATACTATAAGACCCACTCATTCATTTTTTTTCTTTAAAAGATGATAAAAAATAGCAAGCTAAGTGAGAATTATTAATCAATAATTTTGATAGATTAAATAAAACAAGCATTAAACCACGATCAATAGTTAATCAAATAAGGATCCTAAACCCTATACTAAAAACATCTAAAACAACAAAATCAATCATTTCGGCATATCAGAGAAACAATATATGTAACATAACGTATAGTACAACAAATAATAGAGCAATAATAAGAAAGTTATAACTTTTATTCAAAGAACACAAAACCCACAATCTATTTAAACATTTAAGTAGTAAACCCATGACTTTGTATAAGAAAGTACACTTAAGGAGGAAGAAAATTATCACTTTTATTCTATTCATCATTGCAAAACTTAATGAATTTCAAAGAACACCTAATACATAATACAAAATTATCCATTGACAGACTGGTTCATAGTCACCAGAAGGAGGAGCTAGAATCACGATTTTAGCAACAATGGAAAGGGAAATAAAGGTAAGGACAATGGAAAACAGTAGCGAGAGACGTTCGACGAGAGCGCAACGAAAATGTTACATGATGATATTGTGAAAATAGGGTTCAAAGATCTTAGTTTATAAACTTATATATATGACAGTTGTTATTAAAAGAAAGTCATATATAAGATATGTGACAGTTATTTTAAGAAAAATCAACGTATAATTATTGTTTATATATTGAGGTTCTATAGAAACCGTGATATATTTATTTCTCATATATAGTGTTTGTTTATTAACCGTTCTATATGTTAAGTCAGATTGTCCATTCAAATTCTATCTTTTTATATATGATAGTTTTGTAAAAACCGCCATATATGTTTCACAAATATATGGCATTACTTTTTAAAATTATCATAAGCAAGCGTCAATTCAAATCCCGTCTTTTTATATCTAACAGTATTTCTAATAACTGTGATATATAAAACGTCATATATACATATAAATATGTGGTAGTGATACATAAAACAAGTTATTCATTGAAAACGGATTGCTAATTTATTCAAATCTATAGTTTATGTAATTAACTAGTCATGAGAAGATCTTATGGTCGATTATATATAGTCTTCTATATAATCTCATATCACTAATATAATGTGGATGCTTACCAACAATTTATCCAACAATAGCGATGAGTGGATGATAAGTTTTCAATCAATAATAATGATAGCTTTTCTAATAGTGCTTAATAATTTCTTATATAGATCGAATCCTGATTTTTTTTTAAGTTCAATATTTCGTTTTAGATTTATAAATAATAATTTAGTTTAAATAATCTAATATTCTTAATTAATCAATATAGGAATAAAGAAATATGATTTGGTTGAAAACAAGCACCTTAACCATATAAAGCTAAGTATCTACTTTTTTTTTTTAATATGAAAGAGAAGACTTAAGTTTAACTGTATACTTTATATCCTTTCAAAAAATATATAGAGAAAAGCATAATGGAAACAAAATAAACCAAGCATTAATTTGTAAAAAAAGTCATTAATATGCTTCACATAATTAATTCAAACAATTTAGCTCGAATTTCCCATGACGTACTCTGCTGCAAAAAGAAATTATATACTCACACGGTCTTAAATATAATACCTAATTTTGTGTCACAAAAATAGATCTTATATTTAAGACGGGGGAGTAGCTTTAGAGTGTCTGAAAAGGGGAAAAAAATATTAATCGAAGCCAATCTTACACATGACTAAAACTCATCAACCATATATTTGATGATCAGATAAGGAAATACTAACTCTGAAACATCATATCCTTCTGGACCAGAGGAAATAATGAAACACTATGTCTTAATTTGATAACACTATGCCCCATTTCGAGCACAAGATACCAACTGGGTATTTTATCATTTAGCAATCAGTGGAAAATAATTATTTAAAAAAACAAGAAAAAGAAGAAAACAAGAAGAACAAAGTGGAGAAAAAGTATATTATCTTCAACAAAGAAAGAAAGAAGCTGCTTTCCAACTAGCAAGAATCGTCCCTTATATACCCTTTTGAATTTGAAAGAATCTCAAAGCAAAAAATTAAAAAAAGAGCAGAGAGAGAAGAAAGAAAGAAAGAAAGAAAGAGATAAGAGCTAAGTAGCTACCACTACCACTATTCCATGGGAGGCAATTCATCGTGGAACTGTGGACCCTTTCCTCTCTCTCTCTTTTTTTTTTCTTTTTGCCAAATGTGGACCCTTATACCCCTTTCCTCATATTCTATTTTTGTGTCCCCAAATTATTATAGTACACACGTAACATCATCATTACTTATGTTTAATTTCTTAGGTTTAGTTTGTGTTAGTTTCATGTCTAATTAACCTCTTTGTTTTCTAAGTTTATCCTAATTAATGGAAAAATTCAGACAATTAAGTTGCTTGTTTATGCCTGTGTAACATTTCTTCTAGGTCATGTTACTTTCCAAAATGCTCAAGTCTATGTTTTACTTTAGCATTTAATGAGATTATTTGTTATTGTATTGTAACATTGATTGATAATCATATCCGGTGTTCAAAAATTGGTTAATGATATATACCACTCTAGTCTTTTTTATAAATTCAGTTTGGAAAAAGTTTTTTATCACTATTTTAAGTTAATAGAAAGTAATTAATGACACTTTTACAATTTTACCCCTATCAAAAGTAATAAAAAATAAATTAATTTATGTTGGGGTTGAGAACATCACTCATACATACATGAGGGTAAAATTGAAAAATTGCATCAATCTAGGACATATTTAATACATTAACTAACTTATTGGTATGTGAAAGTAGAGTTGTAAATAGAATCGGTAGTATTATTATTCATGATGATGAAAGAAGCAAATTTTCGAAGTTTAAGATTTTGCTGTTCTTATTTATCAAGATAATACTCTTATTGGTCCCTGTTATAAGATGCATTCTAGAAGGATTCTTTAATTGGTCGTAATATATGTAAGTTACTTGGATAGCCATTGGTGCTTATTTCCCATTTTTTCCTATAATTAATGTTTAAATATGGTTTATCGTATTTGTTATTCTTCTTAAGAGCCTCATTATTAATAGGGGTTAAGTTGAAAAAGAAATATCAATTTAAAGTAAATTCAACGAGTTAAATGTTGTTCTTTGATTTGTGTGAATTTGTTGAACGCGCCCTGTAAAAGAGATAGAAGAGATTGGGATATATATGTTACCTTTAAGAACGCCACTTGTGTTAATCTTAATGCAACTAATTAAACATTTTTCATATGCGTTAAAAATTCTTAATTAGTTAGCCCATGCTCCTATCTAGCTACCTAATTAATTTGAGACATATAGGTATGGAGAGATGCTAAGATCAATGGTGAATTATCCCTTGTCTTGCCAAAATGTCCCGTAGGACAATATATTCTCAATATTACGTTGGAGATCGAATATTTTGGCTCTATGATTATCCACTTATAATTGATTTTAATTCATTTTAACATGTTTTGAGAGGAACTTCACTCATTCTGATGAAATTGAGAAATGGAGAGGTCGTTTTTGCAAACAAAAAAAAAAGGCTTTTAAATAATTTTTTATGCGCATATATCCTTGTATTAAATATAATCAAGTTCAAAGCGCAGCGCAGTAGTAAATGTCAACAACTCTCTCAATGAGAATTTAAGCATTGCCTTGTGATGTTATATGATAAGAAACTAGTTTCTTACACTGGATCATTCCATTAGTAAAATGCTTTAAATATTTCTTAAACAGTACAAGCTTTCTCATATTGCATAATGAATGCTTTTTCGGATACTTAATATAAAATATATTTTGAGAGTTGATTTTAGTTTAAAATATATAGTATATAGAGTTTGTGTATATGTCAATTCTTTTATAATTTATTCCTATTGGTGTTCCATCAACAATATTTAAGGAGACAGAATAAGAATTTTTATAAAATATATATTATATTAATTAATTTGACCAACTTCTGTAATTTAATCAAATTAAATATATATATTATATATTAAGGAAGGTAGTAAATTGTTACTTATATTTGAAAGAGAGCTGGGAGCCAGCACTCTCCTTTTACCTTTTTACTTCGAGTGATATTTCTGTTACTCTTTTCAACATAAATACAAACTGCTTAAATATTTCTTTATATTATCATTTTTCAAAGCTCAAAGGTCCTTTTTTCCCAGCACAAAATGGAATTTATTATTTAAAAGATTATGTACAGAGAAAGCGTCCACTCTAGTCATACTTATAAGTTTGATTTACCTTATTCCCATATACTAAGAAAATTAGAAAAGTTCATTATCTTATTAAATATGTCATAAATTAATAACTTTCCCAATTTTACTCTAATTATGAATGTTACTAAAAAGATACTCCATTTTATACATTGTATTTTACTCCCTCTACATTCAATAGGGACAAAACTGTATTACTGTCATTTATTACTCTCTAAGTAAACTTATAATAAGAACCTTTTTTTTTTTCAAACCAGACTTATATAAAAGATCATAGTGGTACTCATCTAATCCTATTTCTAAGTCACTCCTAACATGATTCATTGAAATCAAGGAAAAACTTGAAATTTACTATTTCTTATTTGAAATTTACTCCTCTGGTCTTGTATAAAAAATCTAGTTTATAATGCAATTTGTATTGTAAATTGGGTTTTACATTTAGGACATGTGGTAGTAACAAGTTTTCAACTTTATCCCGGTTGAACGCACAGACTTTGCCTCTATTTTAATAAACATATGCCAACATTTAATATATGGGGTAAATGAGTAAACTTGTAAAAGAAGTCAATGACATACCTTATATTTTCTCACTAGCTACTTTATAAATAGGACTAAAGGGGCAACTAATAAACTGCTTCCTTGTAATTAATTTATATTTGTTATAAAAGTAAAGGAAACTTGATACAAAAGGTAATGAATTAGATAATGGAAGAGAGAAATGAGTAGAGAATGTTTCTTATTCACCAATGTCTCCGTATACAATGTTCTTCATGTATTTATAGGCAAAATATTTCTTCAAATGTCAACTTTAGTGGCTATGGACATTGTCAATTTTCTTGACTAAGGACATTGACATTGTTGGGCAAAATATTGACATGTAGAGCGAATATTAATTGGTTGGTAACTATGTAGAGGGAGTATAAGAGAGTATTAGATATTGACCAAGATATAAGTCAATGTACATCCACATAAATAATATTCATAACAATATTCTACTTGTTGCATTACCATTTTTAGGCCAAAAGTTGTATCAGCATACCTTCAAATTGTGGCCCTCTTTCCAATTATATTTATAAACAACTTTCTTTTTCATATGGCCAGTCCTGAATATAAGTAACATTCTTTTCCTGTATAAAAATTTAAACTACTTTTTACATTTTCACTCTTATAAAATACATATCTTTATGTTAATTACCCCTAACTCACCAAGAACTGCACTCCAATAATTATCTTTCATTTTGTCATTTATTACACACTTCCACCCCCCTCCCCACACTCTTTTTATAAATAGGAATATATTTAGAAAAAGACATTACATTGCAATAAAAATACATTACATTTTTTTACACATTTATTATTTTTAACTTATTTTATCGTATCAGTAGTTGTTACTTGTTACTTGTTACTAACCCAGGGACTATAACAGTATATAGCGCATGACCAGTTGCACAAAGTGGCTTAGATATAAAATATTGAATCAAAAGCTTATCCCTAGGCCAAACATTAATATGTACTGTTGTTAACTCCTATGTAACCCTATGAAAATTATATCAACCTAAGCACCATAATTACAGGGGATATGTTGTCCAAAAAAATAATTATAGGGGGATATTGTCAAAGTAGGGTGTCGCTCGGCCGCTCAATAATAATACTCCTTATTAACATGTATGAGTTATGGAATTCAGATTTTTTTTAAGAATGAGAATGACATATAGAATATGAATAGCATTAAACCACCCAAAGGATATTGGATTAGCGTCATATTATAGTGTTATTAATAATATATTTTGCAACGATATATGGAAAAAAAGTTTATAGTTTGAACAGCTTATGTTTTGCCCATACTGTACTTAGTTAAACTGCTAAATTCGTTGCCGGCCGACAATTTGGATCCCAAGAACATTCATAACCACGCGATCGAGTATGCATGTGTTGTAAGACTAGAAAATAATTAATCTCATCTATAATTATTTCAACCATACTTAGTTTTATTGTTTTATCCATTATCATATTAATTGATACAGTAGTAACTTATTTTAACTTATAATGTCGACCTGAATGGGTTTGTCTAATCGATGCTATCCAAGAGCATTATTGTGTCAATTATAATTTAATCAAACACAGTGGGTTAGTTGGTCTCGAAATTGTAGAATAGTTATACTTATATATATATATATATTAATTAGGTTTGCGTTCTGATACGGATTAGATTCTGCACCTCGGAGTTAAAGACAGTGCTTAAAGTTTATGCTTTTTTCTTTGGGCATTCACAATGTTTAAGCTCTTTATATATTCTGTCCCTCTTTGGAGGAACAAATTTACAGTTCATGAACTGGAAATTCTTTTTCTCCCTCTTTTGTTATTATATTAATCATATTTGTTAGTTTGTAATTTCTAATTTTCTTTTAAGAAGCAATTTCTTGATTTTTTTCACCATAGCTAATTGACTTTGATGATATCAAAACTTATACAAGTATCCAATGGTATGAGTTTAGTGGTGAATTAACCAGACTATAAAGTGGATGAACTGAGTTTGATTTCTACCTTATTTAAAATTAAAAGACTTTTGGGGAGAAGCATCAATCACAAAACCTTAATATATATTAGGTTACTCGGATATCCAGTAATACAATCCAAATAAAGTACTGGATACTAGGTAGCCCAAATGGTTATAAAAAAAAAAAAAATCAAAACTTCATGTATCGAAGAAAATAAAAAATCAAAACTTGTACAAGTTACAAGCACGCTTTAGTTCTTCTGAAGTAACTGATGCATATATATCTATATATATACGCACACACACATATATATTTATAAGTTAGACATGAAGAAACTCCTAATGTGGATGATATATGTTGTTTAACTATCTTTTTTCCTGTTTATTAAGTTAGAGGCCATTTAGTATATTGGAGCTTCGTTCTGAGCTCTTAATTAAACACAAATGAACTAAAATTATTTATAAGATGAAATGATTAGTTATAATTCATATATTCAACAAATATCAATTTACATGTTCATGAAACAAAGAGAAAAATGTGGAAATGCTGATGAATACTTTTTCAAAAAATAATCAGGCAACCCTATTTTTTTTTTTAAAAAAAAAGGAATTTGAAAGAAAATATTAGAATCTAAATAAATTCAGTGACATAAACACACACTATATCAATACTCATCACAATAATAAGCACTAAAAGCTCTTCACTTCAATGAGATATGCACAATTTAAAAAAAAAATATAGTCAAGAGATTGTCTTAATTTAGTTTCTGTACACATTAAATATTTTTTAAAAAAAATTAAAAATTTGATCTAAATCATTAGTATTAAATCTGAATATTCCATAGCCGTGAAGAGCTCTTAATGCTCATCATTGGGATGAGCACTGCAACGGTTCTGGAGAGGAAGTTATGCATGAAGGTAAGGCAAAACATGGATTCATAATAAGATTAAACGATGAGTTTTTCCTCATCTACACAGGTTCTATGTCCTTCATATCTTACAACATAAACAAAAGTCCGAGATTCACACGCCGACTTATGTATATAAAAACGACGACTTTAATTAAGCGGACTGACTAAAACGCAGACAGCGATCTTAGACTATAAGAAGCCTAATTAATTTTCTGCTTTGACTTATAATTAGTCTTTGTAGTTGGTACGCCGTCGTCTTCGTCTTCGTCATATTGATCACTTCTTTTTGCCCTTCAAATTAAAGGCCCTTTTGGCTGCAGATCAAACCCTTTTGCCTCAGATCTCTTCATGATCCTCAGCCTCTTGCATGACTCTATAAACATTCTGCAAAAAGACACCACCTTATCATTAATAATTTAAGCGTACATACATATAAATATATTTAATCATTTATTAATTAATTAAATGCATTTAATAACAATAATGTTTTTTACCCTATTTTTAGGGGAAGCAATTATTGAAAAAGATTTTTGCCCCTCCTCATTTCAAGGTTCTCCAACATTATAATGAGGGATATATTCACGCATTGTCGGCAATATGTGGTCCAAAAAAACATATTATTATTGGTGTCACAAACACGTTAACTTTATATTCTCTCATCAAACCAATAATCTTCGTGAAAATGCCATATTTCCGCAGAAAATTATTAATTTTTCCCTTTTCCTTTCAAATTTGACGAGAGAATTTTCCTCTCTCTAGCTCGCACAACTTGACTCGCTCCTTAAAAATTATACTATTCTGAACCTAATTAATAAGTTCTTTTTTTTTTTTTTTGGTCTTCAATTAGTATGTTCTTATTGTACGATATGACTGCTGAATTAACGTAATTGTACGATAATATTATTTTTCCCCCCTTTTACTTCCAAATTTGCCGAGAGAATTTTCCTCTCTAGTTCGCACAACTTCACTCTCTCCTTAAACATTATATTCCATCCGATTCTAATTATAAGGATCTGTTGATTTTTTTAGAGAATCTCAAAAAAATCTAAAGAAAGCTAATTACATTATTTAATCATATCATATATTGTATTTTATTCTATTATATATTAGTTCATAAGTTAAACAACATAATTTAAAAAATAAATGACAAATTTTAATGTTTTAAAATAATGTAATTAGCTTCCTTAGAATTCTTAAAAAAAAATCAATAAACTCTTACTAATAAGTTCTTACTGTACGATATGTCTGCTGAATTAACTTGTACATCAATTTTGTACCAACTTGAAAATCTGTGGGGACCTCATGAATATTTCATAGAACCAGCTTAATCGAATCATATGTAATTAGCACAATTTTATGGATTTGGAGAGAAATTTAGAGAAAACAAAGATAGGGTGTTAATAAAGGAGAAATTAAAATGAACTCCATGTACAATTATATTTTCTGAATTAATTATTCTCTCTAAATATATCCTCGCACAATTAGAAAAGTTAATTAAAAAGAAATTAAAAAATTTTCATTGTTTTGAGAATTTTTAAGAAGCCTTGTAAAGTTATAATGATGGCAAACTTTATGCATATGGAAAAAAAATATATATATATAAAAATGAAAATTTCAATATATATGGTTAAAGGATATGAATTATAATAAAGCGATCCTAAGTATCTTGTATATGCAGATCATGAATAAAATAGTAAACGAATATGGAAGCAAATTGTGTGTTTGTGTGTGTAAAGATCCAAAGTTATAATAATAATTAATTAGGAATAGCTAGAAAGAGAAATAAAGATGAAGGACAAAAGGACTTACTCCCAAGGGACATCTCCAACAAGCATCCAGTCACCATCCCTGTCCTCATAAATGGGAACGACTTCAGAGTTGTCCACTCCCTTCAATGCCTCTCCTGCAACCAAAATAATTAATTATAATTATTATAATATTAATCTCTCTCATTAACTTTCCCCTTCAAGTTTCCATGCATGCTTTTAACTTTATGCTCTCCCACTGTTCGTCCTTTTTTCTCCTTCTCTGTCTAACGTATTTTATTTGTTTTGGTCATTCTCCCAAGGACTAAATTAATCAAAGGTCCCCTATATATATATATATAGCTCTCTTTCACTATATTATAACAATAACACTAATCAATCAAACTCTAATTAATTTAACCTAACTAAATTAAGCACTATTTTCTTATTACAGTAATGAGCGCGCGAGGATCTTTTGCTCAAAACGTGATCTTCTCTCTGATATATCACAGAGATTTGTACGTCTTTAAAACAAGAAACACATATATGCAATATATAGTAATAGATCTCCCTCCTTGCCCAACATTCTCTTGAATTTTCATTTGTGAACTTGCATGTCATGTTGTTAGCCACATATATATATATATATATATATGATTGATCATATTAATCGGACAAGTAATTAGAGAAGGGATTAATATAACTCACCGATTCCATGGCAATCAAAGAGCTTCTCCAAGGCTGAAGCTAACTCAGAGTAGCCCTTTTGCAAACCCAAATCAACCTTTCGCAAGAAAGGAGCTCCATCCATACTAACCTTCACGTAAATTTTGGGTTCACTCATGCTATTCCTCCTCCGGTATGACCCCACTGGCGGCCACCCCACAACCGGGTTCTTCGCCGGTGTTTTCCGGTCGCCAGACCAGCTGTTCTCATCCTCATCACCACCTGCACAAGCACCACCACCAGCAAGACCAATCTCCGAGAACACCCTCTTCTTGTTGGTCATCTCAGTAGAACTCTTGTTCTGATCATCCCTGCCATCGCCGCCGGGAAGACCCAACCTAAGCTCTGTGATTTCGAGTCCGAGAGCCATTATTGGGATTCGAATTCAAAAACTTGTTTTTAATTTTGAAAACTTCAAAAGGATTTTACTCTGTGTGTGTGTATTGTGGGGATGACGAGGATATATATATATTAATTTGAGTTTAAGATAGAGAGGGAATCTAGGGAATGGGTGGGTTTATATACAAAGTGAAGATGAAGAAGGACATAGTGGGAGCCATGAAAGGGTCAATTGTAGGGTAAATGGTCGGTCACATGAGAGGCAAATGTAGCTAGCTAGGGACGATATTGTTTAATTTCAATTTTAATTTTCCCACTCAAAAAATTAAATAGTTAAAATTACACCATTAGAAGATTATGGGACGGATCCTAGGGTTCTTGTGTTGCCTTCTTGTTATATTTGGTGGGATCTGATCTTGGCCGTCTGATTTGGTGTTACTGAAAACAAGCCACGTGATCAACTTGTTTGACTGAGTATCTCTTTGCATTTATAATTTATACCAAGTCCTCCTTATGGATATGAGGATATATATGTATGACTTCCCTCTTTTTTTTTTCTTTTTCTTTTTTAGCCAAATTAAAAACAATATAACATTATGCCTGGGGTATTGTTGGATTTTGTTCCGAATTAAGTAACTAAGTTTCTTTTTTCTTTGAACCATCATCTTAATAGCATATAATATATTGCGGTGCATATATATTTAAGAGCTTTACTATTATAGTGTATTTTAAAAGTCATCCGATAAATCTGTTTCTCAGTTTCTGTCTATACAAACTTTCATAAATTAATGTTGTTTTGTATTGTTTTTTCATCAAATTAATAAAATGGTCCCCTAAATTATTTTCACTTTAATAACTAAAATAAGCTCAAAATTATTATTAAAAATTAATATAAATTATTCTATAAAAATAATATTGTTTTTGCATGTTACTTTTGTGAATTGATTAATTCAAAGATTCAGAAATGATAAAATGCAATGATTTTTTTTTTCAGATTTTCAAAGATTAAACCTGTTCATTTCCGTATTTTGAAGACTTTATCTTTAATGACCTAACAATTATTTAAAAACTGAGCTGTTGCCATTTACCTTTCACCTAATTATAGGTAAATAAAAGAAAATTCTATATAAAAAGAGGGATACGGAAATCTTCCCCAATATGAACGAACCACAATTACTTAGTAATCAACACATATTAACGACGAGGGCTAATTAAGGCAAAGTAATTACCAAAGCTACACTTTCCCACAAAACGTAACTTTTCCCTTGTCTTACAAAGTCATAAGTCATAACTCATAAGAACAATATATAAAGGCGATAGGCTGGCTAGCCATCTCAGAGATTCCAAGTCTATATATGGTTTAGCATCTTTTTTTCTCCCATTTATTGCAGATTAAGTCTAACAATTCAAATATTTTACTTTTGTCTATGTTTCACACATTGACACTTGTGGATTATTATATATGAATGCTTAATTATCAAACAGTAAAACTAAAACGCAACAAAGTTTTAAGTTTTGACTTCTCTAATAATGAATCTTTACACATGTAGTATTTTATACATATAATAGTCTAGCAATAAACTTCACAATAAAATAATAACCATATTTCTCACAAAAAGGAATACATACACATAATAATTAGGGTTACAGAGCAACCTCAGAAACACTGGTCGTTAGAAAATTTTTTAATGAGCAATTTTGTTTTGAAAGTAACCAAGACATAGCAATTTTACCCTTTATCATTAAAGTTGTTATCGGTTAATATTAATTTTTTAACGGTTAGGGCAAATTTACTCATTTTTAAAAAAATTTTGAGATGAAATTGCTCATAAAAAAAATCTAGATACCTAACAATCTTGACTCCTGGGCAGTTATTTTCAGAACAAAATTGCACTTTAACCCAATAATAACTAACAGGATTCGATGTATATATGCATCCATGCATGCACTGATGAACAGAAACATTAATCTAAGTAAAATGAACGTACGCCACAGAGGAGTTTTGGTACTCTATCTCTTTATCATACAGATAAGGGTCTCATTATCATAAGATAGTGCTCTATATACGTGTAATTTGATACGACGAACAAGAGGCTGTCGTATTGAGTTTTTCATTGAATAAGCTAAGCATATTACTCTTGTAAATGAATCTTGTGCCCAACAAGAAAGTGGTGGGGTGATAAAGTTTTATACACTTTCTTATATAGAATATTATCAACTTTATTTTTGTCCTCAGCTTTGATTGCTTACTTTTATGTATATATTGGCCCCATTTAAGATAAAAAGCCATCAAGTTTTATCTTGGCAAGAAAAAGAAGGATAGCTAGCTCCAAAGCAAACTTTTCTCAATTCCAAAAATGGAGTTTTAATTTTTCTTAATCTCTATCTGCAATTAGATTGTGTATCTGCATCAAAGATCTTAATCAAGCAGAATAAAAGAATATATAATTTTTATATAAAAAGGAATTTGCACTTTTTTAATTAGTCACCTACCTTTGGATGCAAATATCCAGAAACCACTACACTTTTTTAATTCTTTGTATAAAATAAATTAAAGTCTTAAACTAACTTTAAAAAATCTTGAAAAGAACTTTAATAGCTTCTTTTGTTATATACTTTTTTGTGTGTTGCAAGGGAACAAATGACGCAGAAATTGCATGAGAAAACACAGAGAACAGCATAAAGTTTCAGGGCTTAATTATTTATTTGAAATAAAGATAATGCTTGCTAAATGCATAGCGGCTCCATTATTATGATTTAATTAAAGTCTATTCATGACGAATTAAATATATATCATCTTCTTCATTATCATTATCATTATGTGCTAATTAATTGATAGTTTGTTAGATCCTCGTCTTGTAAAAGATTAATCGCTGATCTTTTATTTGAAGTTCAATGTTGTTTATAGAATGATTGATGTTGAAACAAATACGAGATATATATATATATATATATATATATATATATCAAAGAGTATGCTAATTTTAATTAAGCCTTGTGACATAACGTAGCGATGAATGTTACTTGGGGATATGGATCTTAGTTAGTTGGTCATGAATACTATAAATTAAATTACATTATAATGAAATAAGTGATATATACAAAATATGAAATGTCAGAGAGACGAAGACAAGTTAAATAAATCAAGTTGACGAGAGAATTGTCTCAAGTCTCAACAAAAATATTTGATTATTGGTTTTTATATACTGTTCAAAGCAGATACTGTCTTGTAGTTAGGGCTGCAAAAACTGAACTAAGGCATTCAGGCTTTAACATATGTTTTGCTTAAATAATATTCCATCACTTTAAATTTATTGTTGAGAATCCGAACCATAAGGAACAACCCACTGCCCCATAAAAGTAAAGACCTTGCCCTCTCCATAAGTTTAATATTTTCTGCTTTATTCATGTAATTAGGGCTCGAAATTCGAGTAATTGGCTTGCACTTTGTAGTTGGCACTACGTTATTTAAAATAATTTTTTCAAAAAAAAAGCTGCACTTTCTTTATCAAGGAAAATGGTAATGAAGAGGATCCAATAATTTTTTGCTGTTAGTAGAAGATGAAGATATGGTTTCAACTATTTAATTTTTTTAAAAAAATTTGTGATTTTTTAAAAAATTTATTGCTATAAAAAATTTTTATTTAAATTATTCAATTGGAATTTAAAGATTAAACAAATTTTTCTTTGCCAACTAAAGCTTAAACAACTTAGATATATCACTTTCACACATATACGTATTACATTTATCAAAATTGTGGTTAATTGCAAAATATGAAAATCAAAGTCTAGCTAGTTAATTATAAATTGACTACATATATATTGTAATCGAAGTGATTGATATATATATATACACACACACATATAACAGTAGAGATAATATGGCTGTGGAAAGAATAGCCTCCATATTTAACTTGCATGATTATATCTAGAACATCATTTTAAAAATATGTAACTTACAAGTTTTAAATTTATTTCACTATTTGACTGAATTAAATAACTAGATTTGAGCTAAATCATGCAGATTATTTTGATTCAACAATGGAGGAGATAGAGGAAAGGCTCAATAATTGAACAATGTGTGATAAATTAAGAGATATATAAATTAATTTTGCTATAATAAGTTTCTGTTTATATACTATACCATGAGAGAATCTCTAAAACGAGTAGGAAGAAGATTACATGAAATAATACACATACAAGAGGCCACTACCTGAGAACATGAAAATATTTGGTTTGCTTCTGAAGCAGTTACAACTTACAAACATGTATAAACATTAATTGAATATTGCAGTTCGTACCATGGAATATTATAAATAAAACCAAGTGTACATATATACGTCTGTAATAATATTTACCTAGTAAATAAATAAATTAGTATATTAAAAGCAAAATGTCCCTTCCCAACCGAGCATATGTATCCTCTTGCTGGGACATGGCCATGAGATTCACAGCATAAACCCTACACTCACAGACTCACCTACACGTGACTCACTCCTCTCTCTCTCTCAGCACAACTCTGAATCATATATTGCCTTTATAATTACTTATTGATCCTCATGAAACCTCTCTTTTAACACACAGATTTATATATTATTGCATATCACTAGCTAGTTCTTTGGGATGCTCAATATTTTTAGAAGCCTATCACTCTATCTTGTGTATTTTTCTTGGGCAACCCAATTGTGAAAAGATACTAGTGCTATAAAGGAATGAGTCAGAATAATAATGCAACCATATTCTTAATGAATTATTTATATATATGTCGCGCGGTTGATAAGATCAGACCTATACGTACGCTTTGTACTCGTTGGTATAAAAGTATGAGTTAAAAGTGTTGTATTTATGGTATGGGTTGTGTCAAAATAAAGTCTCACATTCAAATATCATCGCATTTAACGTGCTGTTTTTGTACAAGTGAAAGTCCTATACGTTTGTTCTCAAGAAAGTTCAAGTGACAACCGCTTATTAAAAAGCAGTGCTTGGTACTAGTTTAAGTATCCCTTCTCAGTATCCCTTCTCTTATTTTCTTCTCAGTATCTCATTTCAACTATCGGATTTTGATAAAGAAGTGAAAGATATACCATTTATTTCTTGATCTAAAGGCTGAAATGTGATATTGAGAAAAAAAATGAGAAAAGAGATTTTGACAAAATATGTTTCCATTTAAGTACACACCAAGCTCTAGAGTTTCTAGTTCTTTTGCAAAGTTTTAAATTTATATTTATGTTGTTATGTTTATGTTTTAAACTCTTATGTTTTATGGCCACTCCAAATTAAAGGCCATATAAAGGAGGTGTGTTAAGCCATCACCAGAAACTTTGTCATATCTATGGATCAATAAAGAATTTGTATTAATGTTAGGTCATATCCTGAACTCACATAGAGTGATAAGGCTTTATTGTTGTTGTTATATACGTTCCCTTGATTTAATTTCATAAAAGATTGTGTTAATGGTATGTCGTATGTTGATCCCAGTTAGTGGGATAAGGGTTTGTTCCTGTACGTTGTTATGTCTCCTTGCTTTTCATAGAAATAATTGTTCATTTAATGTTCTCATATACACAGCTTGAACCATAATTTATTTTGATACTATTCAGGTGTATTTCCAATAAAATCAGGCAGAAATTTCCAATAACATAGAAGGATTAACATCTCGCCAGTGTTGGTATTCTTCTGGGTCCTAACGAAATATACGTGTCATTGATTATGATTGCCATTTTGTTTTTAAAGCAAAGGCTAAAGAAAAACACTTAATAGTTATATACATTTAGATTGACAATAACTAACGTCAAAACCAAGCACATCAACTTATATATATATGTATACATCTTGTTGGCTTTCGGTGTAGTCAGAGCTATGCAAATTATTGACATCCCAACTTAAATGCTTTAACGTAAAAATTTCATGCCACGTAGCCTACAGCTTAATTAAAGCTAACTAACTTGATGTTGCGACATTTTTGCAAAAATTAATGTTTGCGAGTATAATTTCATCAACAGTATATAGGCACATCTATATACAGTATATCTGTTTCGTTTACAGACAAATTTGTTGACATCAGACTTAAAACTGTCTTGCCACGTAACAGCCTAGTTAGGATATATGTCTCTAAAACTACGTAATTAGTTGTGATGTGACATTATTAATTTGTGCAAAAAAGAAAAACGAAAAAGCTGTTGCGATTATAATGTAAAAGCTGTGGACAAAAGTATTTCCATGTGGTCAATAGTATAAGCACATATATAGGAGTAGTATAAAGATCTTCTAGTTTAAAGACAAATTTGTTGACATCAGAACTTGAAGAGGCTTTATCTGATGGAGATAAACGAGAAAGAAGAAATGAATAATTGAAACTCCCTCTGATCTTGATATAAGATATATTTAAAAATTTGATGTTGATCCTAACTATAAGATATAATTCTTATATTTATTAATATTTATCTAATTTACCTCTATAAATACTCTATCAACAATAATCATATAAAAGAGTAAAGAAAAGAATTAACAAAGATGACTATAGTGTTTTAGAATATACATGTTATATTAATAACTTCATTAATCAAATCAACTTAAAATTAAGTACATATATTATATTAAAGACCGGATAGGGTATTGTACATATAAGATTTGAAGATAGCAAAGGATATTTGATGATTAATGAGATGACATGACAATAATGTACTTTAATTTTAGTTTGATTGTTATATTTTATTATTCACACTTAATTTTCAGTCTCTAGCTAAAATGTTACTCCTTTCAACTTTAATTATAAGGGCCAGTTGAGTTTTTAAAAAATTCTAGAAAAATCCTAAAAAAATTAATTACATTACATAATCATATCATATATTATGTTTTATTACATTACATATTATATCATAAGTCAAACAACATAATTTAAAAAAAATGATAAATTTTAATATTTTAAAGTAATATAATAAGCTTTATTAGAATTTTTTTACGATTCTTCAAAAAAGTTAACGACCCCTTATAATTAGGACCGGGAAGTATCTAATTATTCTTAAAGTTAACCAAGGGCCTATTAACAACACATTAAGTCCTCAACACATTTATATTGTACGCTTTTGAATAAGAAATCAATTTGCCTTCTATGTGAAATTCTCTCTCCTCCTTCAACCTCTCTCTATATCTTATTTCTCTCCCTTTCCCTTCGAGCATCATTCTCTCAGAAAAATATTTTTTGTTGCCACGTAGCCTAGTGTGTTTCAGAGTACATGAGTTGTGTTGTGACGACAATTTCGCAAAGACAAAGAGTGATGTTGTGAGGATTAATCAGTCAGTAATGTTATGAAAAATTATTAAAAAAACTGTGGACAGAAGTATTTCCATGTGGTCAATAAAATAGCCATTAACAGGAAGATATGAGATATAGGGCAGTTAAGAAGACACGTAGTGATACTTTGTACGTGTGAACCTAAAGTATAGTAAGAACAAAAGTAATGTTCTCTTGTTTATCACAAAAAGCTGAGAAACAGCATCAAACTCATGTCTTTTCATGGGATTCTCTTCAAATCAATGGCTTCTCATGCAGTTTCGTAGGGCATATATATATCATCAATCAGTGGTTTGACTTGATTTCACCCTTTTCAAAAATAAATAAATAAATAAATAACATGATAAGGGTCCAAAACTCTTAAATTTAGGTTTCAAACTTAAATCTGTGTAAGACAAGATAAAATTCGTATCACATATTTATTTTAAAATCTGTAAAATCTATTCTCAAAAATTAATCCAAACATTTTTAAGATATATATATATATATATATATGCATGTATACATGCGCTGTGACTTTTGTGGTTGAGACAGACAAAAAATGATGACAAGGTTTTTTTACAGCCAGAAACTGTTGTATTTGATTTACATTTGTACACGATCTTGGTTTTCTTTACACAAGTGGCGTTTAACAGAGACAGATAGGGTTACGTGGCCACATCAAATACTTTGTTAAAAAAATATTTTCATGAGCATTTATAGACAAGAAATTACTGAGAAAATGTGCTGAAAATGACAAGCACAGCTGAAGGATAAAATGAGCACCAAATTACTCAGTGTACATTACTTTGTTTTGTGTTATTACTTAGTTGTTGGTAATTATATACCCTTGGCAGATCGTATCACACTTATTTTTTATTTTTAATTATATCAAGAAAATAATTTATTTTCTTTAATTTACAAAATTTAATGCCGCAACTTTAGCCTGCTTAACCCTTGGATAAAAGACTCCAGTCCACCAACAAACAAACGGTTGGTTAAGATAGTAAACAGCCTCATCTCATATTTTATTTTATTTTTTAGCCGCTTCATCTAGTCATTTGTTTTGTAAGAAACAATGGCTTATAATCAAATAAACTTGTATATAAACTGATAATATACATACAAATTTTAGAAAGGTGTAACATACATTATAATTAAGTACTTTATTTAGTTTTTTTAATTTCCTAAATTAGTCAAATGTGTTTTATATTAAAAACCAGATGTATATAACATTTGAAGAGCATCGTAGGGGTGGCTTGAGAATTGTACGTCAATGTGTTTATATAATTTTATCTCTCAAATAGGAGAATATCAAAGTCAGAGCAATTTTTTAATTGATAATCGAAATTTTGTGTATGAGAGAGAGATAAATATAGATGACTGAAAGTAAAAGATAGAGAATATACCCAGTGAATTTATCATTGTGCGGTTCTCTAATATATTTATATATAGCCCCTTTATCATATCAAAGAGATTTTTTCACTATACATAATCAATTTATTGCAATCATACTAGTTTTTATACATGGCTCACCAACAACTTAATATTCTCTCAACTCATCCAAAACTACTGAAACTAACTCTAGTGTTTATTATAAGATCTCGTTTCTAATACAAGTTATGCTATCAACGATAGATCTTATATGTATTGAGGATAAAAAATAGTACAATATAATTAAGATTTCACGTAAGTTACCATAATTAAAACAAATGATGAAGTAACTAACAAAAAAGATCCGCTAAGATTACTCTTAGTCAGCTAGGTAGCGAATATGGTAAGCTCACATGTATTTCCATAAATATATTACAATTATTTTTTGATACATTAATATATTACAATTATTGTTCAATTTATATACACAGATTATAAGCTCACAATGCAATAATGATTCAATCGTTTCTATGCTTCTTTCTATATATATATAGATATATATTCAATTCGATGCTGATCTCAAAATCCTTAATCCATTATGCCATAAATCAAATATCGTAATAATTACGCACAATCAGTTAACCAAAAAAAATAATTATTACAATTAGATATTATATCTTTTTTCTTTTCCCTTTCCCAAAAGTAGAATATATCATAGCAAAATCAAACAGCACAGAACCAGTTCAAGTAACAACATTACAAGCAGAAAGCATATCAAATTGAATAATAGATATATATCATCATGATCTTTTTCAGATCGAAGAAACTAGCATTGGAAGTAGAAACTTTGAAAATTTGTAAAGTTGGGGCAAGACACAATTTATTATGGTCACATGCTGTTAATCAAAGTGAAATATACATAGGTGTGTGTATTGGTAAATGAATTATAAAATATAAAATTTATAACAAAATATATATATATATATATAATCTTTTTTAACCATCAATTAACTATGACTCATTTCTCAAATAACAATGTTTCAAAAGTTAGACATCGAATCACAAAAGTAGCATTTATCAGTTTTCATGGTTCAACCGATTAAACCAGCAATTGAATTTATAACATAATAATTAAATAATAATTATTAGGAATTAATTATATGCATGTGCGAGAGTGAGAGAGAACAAATAGAAGGAACCAACGACTTTTAGACAGTGTAGTAGTATAGTTAGTTCCCTATGTGGCACCAAATTTATATTCGATCCCGATCTCTTATAATAAAAAATAAAAAAAAAAGAACGTATAGAAAGAAAAAAAATATAGTAATTCTTATTGTCAACGTAATAACATCATAATGTAGGAAGTTTTTAATGAAATAATTCCACCTACTAGGGAAGTTTATTTATTTCTTATGTAGGCTTTTAATGATATATAGGTTTTCGTTTAGTGGTGGCTCAACTCTAGCACAACTTCACTCAACTACGAAAATGGTTCCTTTGGTCCAAATGAAGCTGCCAGCGAGTTCAATAATGTGCTTTATTAAATATTGACGTACATCATAGTCACACATGTAAGAGAGATAAGGTGGTTAGCTTTAGATTAATAAAATATTGGAATAAATTAAAAGTTGAGGAGAGAAATAAGTAGGAAAATATGAATCGGATTCCCCCTTTGAATTTGAAGGGGGCACGTAAAAAGTGCCGACAGTAGGAAGCGAATGAATAATTGAAGGGCAAAATAATCCGTGTGCTGAAATGACGTGATTGCAAAAAACAAACAGGTGGGCCCAAATATGGGCTTGGGCCAGGCCGAGTGTTTTCCACTTGCCATGTGTCCCGTCATAGCGAACACCACGCGCAGATTTTAGACAAAGGTCCCTCATCACGCGTTTCCCTTTATCACTCCCAGAAAAACACCCGCCCACAGGTTTTGCGTATTTACTGTGCATGGAACAAATATTGTCTCTTAATTAACTCCGCCTATATTTTATTATTACTCCTAATACTTGATAAAGCAAGAAAGTTGTGTCCATATATAAGAGATTAATTCTAAACTTGAGTTACGGAGAAAGACTAGGAGTAAGAGATATGATATATGTATTTCACTTTTGATAGGAAGAGATTAAGAAGAGTTCTGCTGAGAATTAAAATAGTTTGAGTTTGATTTGGACACGTATAAAGAAGGTTATTATTGAGTGCACTAGGGAGAACAATAAAACAATTGGAGCCTTTTAAAAATGATAGAGGAAGACCGGAGAGAGCGTTCAACGAGGTTATGGAGTGAGTCGTACTTGATTAACAATTTATCAAGAGATTTTGTTTTCAATCGAGTTTAATGGTGTTATGTGATTTATGTAGCTGAATCCATCTAGTGGAATAATGCTTTGTTATTGTTGATATAAGGTCTACTTGGCGTTTGTTTTGGATTGTTTCTCATAAGCACATTCATATAAGTCAAAATAAAACTCTTCTTATATATTTATTTTGTATATTGCAAATTACTATTAAAAATATGCTATTAAATTTAATTAAATAAATTAGTAATTTGATAAAAATGTGTGTTAGTTTTCTTAAAATATTATATTAAGTCATTTTCATTGAAACTATCTCTTAATACAAACCTCCTTAACATTAGCAATCAACAATAATTTATGGCAAAAATTATTAACACGGGGAGACGACAAAATATATTAAGGTATTATTTTTAAAACTAAATTCAACTATCTACTTAGCTCTTATATTAACAGCACGAGGCCATTTTAACTTTTAAGAAAGCTCCCCCTCCTGGGGTAATATGAAGTAATTGGATCACATTCCCAATCAATTACTTGCTATGCAAAACCCTATCTTTTGAAAAGTATTTGAGAGAAATTAAACCTAACAATATTCGAATCCAATAAAAACTTGGTTCAAACGATAAGTTTTAAACTCATGCCATACAGGAGCGTGGATCATATTTCCAACATGAATATCTTATTGATAGATAACTTTTACAGATTAAAAAAATCAACCGTAAACAATTACATTTTATATATTTATACACAGGATCACACACACACACACATTTTATAAATATATGACATTATTTTTATATTTGCCATTTTTTTTAATTTATACTTATTAATAGTCACTCAACAATAATTAAGGATGATGGAAAATAAATGAATTAAGAATATAACTAAGAGCTTGTTTGATTCAACCCCATTGCATACATGTAATAGCAATAATGATTGCATTACTAAGATAAAAGTATTTGGTTGATCTTTAATATAGTAATATAGTTTTCCATGTCACTTGTCATACCATGCTGCAATCACTATTGCCGTCTCATCCACCTCCCCGCCTTTGCCTCCACCTCCACCATCTCCTTCTCCTCTAGTGCCATTGCTACTGCCACTTCCTCCTCCTTTATTGCTATTGCTGACACTAGCTCCTCATCCTCTAGTGCACCACAAC
>JBAGKO010000012.1:14841717-14865055 GCA_037177275.1 Acacia concinna
CCCCCCAAGATTCCTCCAATTTTGGAGGGGAGGGGAGGGAAAATTTTCCCCTCCCCTCTAAAAAATTTTTTCTATCCAAATAAAGGGAAATGAGCAAAATCCCTCAATTTCCCTCATACCAAACACACCGTTATGGTTAGCATCAAAGAGCATTGATGTCCATAATATCACTATGATACTATTTATAAGTCATTTTTAAGGAAAAAATTTGATATTTATTATAAACCCATTTTCAGAATAATAAATGCGATTTTAAAAATTTTGTCCATTTCAATTGCAATAAAAAAAAGAATTTATCCATGTTAAATTTTAAAATCATTCATAAAGGGGGCAAAATTTTCATTAACGAGTTAATTAACTTTCTTTAGAATCTGAGAGTTGATTGGTTGAAACTTATAAATAGGGTCGTGATATAGAATAGGGTATTTTAATTAATTTTTAAAAAATATAAGAAAAAAACAATTAATTTATTAAATACGTCTTAAATGACTTTTTTTTTACCTTATTAGAAAAAGTGTTTGAAAACTTAACGAGTAGACAAAATTAAAAATAAGTATTAATTATTGTGAAAAAGATAAATAAACACCCTCTAAACATTAAAAACTTTGAAAGATAATTTAAATTTGGTAACTGACAAATGAAGGGTTTTGACCGAAACTCAATAGAGAATGACTACAATTAATCAGAAAATAATTAAAATAAAATGACTAAAACTTAACAGAGAATGACTAAAATAAATCAATTTTCTGCCCCTCATTTGTTATCTATGAAATTTAAGTCTTTCAAGATTTCTTATATTTATGAGGTATTTATTTATCTTATTTTTTTAATTATTTTATAAGTAATTTATATTTTAGGGCTTGTTTGGGAATGACTTATTTTACTTAAATAAAATCTTATGCACAAAATATGAGAAAGACCCATCTCACATACTTACCTCGTACTCCATAAATAAAATTTTATTACCTAAAATAAGTAATTTTCAATCAAGCCCTTAGTCCGTGTATTTTTAAGGTAGTGTCCTACACTCTGTACAAGAATATAAAGTTGACATAACAAACGAAGTTTCGGTCCCCAAGCTCCAATGTCATATCCGATCAAATGATTTTTTACCGCTGGATTTGATCTCTTCGTTATGGTACACCTTTCTCTAGATCTGACCGTAAAGATATCTCCACGTCATCCAAACAGCCAAATGATTTAAACGTCTCACCATCCCTTTCTCTTTCCGACGCTTGTTTCCGAAAGCAGTGAAGCACAAGAAGAAAAACAAAACTTTGCTGACGTTTTGTGCTCTCTTTCTCTTTCTCTTTCCTCAGGAAATGGCAAATCTGAAGGAATACAAGCGAAACCCAGCTTCGAAGCCTTCTCTTTCACTCTTCAGTTGAATCTGGTTCAGATTTTCTTCTTCACACTTCCCACGTAAGAAATGTCTTAACTTTATCTTTTTTAAAATAAGAGCTTAATTCCTTCCCCTCCCCCCCCCTCCCCCCAAAAAAAAAAAACCCACACTTGGGTTTCATGCTATCTTGATTTGGGATATTTTCTCTCTTAATTTGAATAATCCCGTGTTGTTTTAAGATTCCATTTCGAGATAATCGGTTTGATGTGTCAAGTGTTTGATTATTTTAAGTCGTTGTATTCCATCTGTGGGATAGATACAATGCTGATTTGAAGAGTGCTGATATGAAATATGGATTACGTTTGATTAGGTTTTATAAATTTAAGTTGTTCGGTTGAATTATAAGACTTTTTTAACTTGTCTTTCTTGTTTAATTCAGTGCCCCTTCTATTAGCATCAAGATTTAGTTCACTGTGTCATTTTTATGCCTGTTTAGAAGGAAACTTTCTCAAATGGCTGATGCCAGGTTTATGCAGTTTCTTCATTTAGGTTATGCAAATTTCACACGCTTACCAAAGTCTTTGTGATGTTTTGCCAATTATTTCCTAGGATTTTTGAAATTATCTTCTTAGATATCAAGGTCTACTTCATGTACTAGCACTAAAGCGATCTGTTATTGGAAAGTGGTCAAATCACTCACGCTGCTATTTTACTTTCATGTTATAGCATTCCTAGCTTACCATCTAATGCCAGTTATGTGAATTTATAGGAAATGAACAGAAACATTATTCTTATACTTTTCCTGCTTGAGCATTTTTAATATTTAAATTTATTAAATATTCATCATCTGCCTGTTATTATTTAACAGGACGGAAAGTCCTCTACATTGTGTGATTCTAAGTGCTGTAAGGATCTTGGTTTTCTTTAGTCAATATACTAGAGTAGATTAATGCATGATCAGGACGCAATCTACAAGAAGGCAGCTAGAGGTTGGAGACCTTGTCACTACCACTCTTGCCTTATTGCCTTCTACTTTGATTGACTAAAATACATGGATGTTACCTCTCTGGGACCAGATAGTAACACCCAAACTGATCACTACCCTTTGCTGATGGAGCAGCCGGAAACCCATAATGATCATCAGCACATAATTGATGTTACAAGAAGTAGTCATGACTTATCCAGCTCTACTCAAGATGATCAACATCATGAAATGCATTTGCCACATAATGAAGATCAACCATCAGATGGCACGCAAGTTCCCACACATCAATCATCTTCATCATCCAGGTTAAACTCTATAAATTCCTCATCAACAAGGAGAGGTGAAGGATATGGTCATCACAGAAGAAGCCCACTGAATTCTGGACTATGGATTTCTGTTGAGCTTGTTGTCACCGTGGGTCAGATCATAGCATCTATTGTTGTCTTGTCAATATCCAGGAATGAAAATCCCAAAGCTCCTTTGTTTGCATGGATTGTGGGTTATGCATCTGGTTGTGTTGCTACACTTCCTATTCTTTACTGCCGTTATCAAAATCGTACTCAAAGCACTGGACGAAATTTATCTCAACAATCTCAAGGATCTTCTGGAAGCAATCCTTCCGAACGGACTTCTTATACTGCAATCTCTGTTGCTCATGCTTCAGATGAAGAGAATGGTCGAGCTACAGAATCAACTACAGTAAACACTGGGATTCCTGGAGCCTTTAGTTCTAGGTACTTTTCCCTTGTAATTTAATTGAGATTTTAATCTCATTCATATCTTTCATCATGCATATTGTTATTCATGTTTATCTCTCTTGGTTACTAGTCATATATCCTTTTAGTTTCCTCTTCCTTTTTTTTTTTTTTGCCGGATTCCTCTTACAACAATACCATGGCTAATGTTTTGTGGGTATTGTTTAACAAGAAGAAACTTTAAAAATGATGTTCCATCACTTAATGTGATATGTGCATGTTGCCAATTTCTTATTCCCCTCTTTGTTTTCTATCTATTTTAAGCTCCAAACACTTGAATTGTATTGTATAGAAATGATGAGAGTTTGGGTTGTCGATGTGAACTTGTTAACTTGCGCTTAGTCTGTTATATGCATATTACAAGGTTCCAATTCTGAGAGGAGCACACATCATTCTGGACTTGAAGTTTCTTAATGCAAATATAAAGGGTGTTAAGGAAGGAAAGTGAGGGATTATAATGTGGGGAATCATAAAGCGATTTACAACTTTTTTGATCCAATTATCTGTCTGCTCTGATTCCAATCAAAACAAAATGTGGGGATTAGATTCATCATCTGGTTGCTTTATACCATATTATTTTTTGCTTATTCTGCATTATTGTTGCTGTGAGTGAAAAAGCCGATAGCTGTGGCTCCACAAGTTGTTTAGATGCATCTTGGACTTTCACATTTTTCTTAATTTAAGATACAATTTATTTAATTGATTTAAATCATGTGGAGAAGGAGAAGCCTATAAAAAAATGCTGGAGTCATAACATCTGTTTCTTCCCTTATGGCTATCAAATGTCAAATTCAAATAAAATATGTGTTGGTATTATCTGTGTTTCAACATATAATAGTAAACTTAGCGGAGGAATCTGTTGCTGCACGGCAGGTTTAATGGTTTAGTAGACCATTTCAAGATGGCCTTAGATTGCTTCTTTGCAGTTTGGTTTGTTGTGGGCAACGTTTGGATCTTTGGAGGTCATACTTCCCCTTCTGATGCTCCAAAATTATATAGGTATCCGCCACACTATATTTTGTGGTACTAAACTACTAATATTTAGCTTTCCCAAGCCTTGAAATATTGTGGCCTTCTTGCAGATTATGTATAGTGTTTCTTACCTTCAGCTGCATTGGATATGCTATGCCATTTATACTATGTGCAACAATTTGTTGCTGCCTGCCTTGCATAATTTCGGTTTTGGGAATTCGAGAGGACTTCTCTCAAACTAGAGGAGCCACAGTTGAATCTATTAATGCTCTGCCTATACATAAGTTCAGTTTGAAGAAAAATGAAAATAGTGATGATCAGGATGGCAGTGCAGATGTAGATGAAGGAGGGACCTTGGCTGCTGGGACAGAAAAGGAGCGATCAATATCAGGAGAAGACGCTGTAAGTGTGTTCTCACTACATAAGATTTTTACTGGTAATACAATGTTTAGAATTAGAATGAACTGGTATCTGTGTTAGCAGGAAATGCTGTGCCCCATAAGATTTTTTACTGGTATATCTGTAGTATATCTTTGTTGGTAATGAATTTGCAATAATATCAGGTAAAAATCTCCTCCACTCAAGTTTTCTCACGTAGTCTCTATTGTAAACTTTATTTGCTATTTATCTTTTAGCAAGCCCGGGTAAAGTTCATTATATTCTTTAATGGCTGGGAGGAGCCATAAATATTGAGAAAACTTTTGCAATCATGAAGGACAATATTTAAATACAAGAAAAACCTATATGTTAGTGTCTGAAGGATGGGCCCATGCACATCCCTAAGAACGTCATCATTGATGATACTTCTCAGAAACTACAAGCTTTACCACCTCTACAAATGTCGAATTTAATGTAATTTTATTTTTGCCCAAATGTCTTAATGTACCTTCTGAAATTTGTTGCAGGTTTGTTGTATTTGCTTGGCAAAATATGCAGATGGTGATGAGCTTAGGGAGCTACCCTGCTCCCATGTCTTCCATGTTGGGTGTGTGGACAAATGGCTAAAGATAAATGCATCTTGTCCTCTCTGTAAAAGCGAGGTCGGTTCTAGTGTACTTTCAGCAGAGGAGTCCAGTCAGCATTAGAGGAGGATGGTTGCCAACCCAGCCACGTTTCCTACAAGGGCTGGCAGTTGCTTTTATGAAGATGTATCAGTGCCTGTGCCGCCTCTGCTTTACAGGGTCATACATGTGGCCTGAGAGTTGAAGATACATTTCAAGCCCCCCCCCCCCCCCCGACCTCAATCTTCAAGCATGTAATTATTGATTACAAACCTTGAAAATGTTTATAATGTGATTCACCTTCCTTCTCTGCTCACCCTTGTCCCCTTTGATATGCTCATGAGGTCTTGTTGCTCGAGCTCTGTTTACAATTTACTTGTTCCTTTTTAAGTTTTCTTTTTGATACATTTGTTCCTTTTTAAGTTCATGATATGTAAATATATACGAAAAATTAATGAAATGTTGAGTTGAACTTGAAGCTCTTGACCTTGCTCACGTTTCTTTTCTTTTCTTTTCTTTTTTCTTTTTTCTTGGTTTAAAACTGAAATCATTGTCTTATCTTAAGACAATACAATTAAAGAATGTAGCCCTCATCAATGCCCGCCTCTTGGAATAACGGAGAAGATTAATCAAGAAAACAAAAATTTACATCTATCTTGTGAGAATAACTAGTTAAACGATCAGCAATAATTATGGTCTCTTTGAACTATGATTGACCACGACTTGTCAATCCCTATGTGGTAATAATATGATATCATCCACAATATTCTTAAACGGATTATCTCAATCACACCCTCTTAACGTATAGTTTATAGTTTTTATACAATTAGTGAATAAAAAAACTTTCATGTAGCCTTTTAACCAACACAACAGGAGGTCATTAATGCAACCAATTAATTCCACAATAGCTAATGGAACATTCACTAATTTGCAACTGAATCCACCAAACTATCTGTCATTATGATCTCGAATGTAACCTCCACATCTACTTCGTCCGTCCTCTAAGACCAAGCCATCAACTTCCAACCTAATGACCTCCTCCCTGTTGAGGTTTTGACAATTTCGTGTAGGAAGAGGTCCCTTCAACATTTGTTAATAAAGTGGATATTTGATTGTAATTTATATTTAAAAAGTGGATCCTTAATTTTTGTTTTGTTGGAGAACATGCCACAACTTGGTGAGTGTTGCATTATATCAAAAGACAAATGAAAAAGACTTGCTCCCTATAATGCCATTATTTAAGGTGCTTCAGACATTTTGATTGAAAATTTACATCGATTTTAAATCCAATTTAATACTTTCTTTGTTCCTTAATACAAAACATATTGAACTAGTTTGATTATATTTAAAAATTTAGTTTAGTTTATATAACATCTATTTTTCTAATATATTCTAGTTATATTCTTTAATTCCTTCTCCTAAATTATTATTGAAGAAATATCAATAGGAATAAATTATAAAAAGATTGATAAATATAAAAGTTATGCTTTATTTTTAGGACTAAAATCAACTCTACAAAAAACAGACACACTAGTAAATTTTCTCCAGTGTAATAACCATTCGATATCTGTATTTCAATACATTTATGGTAGCTCCTATTCAAACAAATGGGATTCACAAATGTAGAAACAACTGAAATTTCAGAGGAGTCCATGAACGATTGAAATTATAACCTAAATCATCTATAAAATATTGATCAAAGAGAATGCGTCTTATAACTTATCCCTCTCTGCCAGTGAAAAACAGACAGAAACATCCAGAACTTAGGTTGCCATTGCGGCAAAATTCAGTAATTTATGCTTATACATTATAAATAAGCCAATAAAATAGGGAACATACAACATCTTCTAGGTACATGTACATATGCTGGCCGGATACAGACCAGAGATCTGAAAAACTTCTGCAACTCTCCCCCGCCACCTAAATGGTGAAAACTCTGTAAAATGGCGCAAAGCTATTCGCCCCCATCTTTACCCTCCATGAGAACAAAAAATGGTGACCTACTAAAGTTCAACCCTAAAATAAAACTGTGGTGAAATGATACACATTTTGCACAACGCAATACATTTCGGAGCTGGGGGAAAACTCGCGCAACGAACCACATCTGTGATTTCTATGTAGAATTTTGCACAACACGCATCAGAACTCAACAACCCATGTTGCCGAGAACAACTGCAAAGCGATATTTTCAAGTAATGTCAAATGCAACTTGGTTTACCACAGGTCCAGACTGAGTGAGTAACTTGCCAACCTATAGCTTTGACACATGTTCAGCTTTGTGATATGGAGAGGCCTTGAAATGCGTCTAGTTTCCCGTTTGATGGGAAAGAATCCACATTTTGGCCATCCATTGAATGGTTAATACTCCCATTTTGGAAGTTGTTACATATCTGATTAAAGGCTGAGTTTGGAGAAACAGAACTGCGGTTGCCCTCAAAGTATGTAGAATAAGGGAAAAGCTCTTTGCAGCGCACTTTCCATCCTGCAGAAGAGCATTGGCATTAGCACCCTCTCAATGCATTGTAACAACAACTAGCTTTACCCTCACAGTACATTCTCATAAGATTAAAAATAATTAAAAATATGCTTAGGGGAATGATTTACAACTTAATTATCTTTCCTTGAAACTATCATGTATGCTACGAGTAATTTTTTGAATGCAAAAAATAATAACCAACAAATATGATTTCGTCTAAGCAACATTCTTTAGGATAAACTGATCAATTGGGTCTGGACCTAGAGATTCTTTTCCAATGAAACAATAATCGAAGTACTCAGCGTCTACTAACTCAATAACATCTACAGACTCTATTGTCAAATTCATATATGGACTAGGGTTCAACATCGACATTCGTTTCTGAGGGGAATGTTATATCTGGGCTCAAAATGCTTCTCTAACACAGAGCATTACGAGAGGAAATTTCCTTAGGTTGAGGGGCAATATCATCTTTCTATGAGTTAACTTCCTTTCCACTATCTAATACAAATACCATGCAAAAAATATACCAGCATCCTATTTACTTTTGACAAAGGAAAAAGAAAAGTCAAAACCATCCTATTATTGCCCTTGTGAATGTAGCCTTTCAAAAGCTGCAGTAGCTTCTGTCAAGAGACCGTTGTCTAGAAGGAGGACGCAGCAGAAAATAAGTTAAATCTTCTATTTAGAATTACATTTGAATTCATTGAGAAAAATAAGGAACCTCAAGGCTTTTAGATGGTTCTCAGCGGTCATATTTGTTATTTTCCTACTGTTGCAGTCAGTTTCAGATATTTTAGGGATTTTTCCAGACTTCATTTAATTATTTCATTGTATTCTAACTCTATCTAGCAGCTAGCCATTGAGAAATAAACTACAGATCTGAGTTTACACAAAGACATACAACAACAATAACAACAAAGCCTTAATCCCACTAAGTGGGGTCGGTTACATGGATCGTATGACGTCATTGTGCTGTGTAGAAAATCATATCTTTAGATAAATTATTGATCAAAAGGTCCCTCTCTATAACTTTGCTGAGTGTTTGCTCCGGCCTCCCCTGACCTCTTTTTATGTGGCTCCATATTGCTTGGAGAAAAGTCAGGGATTCCATAATTTCTCAGTTCGTGTGAATCACATAATCTTTAGTCCCTGCAACTGACTCCATGCCACTCTCTCAACTAACAAAATTATTTTCCTTATTATTATATTTCCCCCTTCCCACCAACATTCTTTTACTAATTTCTGCCAACACACCACCACCAAATACCAACGTGCACTTTGTCTTGTCAAGGCTATCCAACAAGGGGGAAAAAGTCTGGCGATAGAAAAGTATACAGTAATACTTACTCAATGAAGCATCTAGCTCAACCAAGACTGTCTCTAGAAGTTTATGGACAGTGATGCAATCTTTGAGCTTCCATTTCCTAATCGCTCCAACCACACCATTTCTTGCACAAGCAGATGTGACCAGATAAATAATACTCTTACATTTTAAAGCAGAAACTCAACCCAGAAGGGAAATACAAATAAACAAAGATCAAGATACTACGATTACCTTGGTACGCAATCACTTGTTGACTCTTCAATCAACTTGACAGCCTCAGATTTTCGGTTGGGATCCAAGGTGCACAATGTTTCGGCAGAGGCAGCTCTGTGCATCAAAGAATCTGCGAACAAGATAATGAAAATTACAAAATAATAAGTAATCATTAAAAAAGTTAATTATAAGCAGAAGCTCAAGAGAATGTAGATTATGACCTTCATGTTTTTCAAGGAAACAAACGTTTGCCTCATGCAGGGACTTCTCATGCAACTGACTGCTTCGAAGAAATAGAGAAATTTAAAGTTAAAAATAAACGCATTAGAATAATTGTCCAAACCAATCTCCGTATAAAGAAAAGGAAATAGGTAATAAGAAAAAGTGTTGAACCTAATTGTTGGGCGTTCAGCTTCTAAGACACTCCAAATGAGTTTCTCGCTGTCAGTCACAGGAACATTCATGGATCCCACTTTATGAAAGAATTTAATCTACATCACATGAACTTAACAATAAATGACAACAGAAAGATGTGACAGACTTCCCAGCCAAATGTGCACTTAAAAATAAATCCCAGTGGGTTTTTGCAAATTATCATTTCGTTGGATGCTGATGAAGAAAGAAATCACAAGAATGGAGAATGTGGGTGATTAAAAAAAGAGAAGATAATTTCTTTAAAAAAGAATTAATGGAACAAAATTTGAAGGGATTTTTCATATGCTTACTCTCACTTGCACGCACACGCACATTTATATATTCTCAGAAGAAATATCATACCAAGCAACAATGAGAATCCGGGTGCTCAGCATCCAATCTCAATAACTGCTTTACAGCCTAGAAGTCATAAGATAGAGAAAAGAGTCAGATTCTAATGTGAAAAAGATATAGTCCATATTATATAAGATTCATAACCAAAGTTCCTCTATTAATCAGCCACAATCCACATTTCATTAAATTAATAATTGACAACTTATCGCTCCCCAGTGTACTTAGACTAGCAAGGAAGACAAACTCAACTATCAGTCCAGTTTAGTCACGAGACTGGTAATATTATATAGCAATAATCAGATGCTAGATGCAACAAGATTCCCAAATCCACAGTTTAACAGAGACATACCTGAAAGGCAAGCAAAATCTTCTGTTTTCTGATATACAATTCAAAAGAGAGCAAATGTGTCTCCAATGAATCAGGTGAATTCTTCAGCAGCAACTTCAGATATTTTGTGGCTTCTAATAGTGGATCTTCAACCTAGACAGGAGAAAGGTAGACAATACTCATGAAAACATAGCCTTAACAATTAAAAAGCCAACAAGATTGACAAAATTTACCAGAACAAATACCTCAGATTGTAAGATGAAATTTTGCTTAGACATTCTAATGCTCAACATTAGTCTGTTAGAGTTAGACAAAACTGACTGTTTTATGTAACCGTGATTTTTTTACAACAGATAATCAATTTATCAATTATGACATTCAAACAAAAAAGAAATAAAACAGAAAAATTTGGTGCAAATCTGTTCAACCTAGTAAATTCATATCTAACTAATGTAGAGGAAATGCTACTGAAAAAGAAAAGAAAATATAATATATTTTGAAAGTTTTGCTCAAAGAAATATATTTTTGCTTTTGATAAAAGAAATACTTCTAAAATCTTTGATAAGAAATGTCCAGATTTTTTTATTTTATTTTTTTGGCGAAATCTACTTAAAGAATCCAAATTCTACTGGCTCAAATAAAACACAAATTTTGAACCCTTGACCTCTACCCATACCCCACCCTAGGCCTACCACATAAAATCCAAGTCCAAAGGGCCTTTAATTAATCTTTGACAGTGAGGACATTCTACAAACATCAAATATCCTCACATGCCAAGTAGCAGCCATCAGAATATTAGCATTTAGCAGTTGATCATCGGGGAGTTCAATCTACAAGTAAACGTTGTTAATCATCTTATCACAAGTTGGAGGAGGATATCTTATGTTGAAGCCCAGTCAAATTAGACAATGAAAATAGCAATCTAATGGGTATTGAGCACATCAAAATTCAACCTGCAACAACTTTTCACCATGCGGATCTGGATCAACAGGTTTCACATGCCGTTTTCCTGACTTTGACACACCACTGGCATTTGACTCTTCATTCTTCTCTTCTCCTTCCTAAACAGAAAATATAACATTAGGATGAGTACTTTTTCCATGAGAACATCCTCATAAACCATAGTGAATTGCTACATTACTTTCTTAGCCCGTGCTTCTGCCTTTCTCTGTTTTTGCCTCAATTTCTTTTTCTGAGAAGGAAGCAACTTTGACATGTCATCCACCTCCTCAGTCGTAGACTTCAAAGGAGAATCATACAATTTCAGGTAACATCTGAAAAAAACACCTCAACCGTGAGATCAAATATACAAGATCAAAAGAGCATACACATAATAAAAATAATAATAGCAGGTGTGCAATTTGACTACATGCTAACTTGGGCTGAACCATTATTGCAAGTCGTGAAGGAGTGAAGTTAACTGAAATAGATCACAAGAGCATAAATCCAATCCATACATAATGAATATACGAGGTATTTTCAGCTTCACAAATCACAACAGGCGCAAGGAAGCAAAAAGCCATAGAAATTAATCACATTGAGTATATCAATAAAGCAAAAGTAATGTTCACCTGATTGCTCCAGCAGCTGCTTTGTGAAAATATGCATGTGAGTGCAATCGATCTTGTAATCTAAGCATTTCCACATACGCTTGCAAAGTCATTTTCCTTAAGCAGTATGAATGGAAATCAAATTGGTCTTCAGTAATATCTGCATAATGCTTTTCTACTGCTAAAAATTTCTTCAAAGCCCGGCCAAGATCACCTTGGCGAAAATAACTTTTACCAGAAGCCAGCTCATACCTGCAAAAGTGACATGGCAAGGTATCAAAATTAGAAACTTTATTGAGAAATAAATCTATTAGTAAAGATTAAGCAAATATCTCACTTAATCAAGATCAGGAACCTAGGAGAATCACCAATAAAAATAAGGAAATAACAAATTCTGCACACTAGCCACGTTGTACCTACGGTGACTACGTATGGACTAAAAATGACAGACTTAATGAGTAAGTCAAAAGCAAACTGAGTTAATAAATAAAACAAATTAGCCCTGTCCTAGATAATAAAAAACAAACAAAAGTGAGTTTATTCCTCTAACTCCCACTTTCTCCACTAAATGGATCCATTATCCTTCAACTTGCACGTGATGCAGAACAGACTGAATCTCCTCCCTCTTCCTACATACACACCTCGAACAGGTAAATATTAGTTGACTTGGTCTCTTATCAAACAGATTTTATATGCAATGTCTTAGTGTCTGTTCATTTGAGCTTTTAAAAAATGATTCTATACTGTTCGAGGTAAAGTATGCGAGAGAATTTTTATCTCAGTTTTTGGAAAAGTGTCTAAAAAACACTTTTTTGGGCTTCCCAAGCCAGCACTTGTATAATGGAATCACAATGCACATCCATAGGGCGCAATGTTGATAATCACCAGATGCATACCATATGCACTGCATGTCATGGAGGTTGTTGTGTTGATCTCCATCTTTCGTAAACAAGACTGCAGTTTTATCTGCCAAAGCCACCTATCAAACCAAGAAAAGGGTCAAGAAAGAATCAGATAAAGGGAAAAAAAGAGAGAAAACTGCACAAAAGAACATGCCTGTGTCTAAGTGTAATTCAAATATAAAGCTAATCTGGATACAAACCTGATCAGCCTGTAACATGCGCTTAACACATTCACTATTGATGTATCGATCAGCAAGATCCATGCACCTAGCTTCATCTGCAAGTGCAGCAGCAGCAGCCAAATCACCAGCATGCTTCAGTATCCGACTCTGACATACAAAATCATGTAAACACCACTCAAAAGCTTTTTTATATGGAAGTTGCTAAATGAGGAATTGTGGAAATTGCTGAATTAGTTAGAAATTATGTCTTTAATGAGTACGATTCTGTCACTAATTTACATGCTGTATATACTGTAATATTCTCATATCAATGAACCACAGCATATTTGGATCTCCACGTGCAGGAATCACAACTAATAACTCCTGGCCTCAACTCATTTTTATCCATTATCTCAAGCACACATGTTGACCCTTTTGGGATACATCATTTGACAAGCCTTCATTTTTTTATTCATTAACAGATTTTTTGCTGAAGCAGCACATCAATTATTCATAGTATTATAGCACATATTGATATTTTTCATAAAAGAGAGTTTAAATCATGGTTATCAAACTCTTAAGAGCCAATAAGATCCTCAAGTGTGGTCGTTTAGACTTCACATGGTATAAAAGATTTCAGAATACTGGAAACATGACCAATCATATTCAGAAAACATAAGCAGACTGACCTTAAAAGAATAAAGATCGATGACAGTAGGTGTGTGCTTTATAGCTTCATCAATTCGAGAAAGAGCAATTTCATGTTGGCCCAGTCTGTCGTAATGCTGCAACAGTACCAATTCTCTAAGTGTAAGAAAGTAAAAATGATAGAGGTGACACAAAGGAAAAATGCATCTGAAAAATTATCCAAAACATAGCCACCAACCTGAGCCAATAAGAACAAAGTCCACATCAGAGTTGAAGGGGGCTCTTTGTCCACTCTGCATATGACAATAACAATGGTTAGTTAAACATCTTTATTCCAAGAAAGGACCAGGTTATACAACCAAAAGGAAATAAGTCAAATGATAAGACAAAGTTATTGGCCCAACTCAAGGGATACAGTGAGATAAAATGCAAGCCAAAAAAATAAAAATACAAACTAGTCATTCAACAAATAAGATATATATTGCCATCATATTGACTGTGATAAATTGTTGAGGAACTAACTAGGAATATGCCCTCAAAAAGCAAAAGAAAATAAGTGAGAAAATCAGAGAACATTAGTGCTACAACAACACGAAGTAATCAGTAAAGCATTTTCCAATCTGCAAAATATTACATAAGCCAAATTTCAGTGAGGAAATGATGATGGAAAAAAAACCAAAGAGAAAGCTCCCAATACATAAACATAACCACTTCAAAAACATAAAAATACAAGTCCAGACTAACATTTGCACCATTTGAACATTTTATTCTTAATTTTTCCTAATCCGTGATGATTAAAAACAAAGGTTAATAAGCTTATCTTACCTTCCAGGGTATTGACCAGTTGTCCTAATTGAACACTCTAACTCAAGAATAAGTTGCTCCAAAATATCTGCCTGTATAAATGTGAAAATGAATAAAAAAAGTCACAAGCAATAGAAATAGTATTTTCCACAACCGCATTTCAGTCACAAGTAATCCTAACAATTTTTAGTAGAAATAGAAGTATAAAACTGACCTTCCCAGGATGATTGTACAGAGAAGAAAGATCAGAGAACAGCGATGGAACTCCCTAACACACAATAACATTTTTAGTTTTGAAACTACTAAACTAGGAAAAATGTAATAAAAAAGTAGTTGTTTAAACCTTAGTTAGGCGAGACTGAATATAATTTTCTGCTGCTTCTCGAAACTTGTCACCTTGTAAAAAATCAAGTGGTATTCTCTGGCACAAAATAATTAAATGTAGAATGAATTTCACTAAGGAAAAAAAAAAAGAAAAAAAGAAGCAATCCAATAACATCATTTTTAAATAACAATAAAACCAGTGAATTACCGGTCTTCATATTTTCTATCTTACATTATTGTAATATTGTCGAAGATCAACTAACAGAATACACTACGAAGAGTTTTGGCTGTCAAGACCAAGATTATAGAAAGGGCAAAAAAAACTTGTGGCACCAATACAATAGTATTGATGTTTAAAGATGGATAATTTGGTTATGTTTCCCCCGCATATTTCCAATTTTTTTGTTGATTTATGCATTCCATTTTCATAGCAAGAAAGAAGGAAATTCCAGCAACACAGAATAAACATGTTTGTATCAGCATTTTTTTACGAAAAAAATCACTTATATATTGTAGAAAGGTATTTTTGAGTAGTTCTATGATTATCATTTAAGCTATTTACATTAAAATGGTCCAAAAAAGTTATTATTTTAAGAAGCTAAATTTACTGACTTATAAAAAATATTCAAACGCAGTAGATAAGAGAGAATATTGATGAAATTATGAACATACATGGGGATATCATAAAATCATTAAGTAATAAATCGTTTTTTATGATCATAACCAAATGCAAAATAATTCCTACTTTTCACAAAATCTCCCAGCAATAATCCGTTTTCACGAAATCTTTAAAACAGCTTCAAATTCACTTATGAAGTTTAAAGGTGTTCTAGAAGTGCTTTTTGCCAAAGGAAACTCCCATCAAAATTTGTCAATGTATTTCCATTTTGCAGCAAGAGAGAAGGAATTGTTGCCTCCATTGGGGAAAAAAATGGGGGGGGGGGAGCAGGGGAGATCTGCCCTAAAAGCAATCCTAGTATGGCAAAGCAGGGAATTCCAAAAGAAGAAATTATTTGCAATGGGGCACTGAAATATAGACAGATAGTTATATCTCTTATGCAGATGATAAGGTAACATCATAACAAAGTGATCAATGAGATACATTCAGGCAAGACATTGAAATTAATGCATGCATAACTACAAGCATAAATCAAGTTACCTTAACGGCGGAAGACCACTTATACTGCTGCTCAAGTGATTTGTACAAAGCATCTAGCTGATCTATTTCATCTGGAGTATAATGCCCATCTTTTGAATATAATCCAACACATTTTTGCAGTCCTTCATAGTATCTGAACAGGAAAAATAAAGCATTAGATTATTCAGCTTCCAACAGTGTTTGGCCCAAAAAAAAAAGCTTCCAACAGTGAGCAATCTCACAGAAAAACCAAACACAAATAGACTACTTAATATAGATGCAGTTGTATCAAAATAAAGATTTTAAGACTGGCCAGAAATAACTCAAATTATTTCTCTAACAGGTTAAAAAAGGATTTACTATTCTGTATCTTTCTTAAAACCTGGCCTACATAAATTGTATTACTAAAAGTGAGCCTTTCTAAGACCACTCCACCTTGTTTTTTGACACGCCTACTAAAAACCATTCAAGCCATTCCCTCCAAACCTTATTTTACCTCTACATTATAGGATGAGTAAAATAACAAAAACACTAACAATTATTGGTGAAGATAAGGCTATCAATTTTTTCCAGCATTTACTATTTTCGAGCACTTATAAGCAGCATTTCACCAGAGATGCTTGCTGCAAACTCAATCAACCACAATCTACCCATTGTTTACCTTTCAGTGAAAATACGTATAGAAAACAGCTTAAAGTCAAACCCTCAAAGTGTGCAAAAAGAAGCCATATAGGAAAAGTAATTTTCAAGACTAGGGAGGATAAATAGAGATTCCTAGATAGACTATGCAATTGATACATCCCAACTTAAAAGCCTAGGAAATAAAAATCACCTATAATTGTCAGGATTCATGAACAAAAGCGCCTGATACAATTTTTCACCTTCTTTCAAGAGACCAAGCTTCACCACGAGTGAAACCTCTTGTTCTTTATATGTGAGTTTATCAACCTAAACATAATAAAAAGAAAACAGAATGGCTCATACTCAATAAGTTATATTAACATATCATCAAGGAAAATAAACCAGACATACAATTTTTGATTCTTGTTTGTGCAACTCCTCAAGAGCTCTCTCAAAAAATCCACTTTCCTCTAACAAAGAAATCTGGAAGAAAATAGTTAACACGGGAAATCACAATCAAATTACCAAAAAAGTCACACTCTAAGAACAAGAATAAAACCAGCAATTATATCTCATGCAGATTTCAAATTTTTAGACATGCAGAAATAGAAGTGACAGCAGGATTCACATTGGACCACATGTAATTTCACTTGAGCCAGTCATTTGCATAAGCATTTAAGTGCAGAATTGAAGTGACAGGAAAATTTCCATTCATGCAATAAAAATCATAGTGGACACAGGCTACCATCAGACATTTAGAAACAGCATCATATAAATGACCTACAAAAGGATTTGATCATATAACAAGATATAGACGATGACAACAAGCCTTATCTCACTAAGAAGATATATACCAAGATATAGAAGCTGCAAAAAAAATAATTTAAAAATCATCCATATTAAATTTTCACTAGGAAAAGAAACTTCAACAGAAAGATGATGGTAGATGTGAAATCCTACTCCTAAGGGGCGGGGGTGGGGCCAAAGCAACAAGAAATGAATACAGATGTACAACTGATTTGGATGGAATGATAATCCTTCATGCCATTTAATAGTTGGGCTTCAAAAACAAGCTACACTAAATGTAGATGGGTGTTCTTGTCATCCAAATGGTGGCTTATCTAAGGTTCCCCAGAAACTAACAGGTATAAGTTTTGCTTCAAGCCCCAGAATTCATATTCCAAAGAAACTTTAGGAAGTCTAACAATGGAATTTTATTATATGCATTATTCTATACATAATGACAAAGAACGTTTGCGATTGTACAATTATGGTAAAAGCCAATCCAAATAAAAGTTACATTAAACCCCAAAAGTTGGGAAAGGTATTATTCCTATTTCAAGAAACAACTACAGACAAGCCATCAGGCAAGAAACCTTGTATAAAAGCATTTCCCCATGCTCACACCGTTCGTTCTCAGGAGGATAATCATCTTCTAAGGTACCTTCATATGCTTCCAGAATTTCAACTGCCTTGGACGCACTGTCATACAATTAAATGCGAAACATTTAGAAAATTATTACAGTGATAATTATTAGCAGGAAAGCCAGTGTAATGGCAAGTCCGAGGGTTGGACTGATCTAGTGCGCTAACTAAAGAAAAATGAAAATGAGAGATCTCTCAAATCATATCACATAAATCTACCAATTCACACTGCCAAGGGATCTTTCAGGCATATTCACCATTGAATTGATTTGATTTAAAAAACATGTCCACCAACCAATCCCTCAAAATAAGCAATGGATTGAAGAGGAAAATTTTACATTGCATTTCATCTGAGTCACGATTGTTCTAATTTACCTTCTAACAAAAAAATTCTGGCAATGCATTACATTATTTATACAGTGGGTTGCTATCACACTATATCTACCAGACGTTAATTTCTATCCAACAAACCAATACCACAAATCAAACACTGCAAACTCAAGACGTGTGTGAAATATAAATGACTAATAGTTTATATATTAACTTAGCAAATGAGTTAAAGATCATATCCTAGCCAACCCTATCAAGATGACAGGGATGAAGTTCCCCCAGAGTATTGATCATGTGTGAAGCAGGATTCATAATTATCATCTTTCGAGAAAGTAAAAATGTAAGATTGAGTTGCGGTGATAAACAGGGTTCAAATGTTGCTAAACATAACCAAAAAAAATTTAAAATAAAAATGCAACACCAATAGAAAGGTGTGAAAAGCTTCAAACTAAAAGAAAGAAACATGATAGACAGAAACAAAATAGAATAACAACTAAACAAGAAGATGATCTTAGTTACATTACTGCAGGCAACTAATTATGAGAGAAAAAAGTTCCAAGAATAAACAACTACCAGATACAAACAACTAAATCCATTATCCAAATCATACTTAGAATTCAAATGATGGGCAACTGCAAAGCCAATCCAGTTCATGCGATGATTAGGTTTAAGAGTCAGGAGTTTTTGTCTTGTCTCAACAAAGCCAGTTAAATCTCGCATCTGAGCCTGTGAGACATAAGCAAATATTGTCGTGAGTACAAATTTTTCACAAACACTCTGACACACAATATGAAACAAGATACACAATCCATAGCCTAAAAGAAAATCAACTCTCTCCCCAGAGTTCAAGGTGAGAGCAATACGATCTTTCATAGACATTTGCCACAATAATCTTGGTAAACATGGGTTCCTCCTAATAAAAGCATTGGGAGATCCAAGTCATCTTTTCGCCTAAGAGCAATGACCTGCTTTTTTGAAGCAGCTATGAACAGAGGATTGGCATTAAAAATCATCACATAGCATGCTGTATTATATATGTACCTACTTCTTATCAGATTTTTCTAATTTCAAGAACAAGCACATCCATTGGAGATTTGAACCTAGGGAAACATCACCAGGTGATTATATTAGTTTAAGACACATTACTTTATTTTGAATTTGAAAAAATATTGTAGGAGGGATTTGTTTTGAATATTAAAGGAAATATTATAGGAGTTAGTTTTGAATTTCACATGGATATAAATTAAACATGTTTACTTTCAGAAATAAGCAGGGAAGAACTTCATCGAGAGACAATAAACAGAACCTAGTTAAGAAGGCACAATAACCAAAAGGCCAGTTACCATCAAAGTTAGGACAATGTCCAAAATATTCCATCATCCTTTTATCAAAGGAGTACAAAATTTTCCTCCATCGTATTTTGAAAAATAAAAAATATCCATGACAAACACCAGGCATATGAAATATATAACTCATTGTGCCCAGGAGATGCCAAAAACTATGCCAATATAAAGAAAAAACCTCCAAGTTAATTGACAGGTGGAAACGTGTGTGAGAGGGAGAGTATTAGATGAATGAGTGCATCCGTTATAATGAAGCAAATGGAGATGTATGGCTTTTAAGTTCTGTACCTGTAAAAGTGACAGGTCACGTAAGATTTCAATATTGTCAGGATCTATTTTCAAGGCATTGCGGTAGCACTTAATGGCCTCCCTATATTCTCTGTCTGACCGATAAAGAAGACCAAAAACATGCCAGCAGACATGACTTTTGAGGTCATTCTGAACCAGAAGAAGACATTAAGCCAAGGTCAATTACCAAACACTGAAAATAAAATTAATTGAGGATAAATATCAAAGACAACATGCAAACCTTTAGTCCTTGACGAACAAGTTCATATGCTTCAGCCTTACGATCCATGCAATTCAATGTCAAACCCTTCATTGATAAAGTTTCTATCAACAAGAAGGGGGGATAGACACAAATATAAGAAAAATGATCAACGACTCATAACAAAATTTAGTGCATGAAAATGCACGAGCCACCAAAAAGAAAGATTACCCCCATGGTCCGGAATTTTTTTCAAAATAGCATCAGCTGCATTGAGTCCCTTCTTGTATTGTTTTGTTTCATACGATTTCTGCAGCAAGGCGAACAAGGGGTCAAAAAAAATGAACACACACACCCACACACAGAGCTTCATTTACCAGAAACCCATAAAATGAAGTGTTTTCACTCGCTTAGCTAAAGATTACGAGTGAACATGGCAAGCAAATTGTACTTGTATTAGCTAAACAATCATGCATGAATTTTCCCACGTGGAGAAAACCAAATCCCATAAAATCCTACCCGAAGGAATTTGCCAGATATCATTTATACAAAAGCATAGCCAATTGTCTCCAGAACCTGGATCCTTTCTTCGAACAGGTAGTGAAGGAGGATTAAGGGCAACTACTGACATTTTCAGAGCAGGTAATTTGTTTAATTACTCAGTATTTTATATTGTATTCCCCTTAATAGGTAGACGGCATTTGCCAAATATTTACCAACTACATACACAAACTCAATGACATAATTTTCAATATTATGAAACTTGATAATTCAGTGAGAAGACCCCCATTCCCCTCTGTGTTCACTTGTATCCCGATATCTCAAGCAACCCAACAAACCAACAGAAACCATCCACCCCAAAGAACAGAATCTTGGGTTTCCAGGTGGTGAAAACAATCCAGGAAGTTGAAGAAAGTGATTAGAGTGGGATCGAACCATGTGAAGCAATCAAAACAGAATTAGAAAGAGAGAGAGAGAGAATAGATGTAATCGAAGCTTACAACAATGAGCTTGAAGAGGTTGGCCTCCTTGGGGGGCAAAGAAGCACTCATTGTTGGAAGAGGAGGACAGAGTTAAGGGGTTTATGAGAATGAGAAGCAGAAAATGAAAGAGGCAATGGCGAAGGAAGTGGAGTGAGTAGGAACAGAAAATGGTGGCGTTTATAAGCTTCAAAAGCAAAAGCAACCCTACTAGCCAAACCGAGGACGTTTTGTTGTTAAGGTGCTTGTTGTGCGTACGAAGAGAGATTCGTTAAACAAAAGACTACCCAAAAAACAAAAAAAAATAAAAATTAGAGAAAAGGTACTATAAATACCACCTACACCTTAAAAACTCAAATCAATTTTATCGTCAATTTTAGAGTACGAACTAAATTTGTACGGTAATTAACAATTAATTTTTAAGAAAATTTACACTAAGGTCCCGAGCAGGAGAATATACGTTAAAGAGGTCTAAAGATAGAAATTAATTACTGTCAGGTTTCATGGTTATTAATGCGCTCAAGGGCACCGGTTGTTAATGGGGAATTGACAGTAATAAATTTCTTAATTTGGGACCTGAGAGGAGCATATTTTTTTCACGAGACCTATTTGACGTATATTTCTTTATTTGGGACATAAGTGTAATTTTTCCTATTTTTTATAAAAAATATACTTATTTATTATTTTAAAATTTAGATGATATTATTTTTGTGTCTTTTCTAAATATTACTGTGACAAAAAATAAACATAAAAATTAATGTACTTACTAGTATACTGTAATACTTATTTTTCTACAAATTATTCAACATGAATATCTATGAAAATTATATTAGAATATTTATACTAACATGTTAAAAGTAATGCTATCATCAGTCAAAGCTATCAATGTTTCCTTCACCCATTAAAAAAAAACAAAACCTACCAATATTTATAAACATTTATCGTTATCTAAACCAAACCAGTTAAACTGTCCCACGTCAAAATACTTGCTTAAAATAGTAGCATGGTCTATTGGAAGCTAAGTTTTCTCTGGTGTGATGTTTTGGAGTCAGTACCGTAGGCTAAAATCTAACCCCAAGCAACTTGGGATTGAGAATTTGCAGTCTAATAGATTCGTCCAGAGCCTATTTTATAGGAAAATATTTCACTACAATGACGTCTCTATTTATCTATTGAATATGTTGGTATCCCATACTTTTATTTATTCGTGTGAAACATATTTTACATCGAAAAAAAATTAAAACATCAAACTAACAATTTTTTAACCTAGATTAAAAAAATGATAGAATAGTCTAATTTTTCTAAAATTCAAATAATATAATTAAATGTTCTTAATGCTTTTTCAATTAATAATATTCCCCCATGAGGGCATGCAGGGGATCAAACACGAAATGAAACATGCAATACCTTTTTGAAATAGGAGAGAGATACATATTAATTGTTTATAGGTAGAATTTCAATTAGGATTAAGGACCCAAATTAATTTCAGTTAAAGTTTAAAATATTCTAAAATTTTACTATATGACCAATTACTAAAATAAAAATAAGTTTTTTTAGATAAAAAGATAATAATGTCTTTTATCTCATGTATAAGTGAAATCCTCCTATGAATAAGTGTACAACTCTTCGTAAACAGGTAAAATTCTCGTATAAACAAGTGTGTAATTTTGACAATTGGAAATTAATGTATTGTTTATAGGAAGATTGTACATCTTCACAAAGAGTTGCACACTTATTCATATGAGGATTTCACTTGTTTATGAGATAAATGGCATTGTTATCTTTTTATCTGAAAAACTTATTTTCATTTTGGTCATTGAGTTTTGACTGAAGTTAATTTATATCCTTAATCCTCTATTGAAATTATCCCTTATTTATAAAGTATGAAAAAGAGATTTTTTCTGTGACGCCCTAAAAGAGTGAGTAAGCAAAACAAATAACTAACTAACCTCATTTATTTAAATTGGTTAAAAGTAGTTGAAGTTACCAAGTCTATCCCAAATGAAAATTATTCTCTTTACCCCTATTCATTTTTATTCTTTTTGGAAATTATTCTCTTTACCCCTATTCATTTTGACACGTAAAAAGAATGTACTTCCTCCGATTTTAATTATAAGATTTAATTGACTTTTTTAGGGAAGCTAAGAAAATTAATTATATCACTTTAATACATTAAAATTTATTGTTTCTCTTCAAACTATATTGTTTGACTTATGAATTAATATATAATATAATAAAACATAATAATATATGATATGATTTAGTAATATAATTAGCTTTCTTAGAATTTAAAAAAAAAAGTTAACTGAATCTTATAATTATGAGTAGAGTGAGTGTTGGCCGGTATAAAATATAGGGAAAATAGCAATAAAGTCCTAAGAAACAAACATAATTATTAAAAAGTCCCACCAATAAACATAATTATTAAAAAGTCACCCAAGGTCCCAAAAGAAAATTA
>JBAGKO010000012.1:14865155-14883076 GCA_037177275.1 Acacia concinna
ATAATTTAAAAAGAAAAAAAAAAAACTGGATCAGGATTTCCTAGTCCTGGCCTGAGGGTACCAGGATTTTCCCGGGACTAGGACTAGGACCGAGATTAATTTCCCGATCCTGGTCACTACCCGGGACTTGGACTAGGAGCAGCAAATCCCTGTCTCGGTCCCTGCTTTAAACACCCCTATATGGATATGGGTATTTTTGCACATGTGGGATTTGTAGATGGGTATTTTTACACTTGTGTCCTCAAAATGTTATTAAAAAATTATTAAAGTGAGGCCCATAAAATGTCCGTTACCATTAATTAACATCTATGGGCATTTTTGCCCAATTTTTGAACATTCATAGGTATTTTTACATCCAAGCAATGTAAATGGTTCCAGATACACCTTTAGGATATGTATAGGGATATTTTTGCATTTTTACCCAAAAATCAATTATCCCTAAATTCATGCCAAATATCTTTTTTTTTTAATCCAACTAATTTTTTTGTCCCAACTCCTAAGGCTTCCCAACATTAGCCCAAACAATATTGTCTACCTCTGTTTATATTAGACATCAATATTAAGATTCTAAGATGCACCTTTTATATCTTTCATCTCTTGGCTTCTTGTTACTTTCACGTTGAAGTGGAACCGAAAAAACAAAAAAACAAAGAATATCAAAAGGTGAGCATTTAGTTTTTGGGTGAAAATCAAAATAACCAAAAAAACTGAACAGAACTAATTCTAAAAATAGAACTGAAACCAAATAACCGAATTAATGGATATGAAACAAGCACATATGAACAATTTGAGAATTTGTAGTTGAAGGGCTTTTGCATCATAACCATTGAGAGGCAAAATTGAGGATGAAAAACAACACTTGTGTTCAGAGATTCTCCCTCCGATTCTAGGCATGTTGACTTTTTTGAAGAATTTTAAAAAAATTTTAAGAAAGCTAATTATATTACTTTAAGACATTAAAATTTATCGTTTTTTTTCAAATTTTGTAATGTTCATAAGTCAAATAACATAATTTAAAGAAAAACGATAAATTTTAATATCTTAAAATAATGTAATTAGTTTTTTTAGAATTTTTCTAAAATTCTCTAAAAAAAAGTCAACGCATGCTTATACTTAAAGGCCGGAGGGAATTGAGGCCACCAAACCACAAATCTAGCCTTTTCCATCTCTCAAGCTTAATATTCAGCTGAAAACCAGTTAAGCACGAATAAAAGCCCCTTCAAGGTGACAAATTCAATCAGCTTTTAGCATTTTACATACTGTCGAGGCCAAATTTTTGTCTGCAAGATCTATTTCCTCTTCAGTCATCTCAATTGTCTCATCACTGTCATATGCAGGTGCACCAGCAGAATTGGCTTTTGTTCTTCCATTTCTGTTAGTCTGTTCTTCATCGCCCTTTGACTTTTTTTTTCGCTTTTCGTCTAAATTGTCAAGTTCCACCTCATATATACGTTTACACTCCAGAGCCTGTCTGTGTAAATCTTCCTTTGATATTGAGACGGTATTGTTTCCTGAAACATCAAATTTGGCCAGCTCTTCCACGACACGAGGAATGAAGTTCCAGTCTTCAGTTGCTTTAAAGACATCCTGATGATTATATTTAATAAGCCAACAAGGCCAGAGTCAGTTAACAGTCAAGTTTGAGCTACCAAAATAGCAGGCAAGTTTTATACTACACTTTATCAATAAAATCATGATAACTGATATACATCTTGCATTGAAACTACAAGTAAAATACAAATTGAATAGATCTACAGAAAGATCAGTACCATACAAATCGTATGGCTTTCCTGAACCAATGGGCCAAGCAATCAAAATACATTCATACCAACATAGTTTTATTGGATTAAACGACTCTTTCTTTTTCCTTCTGTCATGTTTCCATTGAATCAAATGCAGCCCAAATATTGTCGACTAACTAATTATTTGATAATTTAATGCTACTAGTACTTCCCAAAACTCCGACATGTTTACATTTCCATTGTATCATAAGTAGCTGAAGCTTGAAGGGCTTATTTTATCATCCCACCTCAAGGCAAGAGCCTTACAAGTTGTTATGTAAGAAACACTGATATATACATATATATATATTATATAAATAGAATCGCTCACACACTGACTAGAAAGTGTTGGACCATATCTTAATGATCCTACTTCAATTTTCTGAGTACAGTGAACCCTCAGAAAATTAATAAATGACAACAGAACTTTGTATTCAATATATCTCAATGCCAAACTCTTTAGAGTCCAACAAGATTTTAAATGAAAGCAGTGCATAAAAGAGTATAATCTATGTATGGATGAAATGCATGTGGATATAGCAAGCCAGAAAACAAGTTTCTAAATTGAAAAGGTAACAATCATCATGAGAGGGAGAAAAGACAGTAAGAAAGAATAACCTGTTTTCCCTTAAGAGAATTGATTACATCTTCCAAACAAGTAAGAATCCCCCCAGCAGCTATTTTCACTATCTCATCTGGGTCTGGCTGAAAAGAGAAAATAAAATTAAGTGCTGATTCATATACAGTATTTTTGTTTATTATTATTTGCAACAATAGAGAGTTAAACCGGTCAAGCATTTAACACTATGAGATTCCATAAGAAAGTGAAAATAACTGCATGAGAATGAGTTGACAGAAAAGATGAAGTTTTCTGGCAAATGCTTGTGGACTCTTTAAGTGCCAAGGAATATCACAATTTTATCTAGGATCAGAAAACATTTTAACATAAGGGAAAGATTACTTTAAGCAAACATAATAATCAAACATATGATAAAACAGCAGAATTTCAGGCTTTACAAAAAAGAGCAAATATTACAAACTAATAAAGAAAGTCAGAACTTAATAGAGTACAACAAGAAATGGTTTGTTCAAACTTTAAAGGATACCAGTTGACCCAAAAAAAACTTTAAAGGATACCAACTCAAGTAAGACACAGGTTACAGACTGCCGATAAAAAGATGTGGAAGAGATCACTTAATAACCTTTTCTTCTTGACTCTCCAGCCATTCAATTGTTCTATTCATGTCATCAAGAGCCCACTTCTTTACTTCAGAAGTGGAAAAACATTTATTAAAAGAATCATCTTTATTTCCCTGCAAGCATGCCACAAAACATAGTAATCAAAATTAATTAAGATACAAATATGCTAAGTAAATATGCGAAATTAAAATTTGGAAATGTTAATCTCGAAGCCCTGCATTGTAGCTTACAGAAGGTTTAGATTTTACTTTTAATTTTGTTGAGGTGGATGACTTTGAAGGTGATCCTCTGACAATATGCTTTGGGGATTTGTTGGGAAGGGATGATTTTTGACCTGCAAGCATTATTGAGTTTATATGGAGAGAAAGTGAGAAACAACTCACCAATATGTTAAGTATAAAATATAGGATGCCTTTAGGGACATCCAATAAAGGTTTGATGAAATTTAATTTATAAAGAAGGCTGCTAGTTTCAGTGTTTTCCGTATCACTCAAATGTTGTATAATGGAGATGAAGGTGGCAACTGATGTAAGTTGTAATGGTCGTTAGATGTCAGCCAAACATAAGGTTCTAACTTCTAAGTATAGCCCACAAACGAAACAACTATATTACCTTCATCTATTTCTGGCGATTTATTGGCTCTACGCCATGGTTTCCCAACGTGCATGAAGTAGCTTTCAATATCCACTAGCTTCCTTTGGGCGTGACACTCTAATATCCAATCCTAACAGTCAAAATTGAAGAAAACAAGGTTTAGATTATGCCAAAACATGTCAAAACCATAGAAAGTATACAAATTATCCATATGCAAATAATGAGATACACCTTTGAAACAATTGTTCCACATTCAGCTTCAACTTGTCGAAACTTGGGAGTATTTGGAAATGCGCAAACCAAGAGAGTGCAATCTGAGTTCCAGTCAGGCTGATACTCCGCCCCCATTTCCTGGGCAAGGGACCTCAAAATGCTGCGCTCAGGATTGACAAAACCAGACAGCACAAAAACTACCCCTTCCTGTCCATTAAAAGTTGTATTACCTCAGTGGTGACAATGAATATAAAGACAAACCCATGAAGCTCATAAGTTGAAAGTATATTATTAAAGGTACCAAAAGTTTGGAGAAGCCTTTCGATTCTAAACTAGAAGCTGTAGATTTTTCACTATTTTCAGCCCGCTTGGAAGTTGTGCCGACTAGTTGCCCTCCACCATGGCCTTTGCTCTTGTTGGGTGTCTCGTGCTCATAAGATTTCTCATCCTCACCATCCCCCTTTGATTTTTCCCCGCAGCTTTTTTTCTCATTTTCCCGTGATGCCATCCATGAGGGCAAGTTCCGCTTTGAACCTCTACTATTATTAGCGTCATTTGGATTTGCTTTACTATTAGACATGACAAAATACACTGAAAGGTTGCCCAAGTGCGGGAACGTAAAGTCCTGTTCAGGACGACATAGAAACCTGTGCAGGAGCTGATCGAAGTGAAAAATGAATACGGGGAGAAGAAGATGGAGGAGTATAAAAAAGAATCACATTACTTGACTTTAAAACTGCTCAATTACAGGTACAATATGAAGATAGCTACACATTAATCACCTTTCTGATATGGCCTATGACAATTAACAGCCAACCAACTGCTAGACAGAAACAACTAACACTACATCTAATAATTCTAAGACAATATCACTAAGTATGAATGTATCCGTAAAAATTGTTCGAATAAATTTATCTCTCTCTGCGGACTCGTGTCTCCTAGTTTCTGGAAGGAGCAAAACAGTTCAAACTGCCACTAGGAGCAAAACCGATGCCATGAGTAGTAGAATACATCAAATTCAGAGAAATGAAGATATGTTGTACTCGGTTATTGTACGCAAATTTTAGGCAATCACAATACTGAAACCTTAAACACCAAATTAACAAATGCATGAATCGCATGAACAATCAGAAAGAGGAATGGACTTGAGTTTGAGAATATAAGGGGCGCGAGAAAAATGAAGGGGAAAACCAACCACTAGTCTGGAAAGCTCGCTTTGCTTTCTTCCTCCTTCACCGCTGCGATTAGCAAACAATATGTCGCTCTCTCTGTTTTTTTTTAGGCCAACGATTAGCAAATAACTATATGTCACTGCTAGTTCCAACATCCAACAGTAACGAAGGTTATATTTTAGTATTAACTTTATAATTCTCAGGCACAGGAGTGGACGTGCCGGAGTGGTTATCGGGCATGACTAGAAATCATGTGGGCTCTGCCCGCGCAGGTTCGAATCCTGCCGTTCACGTGATTAGTTTTGCATGTTTTTCCTCCCTTGACTTGTGAAAACGACAGGTCGTAATTGCGCGGGAGGAGCCAACGGTCCCCGCCCAGTTTTCTTTATTTTTATTGTTTAAAATCAACTGAATTGAATTTAAAAATATTAGTAATACGAACTCATTAATTAAACAGAAATGGCTCTTTCGTTCCCTCTCCCACGTTATTCTAGGGTTCTAACAATCAATTCTGCTGTCCGGTTCTCTTTCAAGTGAAGCTCTGGGCTCTGGTGGATTCTTTTCTTTATGCCTCGCTCTTTTTGGTATACTTCTTTTAGGCTGAGTTGATTATTTAATTATTGAGTGATCTCGGAATTTTGTAGTTACAGTTTGTTGTTTAGATTTGGTCTTTTAGTCGCCAATCAGCTTTCCTGCACCAATGTGTTGAGTATTTTCAAGGTAAGTGTTCGGTTTTGATTTCTGAGGAAACCTTAATTCAGCTGATGAAGACGTAAGAAATGTTGTCCCACCGTCTTGGAACCGAAGGTAAAAAATGCATAATTTTTTTCTCCTAATTTTCCTGCAGAGATAAGGGAAGCAGCATTCTAATATTTGAGTTAATCCCAAGGACTACTTTTGCTTGGATGATTTAAATCTTTGTAATTCGGTTTTCTCCTCCTGCGAATTAGATGGAAGTTTCAAAATAATGTCTTCTGGCTTCTTCGAATCATAGGAAAAAATATATCTAACACTTGAGATCATTTTATTTAGCTGGCTGTTTTTATACCAGTTATTTCGCTTGTGCTTTGCATCACTGAGAGTAGGAGGATGCATACTTGATATAATGCAAGTTTATGTAAAATTTAAAAAGAAAAAAAGAAGACATGATTTTAGTGAAGTTTAACACGGGAGAACATTAAGCTAATCATGAAGATTTTATTGGAAAGATCTATTTTGTTTTTTATAAGGTATTCCAAATAGTTTATCAATAAAAGTTTTTTGAGACATTCCTCATGGCTTTTGTTTATGTTTACCCCCACAGCTCCTTCATGCTCCAAACAACTTTCTTTTATTTAGGCAAAATCATTTTTTGAGATGGTTATCTCTTCCCTCCCTAAGTTTAAACAAACTGGCCTTGTAACTATTACTGGCCCTAAATTAAAGCAAGAAATGCTAATGGTTAGCCTTCAAATCTTCATTTTCTTCCTCTTTTTTTTTTAGATATTTATCTCTTTCTCCCTTATCTTCTACGGTGGTCGAAGTAATACTGTTTTATCTAACTCATGACCTTTATTCTTGGTCATGGTGAATGCTTAGATAGATTGAATTTGGAAACTAATTATCAATCAAATGATTTCTAGACTTTTATTGTAGCATTATGATAATAATCTCTTTTCATTACTTTTGCTTTTACAGCTGTTGCAAAATCCTAATAAACTTATGGAGCAGGAAAACTCCAGAACCAATGGTAACCCGGGGACATTCAACTCAGGATATTTGAGAGATCCAGCATTTAATGAGTGGAATGATGTCATTTTTAGGGAGGCTAAAGATTATCCCCGAAAAAGAAGACCAGCTCTAGGTCACAAACGCGCACATTTTTCATTGAAGCCAAATAAAATGTAAGCCTTACTACCACCCTTCTCTCCACGACCTTGATAAAAGTGTCTTTACTGTTTCTTGCAAAAGAATTAGTTTCTCCGCAGATTGACTGTAAATTGTCTATGTTTGTCATGTATCCATCTGACGGTTATCCTAGTGAGATTTTCAAACCAAATCTGGACATTGAGTATTTGAAAGATCCAGAGGAATTTTTCTTGGCCTATGAACGGTTGGAAAGTAAGGCATACTCTAATTATCTTTCCAAATGCCAAGTTGTTTGAATTTCTAAGGCTTCTTTTTGGAATTTATAATTGATCCATAGATGCCAAAAGAGAAATACAGAAGCAGATGGGTGGTATATCATTTGAACTAAACCAAAACAATAAATCCCCTCATGTGCGGCAACGTCGACCAGGACTCCTGGGAAATAATCAGCGGTATGTTTAGAATACTTAAACTCTGTTTTCTTTTTCTTGTATCTTGTATAACTTACTTCGTTACATTGTTTAACATGGTTTTAATATTATGTGGGTCAGGAGGTTAGTCAGGTATAAGCATCAGTATTCTGGAGGAACTTCTGACCATAATTATCACATGCCTTCCTTTCAAGAGATAGATAAACCAGGTAGTCAAGGTTTTGCTGGTGAGAGCACAGACAAAACTGGGCCTTGTTTTGCATCACTGGAGAGCAAACTAACTGGTATGTGACTTATATTCTAAGGAAAAAAATGTGCAATCTTTGAGTGCATAATATTCTGTACTTATTTTGGCCCGATCCTGTGATAACTTTTTGTTGCAGATTCTTCTGTTGTTGAAGAAAAGATAGATGATATATTGAATGAATTGCAACACAGCAGTTGTGACAATCTAGAGGGAGATGTAGCCTTCCTGCATGTGCAAGAGAGCTTACAGATTAGACCCATTATCTTTCAAAAATCATCCATTCCAGACTTGGCAGAAAACCAAGTGGCTGATTTGAAATCTTTTGGATGTGACTTGTCAAGGCCAGGGAAGATTTTATCTGACACACAAAATTTCTCGAAAGAGATTCGAAATAAAACACCATTGAAGCAAAGACAGGATGGAGGATGCACCTTGCGACAATTACCTTCTGCTTCTCCCACCCCACCAAAGAGTCCATTTGCTCTCATATCATCATTATTGAAGCATTGTTCATTTTCAAGTGCTTCAGCTGATCCATTTCCTTTAATTGATGATGATAATTTGCCCACAAGAAACACTTCTGCTGTGAATCAGGAAATCAATCTTATCAATTCTGGAGAGCCAGTGTCCTTAATTAAAGATATGATTAGTAACACTAATTCAGTTGGGGGCACTAGAATATGTGCAAGTACATCTGGAAAATTGAAGGAAGTCAATCCAAAGAAACTGGGTTTTTATACTAACATTGGCTCAAAAGAACCTCTTCTTGATATTAATATGGATATGGGACACAATGATACGGGTGATGGAATTATGGATGTTACAGTCTGCAGGTCACATCCTGAGGTAAATTTTGCTAGTGATTTTGATGACAGTGAGCTTTTCTTTGGATCTTTTAGTTTTTTCATCTTATGAGATTGTGAATATTGTATTATTGCTAGGTACATGAAGAAAATATGCAAGAGGCTACCGAATGTTCTGTTTATAGAGATGACCTGGATCTTGACTTGGTGAATCCGCTGGGTATGGCTATAATCATCAATTTCTATTATATAAACTTGATGCACACAACTTAGTTGAATTCCTATGGTGAAACTAAATGGTACATCACGTTAATGTCTAAACTGATCAGTCTGATCATTGACAATATAACATTAACCAGAATTTCATGAATTTGCTATTTGTTACAACTCATAAGAATATTTAAACCTTCAGATAACTTCTTCGTTTGATCTAACAGGTGGAAAGAATCTAGCTTTAAGATTTAGTTCTTATGTTCCCTTTTTGGTGTTAACTTTGTTGTGGCATGTATTGGCAGATCAACCAACTCCTGTTGGACTTCAATCGAAAGCTAGAGATGAAAGCGTGATATCATCCAATGACGGTGAAGCAGAACAGTATTTGCAGGTTATTAACCTTATTGGGATTTTTTTTTTGCTCAATCTTTTCATATGCATCTTGCTTTTAACAATTTCGTTTGTGTAAGAGGGTTTAAATTAGTCAAGTATTTTGTCAGGTTTTGTCATGTTCCTAAAATAGAATCAAGCTCCTGATAGGACGTAAGATGCTATAATTTTGCGTGAATTTGGCTAACCCAGTATTAGTTAGTTTCCGTAAAATTAAATAGATGGTCTATGATTGAACTTTTGTTTCAATATTCTGTCTTTAAATAGTTTCTAGAATGTCTGAACTTTTAACATCGTTGGAAACTATACTTCGGTTATATGATGTAGAACATTATCCCCCATTTCAATCTGGTTTCATTATTCTGCACCTAAATGAAGTACTTGCTTGAATGGTATACTTGTCATTATTTTGTGGCCTCAAATTGAATTTGAGACTGTAAAGAAATGAAATGTCCTTGGCACTATTGACTCAGATGTGCATATTGATGAGTAAACTTTACTGGCAGAACAAACCTTGTCCAAGCGTAGTTTATTGCCAGTTCACTTAGCAATAGCCATTTACAAAAATTGTTCTGTGTCCCACTCTCTGCTGGTTTGTGTGTAAAAAGTTTATGCCAGAGTAAGAAGAAAACGTGAAAGTCAACAGGGAAACCACTTGTTTTTTAGTTAGCAGCTTCTATAATTATTTTTCCCTCTAAAGGTACTAGAGAAAACCAAATCTTCCAAGGCATCTGTTAAACAAAGGAAAGACAAACCATATTCACGGAGAGAACAAAAGAATAAAAGACTTTCTTGGAGGCAGAGCCTTGCAGGTTTGAACTGTCCCATTGATCTCACCTATTCATTTTCAAAATCTCTTTCTATCACTGCTTAGTCTATTGAAACAATGCTGTGTTTTTATGTTCAGCTGCTGGTACTTCTTGGAAGTCTGGGGTAAGGCGAAGCACTAGAATCAAGACAAGGCCTCTGGAGTACTGGAAAGGGGAGAGATTTATTTATGGTCGCATACACGAGAGTGAGTGTAATTATAAGCCTTACTCTGGACATGCACATGGTGAATCTAGAAATTGTGTTCTCACCCATGGTGAGATTACTGTAGACTAATTCATGACTAGTGTGCATCCGTATTGCCTTTTGTTTTACGTTAGCCTTTTAAATATTGATGGCAGTTTGAATCTTTTACTTTGTGGAGGTTACTAAATAGAAATAATTAATTGTATCTCTAAATAAAAGATATTGCATCTAAATATTGGTTCAAGCTGAAAGATGATTTGTCTTGATCTGTACGGGGTAGTTGCAGTCAAATCAAACAAATCCTAGCCAGGCTACTTCTCCACTTCTAAAGTTGTAGTTGTAGTTGTAGTGGAAACCATTTTTCAGGTACTTGTACTTTCCCTCAATTTAATTTTCCCCTATTAGCACTATTAACTCTTGTGCAGATGCTTACATAGCGAAGTTTTGGGGCTAAGGGTGCTAACAGAAGAAAATTAAAACATTTAACTACGAGATAAAAACACACAAGTACTGAATTTAAAATCAAGGGAAGATATAGGTAGCGGCAAAATGCTTCTCACGGTAGTTGTATCATTTTCTGGGTTGCAACAATGATGGAATTGTGATATAATGAATTTGATCAGTGCAGGTTTGGCAACTGTCATTGGAGTGAAGCATATGTCTCCAGGAAGCACTGATGATAAACCGACTATGAAGTTAAAATCTTATGTTTCTGATGAACACAGAGAGCTGTTGGAAATGGCTTCTAAATACTGAAGCGTAAGTTTTGTGTTTTGGCAAGTAATGGCACAAGTAACAAGTTTTTCGATACATAGCACAAGTAACAAGTTAATTATGCCTGTTTATCCTCTTGTATATTCTGACTAGGCATGTCTGTCTTTTATTGGTAAAAGTAGATAGAATAAACAAAATCACTTGTAATCCTCGTTAAGTAGAAAACCTCCTGAAAACTGCTAATCTAAAAATTTGTAAAATAGTCTTAATTTTTATAAGATATAAATTATAAATAGCGAGACCTTTCAGACTTCTCATAAAGTACAAGACTCATACTTGTAACAATTTTGGTTGGCCAAGATTTGCACTTTTTAGTATCTTGTGTTGCGGATCATGTGTTGTGGTATTTAGTGCCGTTATTTTAAGAATACGTTATGAAATGGGTCGTTTCACTAGGTACTAGAGGAGAGCTATTGTAAGGTCTTGCTCTAAATGAGACAACCAAAGAAATCGTTTACTTTAAGTAGAAGAAAATACTTGGGATTATTGATTAATCACAGACCCGTTGTTGATTCTGCTTAAACTTAGTTGATATAGGGAAAAATATTTAGAAAATTATGGGAGCTAAACAACTAATTGATAAGGATTATTTTAAAAAAATGTTCTGAATTTTGGTAACAAACTTTATTAAAATATTATATATTCAATATCAAAACAAACTTTTCGAACTAGATATTATAATTAACTAGGAGTGAGGTATGAAAGATTTATGACCAACTTACTAACTTTGTGGTGACGAATGTCAGGCTCATTTAGATTCGATAATATTTTAATATAAATTGGTAATCAGATATCATATAATTATATTTAATAAAATTATGTAAGATAATGTTACTTGCTTTTTATCCGTATGCCATCTCCTCAGAACTCAAAAGTTTGCAGAAGTCTCAGTTCTAGAATTGTAATGTCCATGAAAATTCTATACAAAGGTTTTTATCTGGTAATGATAATCTTTTGCTATAAAATATTATTATATTTATTAGAAACCAATGTTATTATCCCGACAATGGTTCTGGAACTGTTACTTGTCAAAATGAATTTGATCTTTCTGATTTGTAGCAGAAACTTCTAACTAATTCTACAACTTTAAAAAGAAATTATTTGAACACCTATGACTTGATCTTAACCAGGCCTGGTTTTAACTTTTGGATTGTATTTTACTCTTTTTACAATATCTTTAATATTGAAATTGAAATAAAATATACTTCTCTGGTCCTATATATAGGGCACTTCTAACATTTTTCATATGGATTAAAGAAAACTTTAAATTTCATTAATTCTACTATCAAATCAACAATTTCTAACTCTATCCCTATTTAATGTATATAATATCAAATGAAAATAAAGTCAACACACTAATTAATTGAGGATAAAATTGTATATTTACATCAAAATTTTAATGGAGTGTCTTATATATAAGACTAAAAAAATATTTCCTCTCTACCCTATATATAAGACCAAGTAAGTTTAAAAGTAAACTATACTATTCATAGTCATAGATCATGCAATACTTTATCTCTTCTTGTGGAACAATTATAATCCAGAGCTATTATTTTAATTGTCAAAAGTAATGGTTCTCAATTTCTTTTCAGGGTACCTTATGCTCATATTATTGTATTTTTTGAAAAGAAAAAAATCATATGGCATCAAGCATGGCATGTATTTGACAAAATTCAATTGTCATATCGTAACAATTTTATATACAAACATATAGTATTATATTCCATATTTTGGTGACATGATAATAACGGACCAAATGGGCGGTGACGAGCAACATCATACCAGAAAGTAACGTCAATTATTTTAAAACACTGATAATTTTGTTTTTTCTACAACACTTTAAAACACAACTAGTTAGTCATTTAGACGTTAATAAATTTTCAAAATTAAATATTTTAAAGATTATGAAATGAATTAACAGTAATAGTACAGTTCCTAAAATCATAAATAAATATCGTTATAAAATTTAAAATTAAAATAAAGTCTGGAACCACATGATTTATTTATTTATTATAAACAATTTGACTCTTCTTGAATTGATACAATTTTATGTTTTTATAGGTTTATTTAATCCTTCACTGCACATTTCATTGGGGTGTGCGAAATTTTTTTTTATTGTTTTGACCTTTATATTTTTATATGCGTATACAAAATATTCAAGGTTTAACAAGTTGTATAATTTATAAAGAGGGTGATTCATTTTTTAAATTTCGTGTAATCATGGGATCCACTCCACACTAATTTTTATAGAAATTTAAATTGCTGTCATCCATGTATTACTTATTTTTGGAAAAAAAATTTGTTGAAAAATCTCTTTATAAAATGTATTCCAAAGACAATTAAAAAGATTTACATTTCAAAGCGAGATAAGTACGTGAGGTTAGAAAAAAAAAATTGTCGAAAATCTCTTTACCATATTTAGATTAATTTTTAGAGAATAACTTTTACAATTTATAAAATAAGTATATAAAAAAGTTTTATCTCAGGTGACAGAAAAGAGCTTTTAGAGGCAGGATCTCAAAGTTTGCAAAACAAGAGAGTAGTGCTGCCCATTTTCAACTAGGACGACCTTTATTCAATTATATGTAATATATCTTCATTTATGTGAAAACCTCTTCCGTCTTGTAAAGTCTGTTTGGATTATCTTTTGAGAGTAATGTTTATAAATTATGAGATAAATATGTAAGAAGAGTTTTGTTTCGATTTACACCAACAATAGTTTTAAAAGTGAAACCAACCAATCACAGTCGTACACAAAATCACTTGACATAAACACTACAAAGGACCATTGAAAAAGTTTAGTGCTAATATTATTTTATGGTACGTATAATGATACAATTCTTACCTCTATTGTTGCGGACTTGTATTCATAAATGAGGGCGAGAGAGAAAAGAGACATGTATTCATAAATATAATAAAATAAAATCTTCAACGGATAAAAACAAAATCCCAAGCTGTTTGGATCATATTAATAAGTACTCTCTTTAAAACTTGTAATGGTTATTATTTAGCCAACTGTCCATTGACATCATAGATAATAAAATAGGAAAAATGTCAGTTAGGTCCTAAAAATATGACTTAATTACAGAATAATCCCTAATAACAACTTAACAGTGATAAATGACAACTTAAGCAGTGAGAATTAACAACTTGCAAAGATATTTTTATAATTAAGTCTCATCTTTAAAACTTAATAGCCATTTTCTCAATAAAATAATGTGAAATTAAAACAAAGTGATTGATGATTCAATCCACATGCAACTCCCGAGTGCCTTGCATGTTCAGTGACTCAGTTTGACTAGTATTATATAAACAAATAAGGGGCTGTTTAGGATGTGGGGAGAGGAGGGGAGGGGAGTGGAAATAAAAATTTTAGGAGTTAAATTTAAAAAAAACTGAAGAAGTGGGGTTATAAAATTTTAATAACAAGAAAATGTAACATAATAAATTATGACAAAATAATTTAAAACTTTTAACCCCACTTCTTTAATTTTTTTAAATTCATGACATAAAAATTTTCCCTCCCCTCCCCTTTAAATCCCTAGTACCAAATAAGCCCTAAAAGTAAGAAACAGATATAATGTTTTTCTTCATTTTTGATATTATCATACAGCTATAAATTAGTTTTTATGAATTTTTACAGAGTTAAGAAATTATAATCCCTTTGAATCAGCTAGAAATAACCACTTTTTATTTTTTTTTTCCAGGAATTAGAAATAACCACTTTTGTTATGCCTTAAAACTATCAACATGAGGCAGGATCACATGGGTTTAGCAGATGGCCGTGGATGAAAATCTTCGCAACTTTGTGCTGGCTCATATGGAAAAATCGTTGTCAAAAGACATTTGAAGGCAATTGTGTTCAAGCTCGAGGTATTATTCATCATTGCAAATATATTCTCTTTGAAGAAGTAAAAGGGGACAACTGAAACACAAAATCTTCTGTGCTCCTTACTGAATGGAACACCAATGGATAAAACCACCAGGGGATTCCATTAGAGTTGATGTGATGGATGGGCCAAAGATGATTGGCAAGCGGCTTGTGGTGGTGTAATCAGAGACTTTCAAGGAAAATGGGTCATTGGATTTTAACAGAAACTATAACCTTGCCCTTCCTTGGCAGCGGAACTCTTGGCAATCAAAGCAAGCTGAACAGTCTGTAAGGACCTAGGTTTCACAAGTTTTATTCGGATTCTACAGTCGCTATCCACTCTCTTATGTTAAATGGAGGTACTTATCACCTTATACAGTAAGGGATAGCTGAGATCAAATCCCTAATTTATTCTTCCTGTGACATTCAAATTATCTATGTACATAGCATTACAAGTTGCTGATTTTTTTGGCAAACACGGCACACATTGCAAACATGGAGCTTATGACCATTGTACTTCCTCCAGCACCGTGTTTGATTCTAATGTTAGTTTATTTAGGCTAAGATTAGGTTTATTTGTCATTGCAATCACTTATGCTTCGACATAAGATGTAATATTTTCAAGCGCTATGCTTGTCCTAAAAAAACAAAAATTTATTCCAGGGACACACGACTAGCAACCAGGCATGTACAAATGATGTTGACTTTGTGATTTAAAGTATACTTTAAATATAATGATATACTTTTAATAATTAACACAATTAGATTTTTATTGCATGAGGGATTCCGGGCTGGAGAGCTTTTGTATCTCTCATCTAACCCTAGCCACCATTCACATTCTCAGCACCATCATCAGCGATTCTGGAGGTTTCTCGCCTCTAGATTTCACCGTTCTCTCTGATCAAATCAATTCTAGGTTGATCTAAGTGATTAATCTAATTAATGATGTGTTTATAAGGGAGAGCATGGTCTCTCTACCTCAACCCTGTTGCCACTATGTCTGTCATCTTCTTTCATCTCTGTCGTGCTATCTCTTGCTCTTTCTTTCCTCATTTTCATCTCTTTTTTAAAAATCTAGCTCGACAATTGACTTGGAGGGGAGCGTTGTCTGTTTACTTCTAATTCCTATCCACCATCTTCGTATAGTACCTCACTGCACCTGGCAATTTTTTTCTATCTATAATGCTCACTTTTGCTAATCAACAAAAAGTATTGACTTGGGGGGAGTTGTTATCTCTCTATTATGTCAAGCCCTATATGTTTTTATACTTGTCACTCAAATTCGAATGGTCATCAGATTCTTGACAAGGTTTTTGTTTTTTTTATCATCTCTGCAACTTATTGTGTTCGCTGGTATTTCTACTGGGTTTGGAGGTCTGCATTGAGGGAAGCTTATCTTCAATTTTTAGCTGGTTTGTATCTGCGATGTTGCTTGTTTGTCCTTTTTGTTGCTCAAGCATGTCTTTTAACTCTCTATCACGGTTGCCTTCATATGATTGCAATGATTTCATCTTTTAATAGGAACTACTTTGCTTTTGCCATGGTCACTGAAATCAGTCTTGTTTTTATATCTAACATCACTGCTGATCTCTTTGAAATCAGTCTTGTTTGTATATCTTTAATATTCTTTATATATGGAGTTGGTCTGTCAGCGAGGTAATTAAGGTCTTACTAGCTAGGTCCTCTTAAATATCGAATTTCAATTTTTAAGGAGATACTTATATTAGGAAAGATATTTATAAACCTCAAACCAGGAATCAGATAATAATATTCATCGTTCAAAAGAGATTAGTCTCAAGTGTAAAGTGACAATGCAATCAGTTAGCATCAAATTAAAAATAAAGTATAATAAGTATTCTATATTTTTATACAACTATTTACATACTAACCTGTGTCAAACTTTAAAAAATCTAAAGTTTGAAATTATCATTTGGAATTTTCTTTTGGCTTTTTCATATCCTCTTTCTACTATTAACATAAAAAATCATCAAGTGATTACACACACAGTCACAGTAGATAAAACAAAATTTAAATAAATGATAAGTATTACAATGTTATGTGTGTACAAAATTACAATATTGTGATTTATCAAAATATTTATAGTATGTGAGTAAATTTCAGTTTAGGTTAATTATATGGGAGAATCTTATTTAAATATTTTTTGAATTTTAAAATCCCAAATCAGTTCTGTTACCTATAAGAATAATGTGATTACACATAAAAATAATATGATTTATAACTCAATTTTATAAAAAATCACTTATTTAAAATTTTAAAATTCAAAATGTATTTAAATGGAATTCTCCTAATTGGACTGGCATTTAATGTCTAATAATATTGATTAATGATTACTTCTGATTTAAACCACAGTAACTCCAATTGCGGGGGGAAAGGCGCTCCAAATTTTTCGTACGTCCTCCCAAAACTTGCATTCCAGATTTATGTAAAACATATTGATGAACTATTTTCCCCCTCAGACTTAATTAATCTCTTTGACGTAACTTTCAATTAAACTAGAATCCCAACATGTTGTCCAACACAAATTATACAATTTCAAAATAGTGAATATAAATTAAGTCCCTTTGACTTTTAATTCCACTACTCTAAAGCTCCGTTTGGTACGTGGTAATTATTTTTGATGGATTAAGATTAGGGTTGAAGTTTAAAATAACGTTTGGTACATAGTAATAATTAGAGGCACTGCTTAAATTAATTTTATTTTATAATTAATGATAAATTTTAAAAAGACTATTTTATCTTTAAAAAGTAAAATGGTAAATGTGAAACAGTTTAAAAATCAAAGGTTGGGAAATCAATCACAAATAAAACCACATAATTAATCTTCTTAATAAATCTGACTTTAAATATGTGGTTTCTTCAATTAAATATAAGAGATGTTGTGTCAAAGAGATTGTCACTGTGTTTAGAATGCCAATATGAAGGTAATATCAGATATTTTGTACGGATTTATCTTATCCTACTAATCTTTTTTATTTTTTAGTGTTTGGTAACACAATATAAAAAATGGTCTTATTAATGCCCATCGATCTTAAATGTATAAGTAGGAAGAAGTTGCTTTTTCAGTCAAATGATCTTATATCCCTTGGGCATTAATTGCCATTTACAAAAAACTCACACACTCTCACGGTTAAACCTCTCGCATGACCACTTTTTGACCTTTTTTATTTTTAATTTTCATTTTTATGTTATAATTTACTCTTTTCGGTCTTAATTATAAGACTTAGTTAACTTTTTTAGCGAATCCTAAGAAAGCTAATTATATAATTTTAAAGTATTAAAATTGATCATAATATATTTAAATGTAATAAGACTTTTTTCACTTCTAATTATAAGACCAAGTTGATTTTTT
>JBAGKO010000012.1:14930544-14941181 GCA_037177275.1 Acacia concinna
AAGTAGACATATTCGATTGAGACATAATATTATAAGGCAGCTGCTAAAAGATGGTGTAATCTTAATTGACTATGTGAGGTCCGAAGTGAACCTCGTGGATCCGTTAATAAAACCCCTAGGGAAGAAAATAATTATTGAAATATCGAGGGGAGTGGGACTAAGCCAATTTGAAATTAACGATGATGGTCAACCCAACCTTTGTGATTGGTGATCCCATAAAGAAGGTTCATATGGGTGAAAACAAGTTGTTCGTTAGTTCTGCTAGCATTAAATTAATTGCCAGTCCCTTCCTATGATACAGGAAAGTGCTAGAATACATTTTGGTGAGGTTGAGCGAAAGCTCTTAATGATTTCATAATCCCAATGGATGATGTGCTCATTGCAAGTACATTTCATGAAATCACCTCTACGAACGTAGGGTGGGGCCGCTCCTATGAGATTATGGCAAAATCTCTAGAGCATTCGTTATGCACCAGGCACGCGCACGGCTGTTTTAAAGCACAAAACCGACGTTAACAATAGAAATGTGGGGGTATAGTTTGACTCTTAATGCCTCTAGTACACATAAAGATTTATTGGTTCATAGAAGCATGCTTCACTGACATATTTTTGTACTATGTGTTATCGGTCTAGGTCTGGTTCATAGTCCAGAGGACCATTAGATACAACGATTATATTCATGTGTGTAACTCAGTTAAGGTGTTCCTTCTGACACATGTTGTGGTTGTTGGAAATAATAAGTGGGTGTGTCATAAGGAGCAAGTCCCACATTATTTGGGATTGTGGGAGTCTAAGTAATAAGTGAACTTGGATTATTAAAAGAGGCTAAGAGGAAGAATGAACTCGTACAATGTTAAGCCATGTGGAACCCTGACAATTTCCTATATGTATGAGTTAAAAGTAAACTGGGTGTATGAGATACCTCTGGAAAAATTCATATTCACTAAAATACATTGTAATGTTGGATTTTATTATGAAAAATGATGTTGAGAGTTACAGATTTATAAAATAATTGTTTTAATTATTTTTATTGCCATTCATTATTTTTGAATGAATATAGACATTATTATTGAATGAATATGAATAATGCATCCAACGTTCATAAACAATAATATAATGAATATTAAAATGACTTTATGAAGGCATTTACATGCTTACCAACATCTCATTTTTCTTTACCTATAAAAGGAGATTGAATACAACATTCTCTGCATACAATTTGCTCTTGAACTCTCATAGCTTTTTCCTCCTCTGGCATATATTTATACCTACTAAGTTCTATCATCTTCTGTAGTTCTACTTACCCTATTTTTATAGGAATGATTCGTTTAATCTTGGGGAGTGCCGCAACTTCTTTTGCCGGTAGTTGCGAAATAGCTCTTAAGGAAAGTCTCCTCGAGCACGACTCGAATCAATTTTTATTTGCAGATATTGCTACTGCTGATTGGACTTGCACATAACTAGGAAGAGTTAGAAGGCCCACCAATTTGTGTTACAATTCAAGAGCTACCGCCAACAATATCATCATCATTCAGAGGTTGACTATCCGAATTGTCTTTGCTTCTACTCCCAAAGCCGTCTATTTGATTTTATGATAAGAACACCAACCTGTCTTTGTTAAATGCGTCCAACATCAAAGGAGTCTCAATATTGGGCCTTTCATCAATTAGCATAAGAAAGGGATTAGTTAGAAATGTCTATTGGATTAGGAACCTGGACTAATTTGACTTGAATAGACATTTTCAATAGTGCTATCTTTCTTCTATTTTCCTTACCCATTGACTTTAAAGGCCCATAACCCGAAGCCCCGAAGCCTTCTTCTTTTCTTCAACCCTAATCCATTGAAAATTGTCCACTTCTCTTCCAAAGCATCTATTCTCCTTTCCATTATTAGTCGACGTTATTGATTTTTTAACTTGCTTCCCTCATTAATACCTGCTTTATGATTGGTTTCCTTCTCCAAATTTTTGGGATCCACATTACGATGATTTCTAAATTTTAAATCCCCATTTCTTCTCCTTTGATCACGTCCCCCCATTATTGTACCACCCTTTAAACGCTCTTCAATTTGTGTTCTAGGGGCTTGAAACACATAATTACCATAACTTCTCCGCCCTTGTCTCCAGACCAACATGTGAGGTCCATACATTGACGGCAGCTTCGCCGTCACCACACCTTCCACTATCTCTGCCGTCGGCAATGGTAAATCTCATTCACGTAATCTCTTATGAGAATCCAATACGTTCATGTTCTTCTCCGTCACCATTGGATTGTCTTCCTCCTCTGTCTCTTGACCTCAGCTATCATTGCTTATACCTTTGCTTGTTTGTTCTTGCATATGCTTCAACTTCATTATCCTCTCCTCTTCCTCTATCTCTAACTTTGTTTTTTCTTGCATATCCTTCAACTTCATTATCCTCTCATCTTCCTCTATCTCTGACTGAGTGTTAACTGGACATGCTTCACGTCTATGTCCAAAAATTCTACAATAACACGTACCAAATGTAGGCCTCTATACTCTAGTTGAATAGATGTACCAAACAATTAACAGATGGTAAAAGTTGTAGGTTAAGGTATAATTCAACACAGACTCGAGCAAAGCGACCTCTCGACCCTATTGAAGTAATATGATCCACTTTCAAAGTTCTTCCAACCATCGCTCCCAACCTCCAAAAAGATTCATAACTGTAAAATTCTATCAGCACTGATTTGAACTCAACTAAACAACAACCCATCTCTAAGAATCTGCTGGCCAAGGATCAAAATTTGGACACCATCGCTGCACTAGCATATAATGATAAGCAATCATCTATGGCCTCTCCATTAATACATATTCCAAATCCTCATTTGTATCAAACAAAAACAAAACAAAAATAAAAATGGGTTGGCCTATCCAACCGACAAACCCAGAGGTTATGGGTTGGGTTAGTCAAATGCCAACCCATATAGATGTGGGTCTTTTCGCTTAGAACTTATATGGGACCAACTTATGGCGGGCTAGCCCAAACCCAGTGACCTAGTCCATATTACCACCTTTATTTTTAACAACATTCCAAAACCATTTGTTTGGTATGAATGGAGGGGAGGGAAGGGGAAGTAAGTGGAGGGAAAATTTTTTTGACTAATATTTGGAAAAAAAAATTAGAAAAGAGGAATTAGTTTTTTTAAAAATTAGTTTTCTTATTATTTTATCATGCATCTTCCATTTATATCAATTTTAAAACACATTTTTTCTATTTTCTTAAAATTCAATTCATGAAATTTTTTCCTTCCATCCTTTCCCTCCATATCTTTAATGCCAAACAAGCTCTTTATGAGACATATGTGCTCAAAAAGAAATTTGTTAAAAGGATAGTCCCAAATTTAAATTTAAATATTTCAGCAAGACTTAATTATGATTCGATCTCTTTGAAATTTAAGTATATTGAATAGTCAAACATTTTCCCTCAAGAAGAATTAATGGTGATTTTTATTGGCCAAAAGAGTCAAAAACTAATAATATTAGAAGTAAAAAAGTATATTTTTAAATGTAAATTTTAAGAATAGCTGAGCTATCAATTTTTTGGTTTCTTTCATGATTGTAACTTTTTGGACGGTATTATGGTTAATAATTTACAATAAGTCAGAAAAAGCATTTGAATACTTTTTTAAATTTTAATTGACTTATTAAAATTTTGTTTTAGACCGGGAAGACAGATTTTTTTTTTTGGATTCCAAAATTTTCTTTTAAACCGCAGAAAGATTTATTTTCTTACTTTAAATTTAAATAACTATAATTTATTTTTCCTAGGGGATCATATATACATTTCTACGTAACTAACCAACTAATTTTCAACTAATTTTTGTGTGTTTTTTTTGGCCTACAACTAACAAAATAATTTTTATCTTATCCTATCTAAAACTTTTAAATATTATCAATTCTTATGGTCATATACAATTCGATTTGAACTAAATTTTGAAGCGGATACGCTCGTATAATTTTAATATTGATGCTGCCAAATTTTCAAATAAACACATCAAGTATACATATCGAGAAAATAGTAACTGGTAAATCAAAGTTGTCCCACAGAGACCCAGACAAACTAGCAATTAGGCACTAAATTTTCTTATTTCAATAAAGTTGAGCAAATCATAATTGTTCTTTTTTTATATATAATAAAGTTGAGCACTATGTTTACTCAGTATTCTTCCTCTCTCACCACTATGGAACGCTCTCCTTTGGTGATTAAAAAGATATTGAATGACCCCTTCTACAAGTTTTTCAACTAGTGCTACTTTTCTCTCTCTACTTCTTTCTTTCTTTTATGTTTTATTCAATTCATATTTACTCCTGAATCCCCAAGGGGCAAAAGCTTTGCACCTCCTTCCCTATGACTTTTTGAAAAAAACAAAAACAAAATATTAATAAAAATATTATAATAAAAACATACTGATTTTTTCTTCTTTTTAGAACACTTCCCATTTATATTTTTATTTCCTAAACTTAAAACAAACTTATATCCTAAGTTTAAAAACTTATATTTTAAGCTGCAATCCCAAGATGATGTCCCCAAATTGATATCTCATAAAATCTCAAAAAAATTTCTTTAATTTGTCATTGATGACTTCCCAAATACATCAAAATAAATCTCAAATCGCTCTCCCTAGTTGCCTTATAAATACAACCTTTGACCCTCCCTCTTCACTTCAATCAAACTATAATTTCTACATTTCCTTCTCTTTCTTCCGCCTCTTTGACTCATAGATTTTGTGAAGGAGGAAGCCAAGATCACCCCATGGTTATTCTTTCATTCATAATGGCCACCACCGGAGGCCTTATGTTTGGATATGATGTCGGCATTTCTTGTCTTTATCTCTTTAATTAATACTCCTTTAATTTCTTTTTCATTCCCTTATCTGTTCCTTTTAGCTTTCTTAATGATTGATGATAACTCTTCTTGTGACTAAGTATCTATGTTTTTTTGTTATGATGATGAAACTAATCCGGTGGAGTAAGGTCGATGCCACCTTTCTTGAAGAAATTCTTTCTTGCGGTATATAGAAAGACCGTGGAGGAGAAAGGGCTAGATAGTAATTACTGCAAATACGAAAACCAAGGGTTGAAATTTTTCACATCATCTCTATACCTTGCGGGTTTGACGGCGAACTTCTTTGCTTCCTATACCACTAGAAAGTTGGGATGGAGGATGACCATGTTGATCGCAGGCATCTTCTTTATGGCTGGAACCGTGTTCAATACTGTGGCTCAAAATCTAGTGATGCTTATCATTAGTAGACTCCTTCTCAGTTCTGGCATCTTCTTTATGGTTGGAACTGTGTTCAATCATTTACACTTGAGAAGGAGTCTACCAATAATAAGCATCGCTAGATTTTGAGCCACAGCATTGAACATTGTTCCGGCCATAAAGAAGATGCCTGCAATCAACATGGCCATCCTTCGTCCCAACTTTTTGGTGGTGTAGAAAGTAAAGAAGTTCGTCGTCAAACCCACAAGGTATAGAGATGACGTGAATAATTGCAACCCTTGGTTGTCGTATTTGCAATAATTACTATCCAGCCCTTTCTCCTCCACAGTCTTTCTGTATACCGCAGGAAAGAATTTCTTCAAGAAAGGTGGCATCGATGTTACTCCACTGGATCAGTTTCATCATCATAACAAAAAACATATATAGTTAGTCACAAGAAGAGTTATCATCCATCATCAATAAAGCTAAAAGGAACAGCTAAAGGAATGAAAAAGAAATTAAAGGAGTATTAATTAAAGAGAGACAAAGACTAGAAATGCTGACATCATATCCAAACATAAGGCCTCTGGTGGCGGCCATTATGCATGAAAGATAACCATTGGGTGATTTTGGCTTCAAAATTGTGAACAAAACCTCCGCCATTCATGGCGCTTCCTTTGCAAAATCTACAAGTCAAAGAGGTGGAAGAAAGAGAAGGAAATGTAGAAATGATAGTGTGATTGAAGTGAAGAGGGAAAAATACTGAGTAAACATAGAGCTCAACTTTATTATATATAAAAAAAGAACAATTACGATTTTCTCAACTTAAATGAAATAATAATATTTAATGCCTAATCTTGTTAAATTTGAGAGATATTTTTATGTATTTAGGAAGTCATCAATGACAAATTACATAAAAGTTTTTGAGATTTTATGAGATATCAATTTAGGTACATCGTAGTGGGATTTCAACTTAAAATAGAAATTTTTAAACTTAGGGTATAAGTTTGTTTTTAAGTTTAGGACATAAGAATAAAAATGGAAAGTTTTCTAAAAGACAAAAAAATCAATCTGTTTTTTTATAATTATTTCTATTAATATTTTGTTTTTTTTCAAAAAGTCATAGGGAAGGAGGGTGCAAAACTTGAGATTTAGAAATTGTTCCAACTAATTAGTTTTGATTTGCTACGCAATAATGTATATCCGATACCCTAGGCAAAATAAATTGCAGTTATTTGAACTTGACGTGAGAACATAAATCTTTATGCAGTTTAATATAAAATATTTTGTTATCCAAAAAAAATTAAAAAATTCTTTCTTCTTTAGTAAATCTATTAAATTTTTTAAAAAATATTGTAATGCTTTTTTTAACTTATTGTAAATTCTTAACCCTAATACTATTCAAAAAGTTACAATCATGAAAGTCACCCAAAAAGAAAAAAATAATAGGCTCAACTATTGTTAAAATTTACATTTAAAAGTATACTGTTCAGTCTTTTACTGCTAACATCATTAATTCTTTGACTGTTTTGGCAAAAAAAAAAAAATCACCATTAATCTTACTAAGGAAAATGTTTGACTATTCAACATACTTAAATTCCAAAGAATTTGAATCATAATTAAATCTTGCTGAAATATTTATATTTAAATTTGGGACTATCCTTTTAACAATTTTTTTTGGCACATATGTCTCATTTAGGGCTTGTTTGGCATCAAAGATTTGGAGGGAAAATGATGGAAGGAAAAACTTTTATGATTTGAATTTTAAGTTAATAAAGAAATTGGGTTTTAAAACTGGTATAAATGGAAGATTCATGATAAAATAAAAAGAAAAACTAATAAAAAAAATTTAATTCCTCTTTTCTATTTTTTTTTCAAATTTAACTCAAAGTTTTTCCCTCTACTTACTTACCCTTCCCTTCGCTCCATTCATACCAAACAACCCTATTAAGGGTTTTGATGTATTTAGGAAGTCATCAATGACAAATTAAAGAAAATTTCTTGATAGTTTATGAGATATCAATTTAGGTACATCGTCTTGGGAGTTCAGCTTAAAATACAAATTTTTAAACTTAGGGTATAAGTTTGTTTTTAGGTTTAGGAATAAAAATAAAAATGGCAAGTTTTCTAAAAGAAGAAAAAATCAATAAGTTTTTATTATGATAATTTTTATTAATATTTTTGTTTTATTTCAAAAAGTCAGGAGGTGCAAAACTATTGCCGCTTGGGGATTAAGGAGTAAATATGAATTGAATAGAAAATAAAAAGAAGAAAGAAGCGGATAGAGAAAAGCAACAACAGTTGGAAAACTTGTAGGAGAGGTCACTCAATATCCACTATAAATTGTTATCTTTTTAAAAATTTGATTTTTTAAAAGGAGAGTTCTAATTAAATCCTACTAAAATACTTTTTTATTTTTTGCGTGCACATCCTGGCAAAATACCAAATTTTAAATTCTGATGTCCACTTTTAACAAATATCTGTTAAGGCCAGGAGGCGTTATTGAGAGTTTATAAATGTTGTTAAATTATTAAAATGCCTCTCATATGAAATTTAAAATAAGAGTAAAATACACTTTTAACAAATCTCTGTTAAGGCCAGGAGGGGTCATTGAGAGTTTATGAATGTTGTTAAAGTATTTTAATGCCTCTCATATGAAATTTAAAATAAGAGTAAAATACAGAAACCACCATTCTGTTTTGTCATAATAGTCTAAACTATTAACACTGTTAAAAAAATATTCTAAAAAGATTATTTTAGAAAAAATATGTAAATATTCATGTCATTTATTAAACCATATTTAATAATAATTATTATATATTGAATTATCTTTCTTATTAAATATAATCATGAAAATGCAAACATGTGTTTGAATCCCGTAAGGATGAGAAAGTGTGTTTGAATCTCAGGAAGCGCTCTCGTTGGGAGAGGGGATAACCCCGCCTATGTGGGCGGCACTTTTACCCCTCGAGTCCGAATTAGTCAGTTGCCAATTGGTGCCGGATTACTGGGCGATCTTGTTACAAAAAAAAAAGAAATAAACTTTTTTCATAGTATTAAAAAAATAAACTTGATTACAAAATTTGTTACAATAGTATGAAAAATTTTTAGTTGTCATATTTATCAAAAAATAATCTGTTAAGTATGCTTTTTTTAAAGTTTAATTTAAACATTTCAGTCTTAACTTGGTGAGGATGATTCTATTATCATGAAGAACAAAGTGATGAACTGTGTTTTTATTTACTTTTCAACTTTTGTCATGATTGTAGGTCGCGTATGATGGTGATTTTGAAGAAATATTAAATCTTGCACAAGAAAAATAGGAGTTTATACATTGAAGAAAATGATTCAGATGTGGCTCATTCTTTATTTTTCTTCTCTCGTTAAACCATTTTAAGGCTTGTTTGATATTTAATAATGGAACACAATTAATTTTTATTTTTCCTTTGATTACATTTACGTCATAATTATAAAGACGACAAACATTTATTCTTATATACCAGTACCTCAACTTACTAATCAAGTCATCTAATAATATCATTTATCCTAATTATAAAATTCAGTTAACTTTTTTTATATATTCCTAAAAAAGTTAATTACATTAATTAATCATATCTTATATTATATTTTATTATATTACATATTAGTTTATAAGTCAAACAACATAATTTGAAGAGAAACAATAAATTTTAATATCCTAAAGTAATATAATTAGTTTTCTTACAGTTCTTTAAAAAAAAATCAACTTAATGTTATAATTAGGATCGGAGTTTGATGGCCAGGAGATTCATGTTGTTTCATTCATTAATAATACAATAACAACAAAGAACATGCTCTATAAGATATCCTCTTTCGAATAATTTTTTTTTTGTAAATTCTACCTTTTTATTAAGGATAAGTTGTGGGTGGGTTTTGCAGGAGCCTCTTATCAGCAAAAAGTTGATTTATCAAGTCCCATGTTCTATGAGTTAGGGGCGAGTTGTTGAAATGAAACTCTAAAAAAAATCTGCAGAAAGATAGAGCTACTTTTATTAAAATAATTTTTTTTCCAATTTACACTATTCAAAATATATAAAAAATATTATATTAAAAATTAGCATGTATGTGAACATAATTTGTTAGAGTTTAGTTGTACCGTCATCACATAAATTTGTTGAACCAATTGAATTGAGATTGATAGTGTTAAGACCGACTAAAAATGCAGGTTTAAATTTCAAGAGAGTAAATTGAAACTTGTTGCATATATAAATGACCAAAATTATTAAAGGTATACTTTAGGTTTTTTAATAATTTAATATCAGTAATATTTACACTTATACGTATTAATCTAAATTATAATTACTTCTTGAAGGTTTTATGAATTATTGAATTTTTAAATAATTTGAATTTTTTGAAGAAGAATATAATTAAATCCCGATAAAACAACTGTATTAAGGTCCAGAGGTGTAATTAAGGGTTGATGGATGTTGTTAAAACACTAGAGTGCCTCTCATTACACTTACATAAATGTAATTTTAAATAAAATTTCGCTGTTTTATCAAAATAATACATGTGATTGCGACAAAACACAAATTGTTAATATAATCGCTCTTAATATTGGAAAAATTCTTATGTGAACCTGGTTTACCATGTCATTTGCGGTCTAACCAATTAAAACACAACAAGTTAGACAATATTAATCGTAGTTGGGTGCTGATATAATTCATATTATGCCTTTCTCTTAAAAAAAATAAATCTTTTGATTACGATTTTGGAAATAAAAATAAATAAATCCTATGAAATTTTTCAATTTTATTAATAAGCTAGCTAATATTAAAGGGATATCAAATCAACTCATAAATTATTATGTTTTAATTAATTAGACAACATATGTCATTGTGAACTCGATTCACACAAGGATTTCTCTTCGATATTGTGAACTTTTGGGCCCTATCACTTCTTTATAGTTAATGAGTTTGATCCCTTTTCCGAATAAGAACAAAGAATACGTAGGTCCCTCGTTCTCATTGCATCGACAAATTGGATGGGTTCTGTGTGTCCAAGATCTTCTTTATAAAATCGCAGTCGCATGAATTTTTCAGTTAAAATTAACGGAAAGGAGTTACTTGAAGTTGAACTTAATCTTCAATCAATTTTTTTTAATAATTAGATTAGATATATTAGTTGGGTTATCTAATTCCGAATCAAGTATGTTATTCTAGCCAATTGTGACACTTATTGTTATCAAACTCGTGTGATTACAATTTCTATATTTCCACCTTATATTATGGTGTTGAGTTACTATAAACTTGTCTTAGTTGTAAACTTGGTTAAATTCAAGAATTCACACATTGAATTTTTCATTTTTTATATTTCTACCTTATAAAATTGTGTTACCTCATCCTTAAATTTGTTCTAACTTTTTCAATTCTA
>JBAGKO010000012.1:14951207-14967961 GCA_037177275.1 Acacia concinna
TGTAATTACAGAGACGATTTATGGCACATGCTTATCAGAACATCACCTAATTTACCATCGCAACCTACATATCGTTATACACTGTCAGCAATTGTAAAAATATAGTATTGCATACATGATACCGTTATTAAGATGATGTGGTTGCTTATGATTTACTTGCCATGAATGCTCACATCAGCTGGTATTACCCAGGAGCTGTATGACACTGTCCATGCAATATATGTTCTGTATACTTCATTCCCCATGTACAACCATGAAACACTCCTTTACAATAGGTGTGCATTATTCACAAGTATTGTTAGGCAACAAGTCATCCTCCCTGCTTTGTCATGTTACATTAGATGCCTTCCTCTGTCAATCAACTATTGTTGAATCAGTGTGCTTACTTTCCCTGTACCTGCCGCCATTGATTTCATAACTTAATGCATCGAGCAGACTAATGCCATTCTGATCATCTATGATGTTCCCTATAGTTCTACAGAACAATCTATAACCTGATGAACCATTTGTTAGAGTAACATGACTTTTATTACAATTGTTTTATCTTTCTCCCTCTGTCATATTGTGCCATCATTCTTAGAAATCCGTAGCAGCCTACATTATAGGTCTAGGGTTCACCCTCAAACAAGTTATTCCCAAAAATTTCCCTCTATATGTCTCTTACTCAAACTTATGTTCTTATCACTATGTTATTTGGTTATTGAACTCCTAAGCGTCTAAGACTCCACCATCCCAAGTTACTCCACATTCTCTCATGATATCATTCATTCAGAACTTCATGGTTACAATAATAATCTCTCTTGCAACGACATTAGTAACTCCATTTAAAAAGATCTCAATTGATCATGTTCTGTCTTTGTAATTTACAACCTCTTACCTAATGATTCTTAATTCCTACTATCAGATTAACTGTTGTACCGTCCATAATACATACAAGATTTGACCCAACAGTTCTGGGATCCTGGAAATGCTCATCCTAATGATTAGTTAGGGAGTTCCATGGTTCATGTGGCTAAAGGAAATTCAGAATTGTGGTCAAAGGATTCTTCCAACTATGCTCCCACACTTCCTTTCACGTTATTTGATGACTTCCACCAAACAATGATGCAGTGTTTCTGCTTTCACATATCAGGTCTGCCAACTGAACAATCCTTTCACCACATGATCTGCATTTCCTCCTGCCTCCTTTGTCATATTAAATTAGTTTAGATGCCTTCCTTTGTCAGGACTCCACCATCCCAAGTTACTCCACATTCACTCATTATATGATTACTTCAAAACTTCATGGTTACAATAATAATCTGTCATGCAACCACATTAGTAACTCCATTTAAAAAGATCTCATATGATCCTGTTGTGTCAATGTAATTTTCAACCTCTCATCGAATGATGCTAAATTCCTACTGTCAAATTAACTTTTATACCATCCACAATACATACAAGCTTGAACAAATTTTTTTTAACCGGTTCCATCTGTTTAACTGCACATATATGTCTGTATCTCCAACCATAGTAACAAAACAATATAGGCCTGATCACAATATCGTGCAAAATTACATTGAGTTTCATTCACCCTCAATATGTTGTGGATGAAATCAATTTTTATTTTCTCTTCTAAAATCATTGTTAATATAATTAATTATTCCAATCAGTACACATCACAATTGTCCAGTGAATTAGTGAAGTTCATCAAATGTAATTAGACAGAAGTTTTATGACACATACTTATCACAACATCAGCTAATTAACTATTGCAACCATCATACTTATCATAAGATGATGTGGTTCGTTATGATTTAGTGCAATGAATGCTCACATAAGCTCTTATACCCAGGATGAGCATGACACTTTGCCTCTCTTATGTTCTGTATACTTTCATTCCCCATGTACAACCATCAAACACTTTCAGAATAGGTGTGCATTGTTGTGAAGTCTTGTGTTTTTCTTTTCTATTGAATCATGTGGCATAAAGGTTTGGAATCATGAGCACTCTACATTATAGGGATGGGGCTCCATTGTCAGGGAGGCTACACAAAAATTTCCCTCCGCATGCATACTATTCAGTCCTTTACTCCCAAACCATGTTATTTGCTGCAGTTGAAACTAATTTCAGTCAATCTCCCATGTAAGATACTTAAACGACTCTGAAGTGATTTAAACAATCAATTATTAACTAATAACTACTAATCTCAGCTCTGCCAACTTTTCCCTCCCTATTTATACTTCTCTATCCATTCATTCTACTTGCTTCAACAACATCTTATACATCCCTTCCTTTTGTTACTTTATCATACATTCTGATCTTCAACTTTCTAACATGTCTAACATTTCTTTACTCAAGGACATCCATGATAGATCGGACCTATGGTCAATTGTAGTTAGAGTTGCAAGGAAATGGAATGTGTATCAAAGAAATGATCCCACTGAACTTGTATGTGTTTCTCTCCTCCTGGTGGATGCTGAGGTAAAAGATTATGCTGTAATCATTCGTGTGATCCTGAATCACGAGCATTTATTATTTTTACTAACATTTTCACTATAAAAAAACTCTTGACTTAGGGGGACCACCATTCAAGCAAGTATTCTTGGCAAATCCTTACATACCACCATCATACAATCCATCAAGGAGGGCCAAACTTATGAGTTTGCTAACTTCCTTGTATCATCAAACTCTCATAAGTATAGACCCACAAGTCACCCATTTAAGTTAACATTCACCACTTACACATCTATCACAGAAGATGATACTATTTTGCCCATGCACTCTTACTCATTCAAACCCATAGCTGAACTGTTGGGTTATCCTGAAGGTGAAGACATTGATCATCTATTTGGTAATGTTAAATCTTTTCAAACAACAATATTTTTTTCAATATGGGCTGTCGCTCCCTCCTTTACAAGTTTAGACATAGAAACTAATATTTTCCTTCCATATTTGAATAATTATTTGTGCAGATGTCATAGGATTTGTGGAGGCTGTTAGTTCTCTAGAGGAGAAGAAAAAAGACAATCAGACAAGGTATTGGCTGAGGATGATCTTAGCAGATGTTGAGTAAGTATGAAATGTTGTTTACCAGACATAGATCTCTACATTTTCTATGTACAATATAATTTACATGCACACTGACAACCTGACGAGATGACTTTTTACAGGGAAACAGAAATTGAAGTTGTTCTGTTTGACCAATGTGCTCGCAGATGCCTATTTGGCTTACCTAGAAATTAATGAAACCCCAGTTGTAGTAGTCTTCAATTTAATGAAGCTTAGTTGGACTGAAGACAATAGTAATATATTATAATCTCTACAAACATAACTCTTATTCTGCTGTCTCATTTTCATGTCAACACCTAAGATGTGGGGATGTGAATACCACAATTTCATTACTAATGTTTTTAATGACCTTTATGATAATTTAATAGTGAAGCGACAAATTTCGAGCTCCTTCCATGCAACAAGAGTATATTTCAACCCGAATATCATGGAAGTCAAAGATTCCATTCAAAGGTCACAATTATTCTTCAATAATGACATAACGAAATACTATGCAGTCTTTGAATCTAATGTTTTCTGTCATGTACTTTATTTTAGTGCTAAGGATAGGAGCTCTCCCTTGCTCACCACATTGACTCAATCAATGCCATCACAGAGGACCAATAATCATTCAGGGAGTTCTCTCAATAACTAAAATAGGATTACCATTTCCAGCATCCTAGACCAGGCAGCTGTCTGTATACTATATCTACACGTGCATCTGCATTATGTAATCAAATCCAGATCAGTCCTAACATATTACTTCTATTCACATCAGGGAAGCACATTTATCATCAATTGTGAGATCCTCAAGTTTGAGTCAAAATATGGTTGGAGCTATGAGGGATGCTCCAAATGTTCATCAAATGCTAAACTAAGAGATGCAAACATTCCCGATGGGCCTAAGTCTTGCCCCAGCTGTAGACCTCAACATCAGACATCTGAAGCTCCAAAAATTGAACTGAAGTACATTAAACTCATATATTCTACAGTCTTCTATTATTACCTACATAATATTGTTTCTGTCTTTATCATGTAACGACCATAATTGATTATGTTGGAAACAATTATCAAGAAGGTCTTTACTGTTTCTTTCTTATCAAAATTTTTCAGGATGAAACTGCACTATTTAGTTAAAGATGAAAGTGGTGTTGCATCTGTCATTTTTTGGGACAAACTAGCTGTCCAATTGATGGACAAAATTGCATTACAGCTGAAGCTTACATTGCCTCAGGCAACTCCTTATTCCCATATACTTTGGACAGAATCTCCTATTACAGTAGCCACAGTAATGAGTAACAATAAATGGGATCTCCTATATTGACTTGCAAGATAAAAGGGAGAATGGTTTTCTAAAAGACTTAGAAGATCCCTTAGGAAAGAAGATGTTGTTGAAGTTGAAAATAAACGATTACAAAAAGAAATTCCCTGCATCAAGCATTAGTGCAAATGAGTTTTCTTGGTGTGAAGACCTAATGAATCAATTTAATGCTGCTTCTGCGGAGGTTTTATCAAAGTTATTGTTAAACAATGGTTCAATTTTTTATGCTTCCTTCAATTAAATACTTAGTAAGTTTCTTAACAAATTCTCTTTACAGGAGGTCAAGTTGTCTGATGATGATTCACCCAATGTAAGAATTCCACCTTCCCTAAACTATGTTCTTCCATTTTGTAATATGTTATAAGTTCATTCTCTGTTAATATGATATGTTGGTATTCTTCTTCCTTGATTAGGCAATTCGACAGTCAAGACAAGTTTGTGTAGATGGAGGGAGTACTCAATATGAGTCCAAACTGTCCTAATATACTCCGGATGGTACCTACCATGTTGACTTGGTAGACCAAGGTATTCCAACCTCCTCAGCCTCGGTCAGTCAAGCACCTGTCAAGGCCAAAAGAAGGACCAGCATGAATAGGGGTGGGCTTAAAGATGATGGTACAAAGGAAATCTAGTCTTCAAACAATACAAACAATGATGCAAGACTAATTAAAATTATCAAACAAGAGAAGTAGTGGTATTTGTCAGCATCAAAGGATAGGGAATTATGGTGCATTTTGTCTTTTCCTGTTTCAGCTGAATTCAGATTTCAGCACTAGGATTAGTTCGACGTTTGTTTTATGTTTCAGCATTCCTAACTTCTGCTCTTGTATTTTAATTTGTTAGGATCTCCATTTTCGTATGTTAATCGGATGTCATTTTCAGTTGCAATTTAATTAGGGTAGTTACTGTCAACAGCCACTTTTACACCATAATTTCCATTGATATTTTAGCTAAAATGAAATAAGAACAATTGAGAGGTGTAAAGTTCTCCCATAACAGAAAGAGGAGTCTTCTCATTCAATGTAATGATAATGTCACTAATCCTAACTGATACTAATTGATGGTTGGGAAGTACCCATATAACATATAACACAATTGACAAAGAGCTTGGATTTAATGGGTGACGGATTTTTTGTAACATTCTTCCCTAACTTATATAGACTGATGAATGATCAATAATGATTGGATCAAACATGAACTAATATATGATTGCTCATTCATCTCCTTTCATATTATATACACTCATGAAGTATACAATTGTTTTTGTTCCTCTACCAATTACAACTCCAAACATAAGTCAAGTTCCTCATTGTTTGAAAGAAAATGTAACTCCTTAGAGAGTTTTCCTTTGCTACGTGTCATGTCTTTAACCAATTACTCCTTAAAGACCAACACCCTACATGAACAGAAAAAGTAATATAATTATATACACACAAATCTATCATCTATATCTGCTTTTCCCAATGTTCATGCCTATCCATTGTTGACCGTGCGCTCATATATTACGGTGTTGCTATATCCATTGTTTATGGTGCCTTCATCTATAGCTGCCCTGTCCATTGTTGACCGTGCCTTAATTTATGCATATGATATAAGCGTATGCCAAACTTCATCTCCCACTGCCTAATGTAGTTATAGTGCAAAAAAGAAATAGTTCCTTTCTTCATATTTTTTCATGGTCAGATCTCTGTTGGGACCATAATTTAATGATGTGACAAAAACCTTCCTTCATAGTGTTTGACTGGCAATTCAAAGAATGATAGCACATATCATTAGTTTGAATTTGAAACGGAGAACTGACCAATTCAGAGTATGGAAAAAGTAACTATTTAGGATACATGGTTTAGGATGCCTGCCCTAATGTGGTTTAGGATACATAGTCTACCATAGTGTTTTCAGGCAAAAATAAATAAATAGTTCCTTTCTTCATACTCTTTAGTCAAACTTTGAATTTGATAGCATGGTTTAGGATACATATACTAATGATGTGTCTTGTCATAGACTGCTGCTATTACTCGAAATGGCCAGACCTCAACTGCTACACCATCCTTACAATAGTTATGATCCATAAAGTTGCAGTGCCTTTTAACAAAAATCGTGTAACAACTCTCTCATCCTGATAGACATGGTCATATTGAATCATTTCATCTTAACATACGCATAAGAAGACTGATTTTTCTCCCTTTGATGAGCTCAAGATCAATGTGATTGTTTCAGTTATGTCACCGAGAAGAAATGTTCAGTATGGCCCAGCCAATGGAGCCTCACCTACTGCCAATGGAATGGAAACACTGTAAGCTCCATCTCCGATGTATACTCAACCATCATTATTGGAGACACAACCCTCCTCATCTAATAGCTAATGTAGGCAAAGAACAAAGAGAAGAGTAGCACTGAAAGATAGAACCAATGTTCAACAAAACTTGTCCAGCCATTTTGCAGGTATGTCAAATGTTTCATAGGAGTTGCCTTGTCTTTGCTGAATAATAAATTATTGCTGATTTTTTCAATGAACACTTATCTTTCTTCACTTTATATGAAAGTAATGTAACTTCTTCAAATAAACAATACAAATGCAAAAGTGCTAGGTAGAGAGGTTTAGAAGAACATGCAGATTGTAACTCCTTCATGCTGAAGAGGTTGACTGCATCTAAAGGCCAAGGTAAATGATCTTATGAACAAAATTTTCAGATCATTCCATGAGAACAAAAAAAACCATGCTACAAATATCTATAGTTTAATTGTTGTGAAGATGGATGCTGTTTACACATTCTTGCTTTCACTATTGTTTGGATTGAATTGCTGAAGATAATGTCAAAATCAGTACATAGAACTATGTTAACCGAAAGTTGTTGCAATTGTTTCAATCATAATGTTATCAAGAATTATTAGTATTATAGAAAGTTGATGCAGTTTTTTCACTGTTATTAATGGCCAACTAGTGTGACACAAACGTAAAGTAAGTTATCGACATTAGTAGTACATTAAATATAATCATATTCTGCTGAACTGAATTTCCATTAGAAAGTTTTGGTTCAAAACAACATATTACATATGTTAAGTTACTATCCTCATTTTTGAAGAAACAAGTGAACTGGGATAGAATGGTAGACAAAATAATTACATTACAAACTTTAACAACTTAAATTGACACCAACACATAGGGTACTTTATTATGATTAGTGTACTTAATTCCCTCTCAGGTTTAAACAAAAATAGTCAACCACCCTTATGTTACATAGAATCATAGAATTTTATTAATGCTTATATGCATTAAGTGGACCTTTGTGTAGAAAAAAAAGGTGCTAACAGGAGCTGCGTCCTTATATTTTATTAAGTCAGGTTTTTGCAAGACCGTTGTGTTACATAACAGGCTTTCTTATTAAACATATGGTATACGCATGCTTATCGTAATTTCACGTGTGGTCGCCTTTTTCCTTTTCTTTACCTTCAATTAAAAGATATTCCACAACAACAACATTACAAGAAGATATAGTTCAACTTTCCTGAAGAGGAATTTGAAGGAAATGGCATAGATGGCAATGATGATGGTGCAAGTGAAGGTATGAAACAGCTACTCAATAACCTTGACATTAAATATATTGTGATTGACAAACTCTTCATGATTTTATAGTTATTACAGCCATTATGTTCATTACATATTACAGAAGATAATAAAATCCAACCAACAAATATTCAATATGTTCAAGAAGGCAACAATACGCTAAAAGCTTCTCTACACATTGCTTATCAAGGTATAACTGTACTGTCATAACAACTTCCATGCATTCCATATTTAGTAATCAACATAACCCCGTTTTTGTTCTCATTTTCTTCTTAGATGAAGGCGATCCAATCCACACATGCAAGTTTTGCAAGGCAAAACTGTGGTATAATGAAAGAGTCAAGAAAGATACCAATAAGAGAAGTGCTAATACATTCTCAATGTGTTGCTTAAAAGGCAAGGTCGTGCTTCCTCCGTTACAAATACCACCTCCATTGTTCCAAACGTTATTTCTAAACAAGAAATCCTCATTCTCTCGGAATTTCCACGCCAACATAAGGCAATACAATAATATGTTTGCTTTCACATCTATAGGTGGGAAAATCGATCATTCCATCAATTTAGGAGGAGGACCTTACACTTTTGTATTATCAGGGGTTAATTATCATAGAATTGGTTCTTTAATGCCACCCAATGGTGTACAGCCTGTTTACTCGCAATTGTATATTCATGACACTGATAATGAAGTCACAAATCGAATTACGACTGTAAGGTACAATTTATATGCACTTTGCCTCGCACACTACCTTTGTGTACTAGGTTAAACTCATGTTCATGATGAAATTTTTCCCTTTGTAGCAAACACCAAAAGGAGGATTTGGTTGATCCACTTCTGGTAGAACAAATAAAATTATAGTTAGATGAGGTTAATATATTTGTGAGGCAGTTTCGATTGGCCTCACAGATGCTATCTAAAACAACTCCAGCTCCTTTAAAGATGAGGTTGATTGGAACTAGGCAACACGATGGCCGAACATATAACCTACCATCAGCATCAGAAGTTGCAGCATTAATAGTTGGTGACATTGACATTAATTTCAGTGCGTGCGATATCATTTTGGAAACACATTCTGGAAATTTACAACGAATCAATGAGCTGCATACCTCTTACCTTCCTATGCAACATCCTTAACTATTCCCTTTTGGTGAGGATGGTTACAGAGATGATGTTCAGCATAGGGAGGAGACATTGATCATAACAAAGACACGTAAAAGGGTGAGTATCAGAGAATTCTTTAGTTATAGGTTGATGGTACGAGAAAATGAAATATCAATACTCTATCATGCATCAAGATTGTTACAGCAATTCATTGTTGATGGATATACTATGATTGAAGCCCAATGCCTACTGTGGATTAGAACTCATAAAAAAGAGCTAAGGGCAGATTTATATCAAGGATTAACGGATGTAGTAATAAGTGGAGAGACAGAAGCTACTTCAACAGGGAAGCGAATTATACTACCATCGTCATTCACCAGAGGAGCTAGATTCATGATACAAAATTACCAAGATGCTATGGCAATATGTAAAACTGTTGGTTACCCAGATCTATTTATAACTTTCACTTGCAATCCAGCATGGCCTGAGGTGACTAGATATTGTGAGAAATTTAATCTTCATCCTTCTGATTGCCCTCATCATTATCTAGGATCTTTGAGATGAAGTTGCGCTCACTACTGAAAGTCTTGAAGGGTGGCAACATCTTTGTGAAAATCCGTGCAGGTATCATCTAACGTTATGTACATAAATCACAAGTTTCGCTCACTACCAAGTTGCATGTTCCTATTTATCGCTTCAATATATAAAGTAGAAATTACCACTTACATGTTTTTATATCGCTAAATAATGACATGTATTTTTTTCCTCACGTAGAGATATACACTATTGAATTCCAAAATAGAGGCTTGCCTCATGCACATATCCTACTATTTCTTGACCTGAAAGAGAAGCCATCAGATCTTGAATCAATTGACAAGATGATCTCAGCAGAAATTCCTAACCAGACTATAAATCCTCAATTGTACGAGTTAGTCAAGAAATTCATGATTCATGGACCATGTGGAAAATACAAGGCTAACGCTCCATGCATGAAAGACAAAAAGTGCAGCAAGTACTTCCCAAAGAAGTTCAATCAGCAGACAACAATAGATGATGAAGGATATCTAACGTATCGGCGAAGGGAGGACGGTAGAACAGTGCAGTTGAAAGGAGTAAATTTAGACAACTGTTATGTGGTGCCATATAATCAAGTTTTACTGCAAATGTTTCAAGAACATATAAATGTTGAAAAGTGCAATCACTCTACTGCAATTAAGTACTTATTTAAGTACATTAGCAAAAGGAATGATAGGGTTGTGGTCGGTTTGTTCAATGATAGCGGAGAAATTAGTGGCAAGAAGGTTATGGATGAGATAGTTCAATATTATAATTGTTGATATGTCTCAGCATGTGAAGCATCTTGGAGAATCTTTGCAGTTAAAATACATCATAGGTACCCGTCAGTTGAAAGGCTTAGTTTCCATCTTTCGAATCAACAATTTATTATCTACTCAAGTACAGATGATGTGTCAACGTTGATGGACAAACCTCGAGTTAGTGAATCACAATTCTTATCATGGATGTTGATTAATGCTGAAGACACTTTTGCAGCAACCCTAACATATTCTAAGTTCCCTAACCATTATGTTCACTTAAGGGATAAAAGGGTATAGAAGAGAAGAGAGAAAGGGTTTGCGGTGGGGAGGATGACACACATTTCACACTCTGCATGAGAGCTTTATTACTTGCGTATTCTTTTAACACAGGTACGTGGACCAGCTTCTTATGAACAAATAAGAACATACGATGGTGTTATTCACGACACCTTCAGGAAAGCATGCTTTGTAAGGGGACCATTAGATGATGATAGAGAATATGTAACAGCAATCAAAGAAGCATCTTTTTGGGCAAGTAGGCATTCTTTACAGAGGCTATTTGTTTCGATGCTTTTGTGCGGTTCATTGCAACATCTTGACTATGTATGGAATGAAACGTCTCAATTTCTTTCAGAAGATATGCTATACATATCCCGCTATGATGTACAAAACTTAGGTTCGTATATTGAATATTCATGTACATATAAATGTAAGTTTAATGGCTATGACTAAACCACTATGTTTTTCTTCATTGTCACTAACTTTTACATTGAATTTCAAGGTGTGCGGATACTTATGGCTGACAAAGAACAAGCTGCACTCAAAGTCATAGATGCCCTTCTACGTCAAAATGGGAAGTCTTTACATGACTTCAATGCTCTTCCAATCCCAAATGATTTACCAACTATTGATATAACGAATCATTTGGTTCTACAAGAGTTGAACTATGATAGAGCGGCTTTAAGGACAGAAGCTGAATCCCTATTTAAATCTTTGAATAGAAATCAAAGGGATGTGTACGACAAACATCATTGTAGAGTATTGATGGAGGTTTCTTCTTCATATATGGTTATGGGGGCACAGGCAAAACCTTCTTATGGAATGCATTGTCAACAGCTATTCGTGCAAATGGTGATATAGTCCTAACTGTTGCATCTAGTGGTATCGCAGCAACATTGTTACCATCTAGTCGGACAACACATTCAAGATTTGCAATCCCTATACAAATAACAGAATCCTCGATGTGCTCAATTTGGCAAAACTCTGCATTGGCTATTCTCCTTCAAAGTACAAAATTTATCATATGGGACGAAGCACCAATGGTTTAACGATATTGTATAGAAGCATTTGACAGAAGCCTGAAGGACATAATGCGCTCCCCTTTACCTTTTGGTGGAAATTGCATTGTCATGGGTGGGGATTTCAGCCAAATACTCCCAGTCATTCCAAAAGGTACAAGAGCTGCTATTGTTAATGCGTGCATCACATCATCACATTTATGGCAATATTTCACTGTTCTCCATCTAACACAGAACATGCGACTGACGGAAGCAAAATTTGGTGCAGACAAGGAGAAAGTTGAGTGGTTTGCCAGATGGTTACTAGATATTGGTGACGGCAAATTAGATGTTTCTGTGCATGGTGAAGCTAACATAGAGATATCACCAGAACTATTGCTCCCAAATAGTGATGATCAAATTAATTCAATTGTGCAAGCAACATATGGAGATCTCCTAAAAAATCTCACATCAAATGATTATTTCAATGATAGGGCCATCCTAGCACTAACAATTGAAGTGGTTGCAATGATCAATGATTACATGTGTTATATGCTGCCAGGTGATCAATATGAATTCCTTAGTTGCGACACGGTGTGCAAGATCACTGAAGTTCGTGATAGTTTTGACAACCTATACACTACAGAGTTTCTCAACACAATAACTTCTTCTGGCTTACCTCCTCATAAACTTGTACTGAAAGTTGGAGCTCCTATAATATTGTTAAGAAATATTGATCAGGCATCAGGACTGTGTAATGGAACACGTCTTCGTGTCACTATGATAGGGAAGAAAGTGATAGAGGCAATCACACTAAATGGAAGTAAGCCCAATGAGAAGGTTCTTATACATAGAATGGACATGAATCCTTCTGAGTCTAAATGGCCATTTCGTATGCAAAGGAGGCAATTCCCAATTACCTTATCATTTGCAATGACCATCAATAAAAGTTAAGGGCAATCATTACGTAAGGTTGGGTTGTATTTGACAAAACCAGTTTTCACTCATGGCCAGTTGTATGTTGCACTCTCGAGAGTTAGAAGCATAGATGGGCTGAAGGTTGTTATAGGCCCAAATGAGTTTGGGTCGTATAACACTACTAAGAATGTGGTGTATCAAGAAGTGTTGTCGAATGTTAACTAATAGCATTACATAAATTTTACATGTTCTGTATTCTTATGATGGCAATATCCTATTATGTATATTAATCACATTCACAAAGTAATAGCAGATCTGTTGTGGTCATCAATGATTACAAAGATATGCAGAAACTTCAATTCAAAGTTTGTTTTTATTGCATGTGCAACTTTAATATCGCCTACTTACACCTACTATCTATTTTCTATTATTTCTTTTATTATAAATTCGTATCGGTAGGAAATTTCCCCATGCAACGCATGGGTAGCATACACTCGTTGTTTTAAGAAAAATTTCTAAAGCAACATTACTTCTTTGAGACAACTTATAGAGTGAAATTGGATATTAACCCGCATTGATTTTGAGGGGTTGGGGTTAAGACTGAGATTGGAATTGGAATTGAGGCTTTTCAATTATGTTTGGTATGGACTAATATTGAGAGGGATTACTTAAAATAATTTTATTTCATAATTATTCATAAACTACATAAAGACTAGAATAACCCTAATAATAAATAAAAGAAATTATAACAAAATTTTTTTGGGCTTCTCCAACAACAGAACTGTTTTCTTCTTCATGAATCTACTCCTCTATCGCATCTTCCTCCCTATCACTTCTGGATGGTAACAACTATGGCCAAACATCTTCACTGAGTATTAGGACAACTCCAATTCAACAAGACATAAGTATATTGCACAATGCAATCAATCAATTAACTATAAGAGGTCTATTAATTTAGAATGCCACATGCTATATCCCCGCGTTTGTACTGTCTCTCTTATATGAACTAGAAGATCTTACTGCTAGCCCTTTTATTTCTTAATTTAAGCATCGTGATTTTTGAAATCATATTCAGTGACCTCCACCTTTGCCCCTGTTCGTAAAACAATTTACAGCTGAATCTATTTCGTAGACCTTTGATCGAGTGGCCAAATTCAAAATAGAAACGATGGAATGTTAATAGAGAGTAGTTTCGGATTTGCTATGGGAAATAGGTTAAAATGTTAGGGATAATTTTATTCATAAATTATTATAAATAAGGATATTTTTATCTTTAAAATTAATATTCCAGAGATTGAAAACACAAAATTAAAGGGAGATGAGTTCACACAAATCCCACTTTCATGATATTCCTAACACCTATATGTCTATAGTCCTTCCTATCAAACAATACAAATTAACCCAATCCTTAGCCAAATCCCAACCTCTATCTCTTAGTACTTCATACCAAATAGGGCCCAAGAGAGTTTACATAGGGGATAGAGGTTGTTTCTGTAACTCCTTACTTTTATTTCATTATTTTCTCTTAAGGTGGCCCTTGAAACCATTGTCATTTCAGAACAATGAAATAGAGAGAATAAAAATTTCAAACCAAACAACCATCTTATGTTAATCTATAAAGGCATACAACGTTGAAATATACAATTATGATACTGTTCATAATTTTATGCCAGCAAAATAGGAAATATAAATGTCTATATCTAAATTTGCTCCTTTCCTATGCCTCCTATAGATCCTTCACCTGCAATGTGAAGAGAGTAAGGTTTATAGAGAAACCTTAGTAGCTGAATCATACCGATAACAATGTAATGCAATGCATGTCATGCTAGATGTAATGCCCGTATTTACCCTCTAGTGCCTCTCTCTCGGCACTTACCATGTACTAGGAGCATGCACATGACTCTACTCTACTCAACAGTCAAGGCATAAAACAGAGAGTCAAACATCTCATACATAGATACTAACTCAACCAGAACACAACATACAAACAATAAACAAATAGCATACAAACAAAGCAATACAAGTTAAAGGTAAATATTCTAGCTATCGAGTATCCTTGTACAGTGCGGCTATGCCGTTCCTCTGTTTCTAGCACTTATGGGTCACTAGTTTATTTCTCTGCAACGCCTATACAGATCACAATAGATGATGTTACTGTATGTTCTTATCGGTATACTACCAACCTTTTTTTCCTATACCTTAGGGTCCTGGTTCCTTACTTCTTATACCATATTTGTCCCATACCTGTAACCCTCTACTGTCCACCATGTGCAACCCAGGTCCCTACTACTGGGCCATTCCCACTGCCTTAGTTAGGACAGTTGGGCAACCTCTCTCCTTAGATGTTCCCACTAGACCTCCCTACAATTGGGCAGCACCTCTTCCTTAAAAATCCTACTTTTGTCCTAGACTGTCGGACAACACCACCCCCTAAGAAATGTTATCTTAGTTTGGGATAGTCAGATAGCACCTCCCCCTAAAAAAGGCTATCCTGGTCCGAAAAAATTGGGCAACACTTCCCCTTAGAAAGGCTTGTTTTGGCCTAGATAATTAGATAAAATCTCCCCTTAGATTCACTATCTAGGCCTACCCAATTGGATAAAACCTCCCCTAATTATTCTAATAACAGTTAGAAAATAAAGAAATTTAAAAGATGAAGGAAACTAGAACTTATTTGGATTGAAAATCGGGCCAGTATCGCTTAAACTTGCTCTGAAAGAATCTTACTTTGAGGGGGTGGGATTTCTTCATAACGGAGATGGGGAACATGTTTTAGAGAGTGCAAGAAAGGGTGGGGGTATTTATAGTTGAAGGTGAGGGGTCAAAGTGCAATTTTTATTAGGTCTTTAGGTGTAATTTTCGTAAAATTTTTTTACCTTTTTTGACAAGTGTCCATTCTATATAATTCTTCAAATTTCACATACAAAAATTTGCTTCCTCCCCCAAGTAAGGTTGGGCCACGTCCAGGTGGGCCCAGGGGGCTTTCCTAACCTAGTTTCATCTGATAATTTTTTCCTAATCAATCTAAAAATCGAAAAATTTTAAAAATTTTGTAGTTGTTCAAAAATTCTAAAAAAATCCTAGAAATTTCCTAAAAATACTAGGAGGCTAGACTTAAAATTTCAGAATTTTTGGATATCTAGAACTCTTAAGATAAATTTTACTGTAAAACCCTTTTTATCTATAATTTACTAATTTTCAAAGGCTTTTACTCACATAACCAATTTTCTTTTCTGATTTTTACTGCATAAAAAATGCCACTAATTTTCCCATATCCCAATCGAGAACACTAAGGTCCCAATATATATGATAATATTAGTTTTTGGCCAAAAACCCTGTTCGGCCAAAATTTATGAAAAAATTCAAAAATTCATAATGAATTTCTTGGACCTCGAAACAACATTCTGTTCATGCCATAATGTTTTGATTGCCCTCTACTATTTTCTAGGATTTTGTGAGAATTTTTGGGGCTCTTGGACCTGTTTACATTTTGTCCTGAATCTTTACAGAATTTTTCCTCTTTGTACAGAGGTTCTTCCTCAGATTTCACTTCAATTGTTGTGAGATTTTTCAATCCTTTATAGACTAAAGCCCTTGGTTCATCCAAAATACCTCATTTAAACTTCAAAAAAATATTAGGGTATGACTATCGATCTACCCATAAATACTATTTTAGCCCATAAAAATTCTGAGATGTTACAGTTTTAATGCAGATGATTGAGAGAGTTTTTATAAGAAAACTAATACACATTTTTTTTATAAATAACTAATTTAACTGACCTTTTTTTTAAATTATCCAAACTAGTTAAACAAATCTTGTATCAAACACAAGGTGTAATATTACTTACAAGCAGCTAATATCGAAAGTGAGAAAACCGATGTGTCATGAAAAAATGTTGCAAAACCCTTTTCACGGGTAAAAGTTTTTACGTTTGGATTGAGATTCTCTCAACCTCTTATGTCTCAATTGCTATCGCCTTTTCCCATTGTCACATCATCGCCATTTGCATTATGGCCTTCTCACTGTTGTTAATACTATTGGATTTAAACACAAAATAAATCTATAAAATACATAAACTCTAATTTATGAGTTTTACAGCAAAAGACTTGCGTACCTCTTACCATAGTGTATCTAAATGTTATTTTCTGTAATCTCGGAGAACCTTGAAGATAGAGAAAATGCTTGGATTCTTTTGAACATGAAGATTAGACACATTGATGAACTGT
>JBAGKO010000012.1:15003819-15015705 GCA_037177275.1 Acacia concinna
TAGAGGAAAATATCTGTTGATTGAAATATCGAAGCAAGCAAGTTTAGTGATACACAGTTTCTCACATCAGTTATCAAACACGGAGACTTCATAAAGAAGACTTGACACTATCATTCCACGCTACATAACTTCACAGCCAGAAAAAAATCATTTAAGAAAATGCAGGGAAGAAGACTTACCGACGTGAACCTTTAACGTATCCAATAGCCCAAACTCTTTCAAGACCATAATTCAATGTATTCTCGAGTCTGTCAGTGGATCAAATCAACATAGAATATTAAAATCGATGGTCAATATATTAATAATCTTAATTAAAATTTTAATGAGTCTAACATCTCATAGACTCATCCTCATTAAAAGTCTACTGACACTACAGAAGAAAGACTAATGCATTCTTTTAAAAGGAAAATAAAAAACGAAAAATCCCTAATGAGAGTGATCACATGGGAGCAAAAATAAGAGATGAATGTGCATATAGCATCAAATATTACCTATAAGTTGTTGAATGCCATATGCGTACTGTACCATCCTCTGAACCAGTAATAATTATAGGAAGATCAGGATGAAAGCATACAGCAGATACATTGTGTGTGTGACCATCTAGAGTCTGGACACAACTTTTGGTCTGGTAGTCCCATACCTATTTCATAGATTTTATCAATGAAAATATTTCCGATTAATTTCTCATACATATTAGATATCACAGTTCTGTAGGCAAGTGAATCAAAGATAAAAACAGAGAAATCAGAAAATGAAAGCAGACCTTAGCAGTGTGATCATCAGAACCCGTAATCAGATAAGGCTTGTCACCACCTGTAAAGTAATCAACACAATTCACTCCTTTCTGATGGGCATCCAGTGTAAAATTGGGGTCAGGAGACCCGAGATTCCAAATCTGGAAAGAGAAGACCAGAGCAGCATTAAATCATCCAAGTCTAGATTCTAACAAAGAATATGCAGAAAATAACTTTCAACAAGAGTACTAATATACCTTTATGGTGCGATCTAGAGATGCACTGGCAAATGTATTGGTGTCTTTAGGATTAAATGTCACTTGCATGACATAATGAGAATGTCCCTCAAATATTTGAGTACAAACCCAACCTTTCTCCCAATCCCAAAGCTTTATGAGCATATCATCAGAAGATGATAGGACATAAGGAAGGGTAGGGTGAACTGCCACACACCTTATGTAATCTGTATGTGCTTCAAATATTTTAACTTTATCCATTGTGTTGTAATTATATACACGAATAAACATATCATCTGCTCCAGCAACAACCCACTGCTTGCGTGCAATAAACTTGGCTGACCTAACTGCAAAATCACACAGTAGTTTAGCCCCAAGCAGTCTTCTTGGGGAAGAAAAATTCAAAGAATAAAAGATATTTCATTGGACCTATCAATAAAAAATATGGCAAAAAATCAATATGAGAGAATGTGTACCGGGTAACTCAGTGACCTCAAATGACTTTGCCATGGTCTGAAATAGCAGCAAAGACATTTCTTTTGAGTGCATGTTTCACAAGAAATCCCCTTAAGAAATTTATATACATTTATCGAAGACAGGCTAGTGAACGACTTCAACATATATACAAGAGAAATTTAAAAACATGAAACTGAAATCTTTTAACACCTATCAATAAATTCGTATGACACGCATCAGAAGTCATGCATAATATCATGGAAATTTTAAAATCCACTTCAATCCAAATAATCACTTGAAGGTCCCTTTTATTGATTCAATGTATTAACATAACACACTGCAGAATTCATGATTTGAGAAGTGCATCCACCATCAGAATTCGCAATTGCATAAAGTGTGTGTAAAAAATACACAGTATTCAACTATACGGTGAAACTAATTAGAGATAAAACTTTTAGTACGGTTCCCACATCATGATTTGAAGTAATACATACACCATCAGAATTCACAATTACATAAAGTACATGTAAACAATATACCGTATTCAATTATAACTTCACATACCTGAGACTGGTAGTTATAAATACAGACAGTTCCTGAGTATAAACTTGCTAGAATCCTGCATTAACATTCATAGTATCGCATAATTCAAAAACACGTTCCATACTCCAACCGGTAACTTAAAACCTATAGCTCTACAAAAATTGAATAAGATCTAGAGTAGGCCCCAATAACAAATATTGCTATTAATGACAAAATACTCTGATAGTCTGATGCCACATTGGACAATCAATAAGATAGAAGCAAGTGGACATGCAGCCTCCTCGATAGGGGGAAAAATAATTTTTATTGACAAGAAGAAAGAATGAAAAACTACCATGGTTCTGTTGGATGTAGATCCACCGATTTTACTCTTTCTGATCTTTGCGCAAGCTTTCTCTGATCGAGCAATTGAAAGAAACGTCAGTTAAGTAATCAGAAGGTGAACACTAATTAGAGTGCGCTCGGTTGCTAAGAAATTTGAAGTGAATAAAGAACATATATAGCCGACAAGTCAATCAAGAATTTCTCAGCAACCAAACACATCTTCAAGGAAACATGCGCCAAGTAACTCATAGATATTGATTGAATCAGTAGGCCAAATATGAGTACCTTGATCTCGAGTCTGAGAGGCTGCAAATGCAAGTAAAAAGAACATAACAAACACAAGTTAATGTAGATTTCGCTGTAAATTCGCATTGGAATAAAACAGCAAATAAACTAGGAAAGGATTGACAACATTATCAGAAAATATCAAATCGAAGCGAATTCGCTCCAGATCTAGGGTGTTCAGAGATTCAGAATGCAAAAGGGCCTGCATAAGAATAGATCAAAGAAAAAGCTCACCATTTTACAGATTAGAGAGTAACTAGCTTCGGAAGAGAACAAATCCGCAGAGATCAGAAACTGAATTACACGAAGCCAATAGATCGAGTCGAGCTCTGGGAGACGAGAGGGGAAGACAAATTTTTGTATTGTCAGACAGAACTGTGAAAATATTACGTGGGAAGAAAAACGGAGCGACCGAGCAGTAAACAACGGAAAATTTTACAAAAAGGCCACTAGTAGAACATTGTCCTACAAAAATCGATGGTTAATCAGCCGACTGTGAAAAAATAGACGGTGGAGATTCAGTCGGTGGGCAAAAGTGGGGTCACATTTAGCTAGTGAGGGGTCGGGGTTGGGCACCACGTTGGAAATGCAAGGTTTAAAATTAATTATATATATATACTGTATACTCTTTTCCTTTCAAAAAAACACACACACAGACATATTCTATTATGATAATGATTTTAACTTCAAAATTGTGTTTGATCAAAAAATACTTCATAATTGTGACAGATTCCAAGGTCTAATTTTTTGGAAAAAATTAATTAATATAGATCTCAGGTAAGAAAATTAAAGGGAAAATCATATTTAAATTTATTTAAAATAGTTAAATTATAAATCAGATCTGCACTTTGAAAAAAGTCCTAACAAGTCCTATAAACCTAATTAGGGATTTTTTTTAATTTGTTAATTTGACTAATACATCCTTCTGTTTTTTTTATTGGGTCTTAATTTTTTAAGTAAAATACCCGTCTCAATCGCTATTCAACTCTTTGCTCCCTGTCTAAAGATCTTTTTGAGCCATTCACCATCGGAAGTGTTTGTTTACCCAAAAAAAAAAAAGCCTTTCTTTTAAGTTGTTTCCTAAAATTGAGGTAAAATTTTTCTCATATATTTACCTTATCAAGCGTAAAAACTATTCTTAAAAGTTAATCCAAACAGATACTAAAAATCTTTATCTTCATTGGGAATCACCAAGACTTTAAAACCATGACATGATTCACATATATATTATCGCTCGAAGGTTGTTTCTTTCAAGTGGCCGGGTATGCAACTTCTTCAGCCAACTCATTTGCGGTTTTAATTTGAACTAAGGCTTCATATTTCAAATTTTCAATACAAAGGAAAAGGTTTTACATTTTATAATCTCTTTGTAAATAGCAGCTCGAAGGTCTTTTTCAAACTCCTGTTGTAAAATCTTTATCCAGTATGTTTGGTTTTCTTTTGATCAGTTTTTTTCTTTTTTAATTGATATTTGTGATGACAGAAAGCCTAATGAAAGAAAATTGACTCTACTTGGGAATTAAATCACGTACAATCATTCGAGCATAGTGCCCTTAAATAAGCTAGACACACATCTCTATGTCCAAGAGTGCCCATCAGTAAAGCCCCATAAACCGCTCGACCTGCCCTTGGCATTTAAGGCCAACTTATTGAACAAATTTAGAGCAATCCAATCTCACAAAGATGCAGAGAACAAACTAGATAAGTACCTTACATTCCTTATCCACAGTTGTTTGGCACATGGTGCAACATTATAATTAAAGACAAATTGTTAAAGCTTACCTTGTATTGTTATTGCAAGTTGACTAAAAATTGATATCCCGATTATTCAAATAATTAACATAAGAGTATATTATGGCAATAAGATTAAAATGTATGAAAATTTACATATTAAAAATATTCATTTGAACTAAATAAGGGTATAATGGTCTTTCAACAACATTCTAAAATATCTAATTAGGCCTCAAAGCCTATTTAAGAATTTGTTAAAAAGTGCAAGTTTAAATTTGGATTTTGCTATTTTAGAAGGATTTAATTATGATTCTCCCAAAATTAAATATAAATAGTTTTAAAATTTTATTTAATATTATCAATAAAAATTAATATTTAGAAGTCAAAATTACATATTTATCCTTGAGTTACATTTTCTAGCAAATCAAAATTTTTTCCAGTTATTTTACAAATAAAATTTAAAAGCTAACGTTTACAAGTTAAATTTTAATATCTACAACATTATTCACTAGTCAAACTTATAAATATTAAAAAATCATGGGACCTATTAATGTTTACAAGTTAAATTCTTTATTTGCTTTATAAATCCTCCTCAGTTTCTCATATGGAGGACCAATTCTCTAACAATGTTCAGTAATACTCCTGGTACAGATTATAAGATTTAGTTGAAAATTTGATTTGATTCTAAATATAAGACTCTTATTAATTATGTCTCTTATATTTAATTACTTTTTTCAAAATACTCATGTCAATACTCCGTTAATTATAATTAGACACCACATTGATTCTTAAATTTGTAATTTTTCTTAACTATAACTTTCCTTAACTAATTTAACTAATATTTTTAATCTCTCTACAAAAATTAACTAAGTATTATATTTATGACCAAATTATATTCATCAGTTAGCTTTAATGTTTAGTCATCCTAATAACGTCCCTACTGTTTTGCAGCGTTGGTACAGAGCCTAACATGCTGGAATGGACCAATAAGACTAAAGTTTCCGCCAAATCGCACAAACCCTCTGCGACTTGCACTATTCGTGCTTCAATTCTCAAAAATGTTGTTCAGTTATGAATTATATGGCCTAATGTATTGCCCACATGTATTCCAATTATGAACTCCTACTGTTACATACTGTAACCCTTAATGTGCTTGGCTTTTCCGTACAGGCACTTTTGCATGTTTTGGCTGCCCAAGATCGGAAACTTATTCAAACTGGGTTCCAGCTAGTGATCTTTAAGATGTTGCCGCTTAAGAGGTGATTACTGACTGAGATTTTAATTGTGCTTTTGGTTTACTTCATGCCAGACCTCTAATGATCAGTTTACTTCTTGCAGACTCCAGATGCACATAAAGCTGCTTGGGATCTTTTGAAGGTCATCATCTGACTATTTGGATTCCCAAGTTGAACACATGTATCACCAGAGATGTGGATAGTTTGCTGATTCTCCTCAATCACATCAGAATGGACATTTATGTTTGACACCATACCATGTTTTTTTTTTTTGTTTTCGTAGGTACGGTAATGTAAGCTATATTGATGAGCGGCAACGTCACAGAAGGAGTCTGCATGAAGAAACTATTAACATATAGAAAGAAGCAACGATTCAGCTAACATAGTTGTCACACCGTGCATGTTAATCCAGCCATGATATCACAGCCAGAGAGTACTGGTCTATCTTTTGTTGGAAAAGACGAAACAGGGAAGTGCATGGAGGTATATTATAACTTGAAACATTCATATCATGTCTTAGGATTATTTCAAAAATTAATCTTTTGCAACGATACTAATGTGTATTTGAATTCACAAGTGCAGATAGTTGAACTGCCTAGTCATCCTTTTCTTCATTGGCGTTCAGTTTCACCCAGAGTTTAAGTCTAGACCAGGGAAGCCTTCTCCACTCTTGCTAGGTAATTCCTTCATACTTATTATATATCTTTTGCTGTCCGTATTCTTCCACTGATATCTTTCATACCATTGTGAAATACCCCTGTAATCAAGTTTATGTTTGTAGAATCATTTCTGATGATCATACTATTGTTGATTCATATAATTGTTTTCCATATTCATCCACTGATATATTTCATACCATTGGGAATAGTTGTTTTGTTAAATCTCAAGGGGACTTTTATCTGAAGCATGAAACAGAGTTTTGAGTCTAACAGCTTGAGACTCAAATTGAGCGGGTGGTGAAAGTGAAAGAAAAAGATGAAATTTCCTTTTTTGCTAATGTTTTGGTGCGTGCTTGCCTAAATATATTTTTAAGACCATATTGTTTGAAGAGAATTTAATTTTGAGATGTGCATCGCCGGTATTGATGTAGCGTTGGCAATCACCGATAGTGTAATGTCGATTGTGTACAAGTGGTGGTCTAAAAAAACCAATAAAAACAACCCAAAACTGTTTTTTTTTTAGTTTCTTAAAAACAACTTATTGTAAATAGTTTTCAAAACAAATATTTTGTTTTAAAAAAAATCAAACAAGCCCTATATAATTCTTTCTTGTCATTATATTTTTAGGTGTTACCACACCAAAAAAAATCGTCATAAATCATCATGGCTTAGCTTGCTTGCATTTTCTCTCTGCATTTGTGCTTCCCTTTACTATAAGTATTTCAATACGACCAACTCTGTTGTTGGACGAGATTTTTTAGCAAAAATTTTCATTTGTAATAAATATAATGATGAGCAAGTACTATGTGATTATTATTTATAACTTTCTACAAATAAAAAAAATTATTTATAACTTTGTTATTGCTACTTGAAGATCCATGCTCAAAAAATGTATGTTTATTAAGTAAACACGGAGTACATTATAGCACATTACAACATAAACACATTAATGAACGGAATACATTAAATAAAGTAATGTGAGTATCACAAAAGTGAAGCCCACCTTTTTTATATCTGTCTCATGTATACTTAAAAGCGAAGTGTACTTTAAAAGGATTCAAATCAGTCTTTTTCTTATATATAGTCTTTGTTTGAAAGTCTCATAAAGTGTGGTTTTTTCCTTTCAAGTTCATCCTTGCTAGTCTTGTTTGGCAGCATGAAGGTTTTGAGAAGAGCAATCAATCTTCACTATGATGAATCCTTTGTCACAACCAAAAGCAAGCCTGTAGGAAGAAATGTTCAAAAGTACTTAGTGATGATGGGATTAATCAGTAGCAGTATTAACTTTAATTTTGAGTTCTGTATATTGTTTTGCCTTACCCAAAAGAAATGTTCAAAAGGGGGGAAAAAAACTTACTGATATGATCCTTTCTTGTATCCAATACTCCATACTCTCTCTAGACCAAAGTTCAATGTGGTTTGAAGCCTGCAAGTTAATGATAACAACTAATTATACAACCATATATAGGGTGCATTAGGTTTAACTCTGGCTTGGCCAATAATGTGAACCATAAAAAACAAAAAAAAACGTTGTCACAATGCAGCCTGAGGATGACTATTATGAATACAAAAGTTTTAAGAGAAAGCTCATCCTAAAAGACTAATCTATTGAGTAGAAAAACCTCTTGTACTGATAAATTATATTCACTTATACAGCTCCTCAGTGTGGAACTCATAACAATGACTTGGTGCGGCATCTTGTGACATTATCAAAAATCAAAACTAAAGAGAAAAAAGCAAGAGAGATGGGTTGACTATGAGTTACCTAAAAGTGACAGCATCCCATATTTTAACACTGCTATCCTCTGAAGCTGTGATTATAATAGGAAACTCTGGATGGGCACAGACTGCTGTAACATTGTTTTTATGTCCTTCCAATGTTTGTACAACGTTCTCAGTATGATAATCCCAAACCTGTTAGAATTGTGGATTTGAGTGTTGGAAAAGAATCTCCCCAATCCTTATAAACAAAGAAAATAAATAATAGTTTTACTGTGACAGACCTTAGCAGCATAATCATCAGAACCACTTAACAAATATTGTTTGCCATTGCTTGTGAAATACTCAACACAATTTACCCCTTTCAAGTGTCCTTCCAAAGTTAAGTTTTGAGTTGAAGAGTTCAGATTCCAAATCTGTACAACAAGAGAAAAGATACACAATTAAAGCAAAGTGAGTTAATGACTTAAAATTTGCCGTTAAAGAGATTTGTCACTATGGTTCCAGATCAACTAATTTGAAGATGAAGGTATATAGACTTGATGCAAGTCTAGATATACACCAAATTTACTAAAGTCTAATAGATATATCGATACCTTCAAAGTGCCATCAAGGGAAGCAGTTGCAAAGGAAGATTCATCATTTGGATTTAATGCAACTTGCATCACATAATGAGCGTGACCTTCAAAATTCCGAATACTTGACCAACCATTAGTCCAATCCCAAATCTTCAGAACTTGATCATCAGAAGCTGATATCACATATGGCAAGGTAGGATGTATAACCAAACTCCTTATGTAATCTTTATGAGCCTCAAACTCCGTCACCTTCTCATTGTTTTGGTAGTCGTAGACCCGGATAAATTTGTCGTCGGTGGCAGCAACAATCCAGTTTTGTCGAGCTATGAACTTGGCTGATCTCACTGCAATATGTAAAAAAAGGTATAAAACAAAGCATAAGGTGACTAATTAGTCAAGTGTATGTGAAACACACCACTAAGTTCTGCATTATATATAATTCATTTTACCTGGTGATTCGCTTATCTTGAAAGACTTTTCTTCAATCTGTAAAAAAAATCAAAATTTTACTGTAACTTAAAGAATGAGAAGGTCAGATATTAATGGAGATGGTAGACGTATGAGTTCTTGTTCTTACCTTGGTATGGTAGTTCCAAATGGAAATGGTTCCTGAATACAAACCCACTAGAATCCTGCATGAGGAAATTTACTATTTTTAAGCACTTTGATTAGCAATATTGCCTTCTGGGACATTTTTCCCTCTTCTGAAACATTAGAATTCATGTTCTATATCTCTATTTGTGTAGAATAATACTAGTATTAAGAAGGTAGGTGAGTTGGATGTATTATTACCATGGTTCAGTTGGATGTAGATCAACAGATTTCACCCTCTCTGCAGTGTTCTGAACAAACTCATTCTGATCCAGAAAATGATTAATGAGCAGCATAATGTTAGAAATGTTGTGTGTGTGTGTGTGTGTTGAGAAGCAAAATTTGATGAATATATACAAGTAGAAGTGGAGATATAACTCTGAAAAAAGCAGTACCTCAATTTGAAGGGAGAGAGCCTGCTCGGACAAAATCATAAGGGGAAAAAAGAACGCACAAATTAGTCTCTATATATATATATATATATATATAGGTTGACAAAGTAAGATGTTCTTTTTCCTTTTTGTGTTTTCTATGGAGGCAGCAATTTTTTTGGGCAAGGCAAGAGTTACAGCACGGCATAGCAAATGGCAAAGCCCTTTTTTTTTAATTAGAGGAATATTAGATATTAATGACTAAAGTTATAAGTAGGACCTAACCCACTCTTTATTTACAGGGGTTTGCCCTTTTAAATAAATTTGTTTCTTATGTAAAAGCTAGTAGATATATTTTACATGGCTAGAAATAGAAATTCTAACTACTTGTTTAATAGGACTGGGAGCTCCTAAATAAATAAAACATTAAGAATATGTAGAATAATGATGACCTACCATTTTGAAGCCGTAGATGTGTGAGAGAGTGGCAAATATGAATGATAATCCAAAAATGTAGAATGATCGATGTTGCTTGAAGTGTGGGAAGATAGAGAGGGAGGTTGGATGTATATATATATATATATATATATAAACACGTGTGTGTCTAGAGATAATTAACTTCACAGCTAAGGAATCATGGCTCCTTCTTCGTTAATTCGTTAAAATGGACAAACCTCAGAATAGTCTTCCATGCATTTGCGTCCGTTGATTGCTAATTGCGCGTTGGAATTTGGCGGCCGAGATCATGTACTTCCACGCCGTCATTGTCTCACCACACAAGAGAGAGACAAGGGAAAGATGATTATGGTTCAGTGCATCAAATGTGAATTTCAATATATACCCTCGTACGTACGGCATTCTTTTTGAATATTCAACGTCCAACGAGTCAATTTCTTAACCCTCTTATCTTAGCCTGAGTATGTATTTTAGATTTGAAATAAAAAACGCTATTTTAAAAAGAAAAGAAAAGCCATTCATTAAGATACTAAACAATGTTTGACTGAGAGAACTATGTGGATAGATAAATAATACTAGCTCCCTTGTTTGATATAAAAGTTTGTAGATAACTAATTTAGGTAAATAAGAAAGTTATTTTAGTTATTTGTAAATTAATTTTTCTAAAATATCATATTTATATATTAAGATGGAAAAACTTAAAATATTATGTGCATTCAACACGATACTTTGAGAAAATTTTATGGAGATAAAACGATTGAGGTTTTATATCTAAAACTGATTCCAATATTTAACTAGCTCTTTAAAACATGTAACTGGACAAATTAATCATTTTCTCCTTGCAGTTTTGTCTTGATTAGTATTTGAATTTTAACTCATTACGATTCAGTTGCATTAATATTATTTTTTTCCCGATGTATAGTATAATTTTAACTCAGATTAAAAGTGGTCTCTAAATTTCAATTGTCAAACCCTCCATTTTAGGAAATAAGTAATATTATAAGGACTATAATTATTTTTCAAAATTTAAGGATTAATGCTTTAAGGAGAAAGTATAAAAATACGCATGTTAATATTTCAAATGTGTATCTGGTACCATAATAAAATTTTTATTGCATAAATGCCTATAAATATTGTAAAAGAGTGTAAAAATACCATTACTTTAAGGGTAAATATGTAAAAATACCCATATTAATATCTTAAATGTACGTTTGACACCATAATAAAATTTTGGGTGCATAAATACTTGGGTAAACTAAAAAAAAAATTATTGCAAGTGTCATGCTCTCTATTCTTCTCAAATTTATTGTTTTAAATTATGATTAAAAAATTTTTTAAAAAAACTCTCATTTAACATTTTGAAGTATTTTTCTAGTGGCACCTAGTATCATAAAAATGTGATACTGGGCGTAAAATGTGAAGGTGATTTTTTTTTTTTGAAAAATAACGTTTAGTGTCCTTGAATATTTATTTTTTTTGTAAAATGTGTGGGTGTAAAAAATAACATTTAGCATTCTCAATTTTTTTTAAAAAATGTGGATGTAAAATTTAAAATTATGATTTGAACTAAAAACAATTATTGCCAAGTATCATGCTCTCTAATCTTCTCAAATTTATTGTTTTAAATTATGATTAAAAATTAAAAAAATACACAATTAGCGTTCTAAAGTATTTTTTTCAATGACACCCAGTATTATAAAAATGTGATATTGGGTGTAAAATGTGAGGGTGATTTGTTTATTTTTTTTAAAAAAATAACATTCAATGTCCTGAAATACTTTTTTAGTAGCACCTAATATTATAAAATATTTTTTTATGCAATATATGACATAAAATATTTTTTAGTAACACACAGTATCTGGCAAACTCCATAAAATAGTTTTTTAATAGCACTTGATATCTAGGCAGCTACACCATAAAGTTTTTTTTTTGCCATTAATACGCAATATGTATAAATAAAAACATTAA
>JBAGKO010000012.1:15015805-15028764 GCA_037177275.1 Acacia concinna
GGCAATTATTAGGGAGGTGGGCAACTTTAAGATTGAAGATAAAATATCTTCAAAGCTAGGCTGTTTCTAAGTGTCCTTTAGAGGGATTGCAGAGATAGTAGATTACAAATATTCATATTTTCATTCTTTAGTTAGTTTGAGAATAGGAAGCTCTTTTTATAAAAGAAAGAAAGACAGTCATAGAGGAACAACAAACAAGTGTTGTCAGTATAAAACAAACAAGTGTTAGGAAAGACAGTCATTGAGGAAAAACAAACAAGTGTTGTCAGTATAAAACAAACAAGTTTTTAATTGATATTGGCTCGATAATTGATATTTTTAGATTTTTGAGCAAATATGTTCATTTGTAATAAATAATCGAATAAGTACAATTTGATTATTACTTATCGATTTTTTTTTTTTCCTTTTGGAGGAATACTTATCAAGTTCAATAAAAACTATATATAAATTTATTATTGTCGTCTTGAAGGTTCATGATTAACAAGATGATACTTTTCTAAATAAATAATGCTTATTAATTAAGCACACGTTTTTAGAACATAAACACGCCTGAGATACATAAAATAATGTAAAGTATGAACAAGTGCAGCAGAGTATTTATCAAAGATTATATCATCGTAACTATACAAGAAAGTTATATATTTGTTATATTTAGATATACTGAATATATCATAAATGATTTGTTTGCCCTTCAATGTCGTCCTTACTAAGTCTCGTTTGGCATAATAAAGGTTTTGAGAGAAGCAATACTCTTCACTTTGATGAATGATGCGATGAGTTATGTGTGCCCAAGAATAGAAAACTCAGGATGGACACATGCTGGTGTAACATTGTTTTTATGTCCTTCCAATGTTAGTACTCCTTCCGTTTCTATATATAAGATACTTTTATTTGAATGAGTTTATCCTTTTTTTGTTAGATTCTTTTTGACTTTGTCTCTAAAATAACTACATTTTTCTTATTTTGTTATCATTCTCTCGTATCATTTATTGCACAAACATTTTATTTTTTCTTCTTTTTTTATTATTGCTCTCTCACACACACATTCATAAATAGGGATATTTTTGAAAAAGTAATTATATTTTCTACATATTTCTTATATTTAATTAACTTTAACTGTTTTATTAAAATATCAGGATTTGGTCAAATGCACTTATATATGGGGACTGAGGGAGTACATTTTTGGTATGATAATCCCAAACCTGTTAGAAATAGTGGCTTTGAGTGTTTAAGGTCCCTGGCTTTCATAAAGAACATTTAATAATAAAAAAGGTGTCAAAAAGACCTTCATGCAGAAAAGAAGAATGTGATAAAATATACTCTTTCCAATTTTAAACATAGGAACTCAATAACTAAATTGCAGAATTAAAGAAATTAGTTAAGGTGGTTACTTGTAAAAATGTGTATTTGGTTTCTTTAAAATATTCTCTTTAATCATTTTTATTAGGAGAACTACCCCTTGATAGAAAACCTCTAACAATCATAGAGATTTTTTTTTTTTTAAAAAAAAGAATATGTTTAGATCGGATGGGGTAAATATATCAAAGCATCACAATAAAGCTATTCAAGTGGCACCATAAAAAAGTGGAAAGAAATAAGAACATAAATATATACTCAGCAAAAACTATAGTTTTGCTATCTCAGCAAACACTTCTCATCGTAATCTTCTTCTTCCTTCGTTATGTCAATGCAGTTTCTTCATTCTCATAATCATCTAAAATCAAAGTTGACGGAGAAAATAAACGATTCTGAATTTTTTTCCTTTTTCTTTTTAACTTCATTATACAAAACCTCGAGGACTCACCAAAAAAAATAAATTCTTTAGAATATGAACAATAATGATCACCACGTTAGTATTGTAAATATGCAATTACGAATAATCCAACCAAAGTAATAGGAATTATTAATGCATCCGGGAATAAATGATTGATCTCTATCAATAGACTCGCTAAAACACAAAACCATAGAGTACTTACCACTGATGCCATGGGGAGATATGTTTTTAGATCTCGCATTTCAAATCCTCATTCTTTATTCTTAATTTTTTTATTATATTCTAATTTGTAATACATATTTACATATATGATTATAGGGTTATTTAATTTCAGATGTATATAAGTCTTTTTTATTATTATTATTATTATTATTATTATAATAATGTTATACAATATGAAACTAAAAATGTTATACAATATCAAACTAAAAAGTAAAAAAAAATGGCAGGATAATTTATATATATCAACCAAGAAAATCAAGATATGGAAAACAAGACAAAGATTCTTTACAATAACACTGTAAACAAGCTGCCCATTTGGAAGCGGTAGAAAGATGTGTGAGAGCAAACATTATGATTTGAGAATCCAAAAATGTAGAATGATTAATTAATGTTGCATGAAGTTGCAGTGTGGGAGTATAAAGAGGGAGGTGGCTATATATATAAATATATAAAGAGAAACTTTGCAGCTAAAGAATGAAAGGCCATGCTTTCTTCAAATTGACAAAACTCAGAATAGTCTTCCATGTTTGGTCATCCCATATATTTTTGTCCGTAGATTGGTCTTGCGCGTTGGAGTGAACGGCCGAGATTAAGTTTTCAAAATCATCATCGTCATAGATATTATCAATAATAACTAAGGAAAATTGCCCATTGATCCAAATAAAGGGAATTTATGATCAAACGGTCCGTAAAATCATGTAATTACAAAAAAGTCCCGTGCAATTAATTCCAGATGCAAAATTACCCAAATGCCCTTAATAAAAAATTATTTCTCTCTCTCTCTCACTGTGTGTCATTAGTCTGTCAATTTGACGCTATTAGACTCTCTCTCTCTCTCTAAAATTATAATTGTCAATGGCATATATTTAGTTGATAGTGGCACATATTGAGTTGTCAACCACACACATTAAATTATTAATAGAAAGTGCATATCATTCTCTCCCTCCCTCCCTCCCTTCAAATGCTATTAGAAATATGCGTGTTTTCATTGACAACTCATTGGCGCCATTGACAACTCAATATACTACCATTGACAACTACTATAGCATTGAGTTGTCAATGGCGCACAGTGAGTTATCAATGGTGCACATTTAATTATCAATAGAAACACACGTATTTCTAATGGCATTTGTAAAAAAAAATAGAGAGAAAGAGAATGAGATGCACTTTCTATTAATAACTCAATATGTGTCATTAACAATTATAACTTCAGAGAGAGAGACAGAGAGTCTAACCCTACATACCATATGGTTTTATAGTATTTAAGCTCGTAACTCATTAACATACTATAAAATGTTAACTTCCAAAAGATCTATATATAAATATCTGTTTAAATTCTTTTTAAAAAATGTTAGAATACTATAAAAAAAATAGCCTTTTGTTTAAATGATAATGAAATTAATTCTTCTAAAAATGATTTTTATACAAATATATTTTCTTTGAAAAAAAAAACCCCACGTATACATGAGCATGCACTTAACAAAGTTTTTGGTATCTAGTATGAATGTATGCCTATATATATTTTTCGAAAGAAAACCGTTGAGTATCAATTTTTCTATGCTGACCTTTTAGCCATGGCGATGGCAAGTATAACAAAAACTCAATATTGGACATTTTTTTCAGGGCAAATTTTGCACATTAACCCTATATTTTATATAAAGCGTTAATATATTTGCATATAGGTAGTACTTTTCTTACTCTACAAGGACAAGAGAATTTTTTGTAAGTACAAGTGGTAGCATACGGAATTGAACTTACATATATTATATTTTTAGTGCAAATGAGGTAGGTAGCATACGGTGTTGAACTTCTGATGATCTGCGATAAGGTCACCGGCCGGCTTCCATTAAGAACAGTAAATAATAGAAAATATGTCAAAAGACCTTCATGTAGAAGGAAGACAAAATATACTCTTTCCTATTCTAAATTTAGAACTCAACAACTAATTTACATAATTTAAATAAATTAGTTAAAGTAGTTACTTGTAAAAATGTGACTTGGTTTCTTTAAAATATCACCTCTAATCATTTGCATTATTGGAACTACCCCTTGATCCTCTTACAACCAATAGAGATTATTTAAAAAAAAAAGTTACAAATTTGAAAGACATAACATATTGAGATAATACATTTAGAACTAAAATAAATCCTTAAATAGTTCCTGTATTTAGGATTAAAAGGAGTAATTAGATTAAAGCCTCCCAATAAAGCAATCATTCCCTATTATACCCTCAAAAGAATCGTTTTCTTCTTTTTATCCACCTCGCTATAATCTGGTCTAGCCCACTGATCTCTTCATGTATCACGTCGGGTATTAATAAACAAGCATTATTCAAGTGGCACCATAAAAAAGAGAAAAGAAATAGAAGATCATATATATATATATATATATATATAATATGAAAGGCAGACAAAAACTATAGTTTTGCTACCTCAGCAAACACTTCTCATCACAATCTTCTTCTTCCTTCGTTATGTCAATGCAATTTCCTCATTCTCACGGTCATCTAAAATCGAAGTTGACCTGAAGGACCAAAGTAAGTGGTACAATATTGTTATTGATTAATCAATCTCAAAGTTGACCTTCACCACTACTACACATACATATGGAATATACTCCACTCGACGTTTCTCAAGCTTCCTTTCCCTTCAACTTCATCTCTTACAATAGGAATTCTATCTCTATATATATATGTGGACCTAGTCAAGCATCACTACTATAAATAGATATATATATATATATATATAATGACATAACATGATGCTTCATTGATAATAATGCTTGTAATCGTGTCTAGAATTTGTGTATTGTAGCTACGCAGTGGATTAAGTGTGGGTTCGTTATGATGCATTTTCTGATTCAAATTTGATTTGAAGTGTCTTCTTAATTCGTGTATTATTATATATAATGCCCTTAATGTATTCCTTACATCACAGGACACTAACTCTCCAGAATGATATGATTTTATGGAGCAGCACGGCCCCTAGTAAAGGTAAAGTTGGTGCCAACACGTTTTCTTTTTTAAAATTATTAATTCATTATAAGAAGTTCTTTCGATGTGAGGTTGTAATTTTTGCACGTGTTGTTATTATAATCCTTCAATTTATGTTCTGATTGGCTATATATTTGTGGATTGTGTTTAAGAGATACTACCTCTAGTCTTTTGTTAACATAAGAACTAGATAATTAATTTGTGGATATTAAAAAATTATTTAAGTCAGTTATTTATAATAAATATGTAGTGTTGCTCAAAAAATGCCAGTTTCAATCATCTGTATTATATTGAAATTAACTCTTAATAAACAAACTCTTAATATGTGCAATCAATATGAATTCTTTAAAGTAAAAATTATATTTTGAATGATAAAGTGGAATGATATCTTACATTTAAGTTTTTTAAATAAATTTCACATCTATCTATTAAATTAAGAATTGGATGAAGTATAAGCATATAGTTAGATCACTTACCTTCTATATTTCTCTTTGATTGCTCTTTCACTTGTTCACCACAAACCATTGCTAGTTTTAGAACCCAGTAATAATTATTACTTTACATTAAAGAAATTTAGTTATTTACAAAAGATACACGTTGGTTTTCCTAAATTTTAGTCATGTATTACACAAAGAGTTTAAAACGGCTTCCTATGTAAGATTTATAATATATTAGTATTAGATTTTATATACCTTTGTTTTTAATATAAATATATTTTGATAAAAAAGGGAGAATTCCAAAAATAGACAAGGAAAATATAGAAATTCCAAATCAGTACAACGAAATCCAGAAATTTCAAATAAGTGATTTTGTACTTTTTTTTTTGTGAACTTATACAAATACCACTGGATTTAACAACACGAGTATCATAATTTATAATAAGAATATATTAATTAACAATAGAAACATTTAGGTACTGCGTATTTATACTGTGAGTTGTTGTTAAATGAGATACTCTTATTATGAATTAAGATACTCGTATTGTTAAAATCCAGTGGCATTTTTATAATTTCATTAAAAAAAAAGTAGATCTAAAATTTCCCTACTTCCCTTATTTTTTTTTTTAGAATTTTCCAAATTACAGTGTGGATATAAGAACAGGAGGTACGTAGTATTAAATTCTATTTGACCAGCCCAAAAGCATTGGACATTTGCGGCCCTTGTTGACCTGTGAATAACGCAACAATATTTTTATTAAACAAATGGAGAATTATTACGAGGTATTAAAAAAAAATTTATCACTTAAAAGTCCGGTAACAATTAAGAGGCATACATGATAACTTTTAATGAGAAAATAACTACATGTTTATGCTGCTCACTTTGAGACTTTTTAGTTATTGAATCCTTCCTTTAGGACCTCACAATAATTCTTCTCAAAATAACACAAGGGTGGTGGAACTAAGTATATTGTATAAAATTAGAGATGAGCCTATACTATTTGTCACTATAAATGATACAGTCTCTCTACAAGATTTAGATAAAATTACTACTACTACTATATACTACTTTCTTTATCAATAAACCATTTTCTCAATTATCGATTGAGCCTTTAAATTTTAATTTTCAAGTAATTTAAATTTCTATATCGATAATTTTAGTTAAAAAACAATTCAATTCAATAACTCCGTCCCTTCCACTTTTTAACTAAATAAATTATAAGGATTGGGTTGTTTAACTTTGAGTAAAATTTAATGATTAAGTTGAAAGAAAATATAATTGAAGGTACAAACATTTTTGTTATTTTTATTAGTCAAAGTAGACATTATAAGAAGGATCATATCTGCATCAAGTTCCTTACATGTATTTCGTCATATTCTCCAATCACATATAACTATGTGTCCTATTTATTGGATTTGAGTTTATAATTAAATGATAATAATTCAAATATAGAACACATGGTCACATGTGATTGGAGAACTTGACGAAATGGATCTAAAGAACTTGACTTAAGTATTTTTCTTATAAAAATATCATTTAATAATTTTTCTTTATATTGACAAGGATTGATCAGTACTTATTTCCATCCACCAATATTATATTCTATTGTTAAGAAACCTGTCATCAACTAAATGCACAAAAATTCTTTGATAAAGCAAATCCCATAGGAAACTCATTATTCCGGGGCAAAACCTTTGTTCCATCTCCAACCCACAAAAATATACCGCAAATAATTTTTTTAAAAAAAAATCTGATTTTAGTGGTGGAAAAAGCAAGGGGCTTTAAGACAAAACTACGTGACTATATGTTATACTGCATCCCAATATAAGAATTAGTTAATTGTTTTTTGATATATTAAAAAAGATAATGAATTTTTTAATGAATAATTAAATTATTTTAAAGTATTTATATATATTATTTTCCTCTAAACTATTTTTTCTAACTTATAAATTGATACATACATATAATCTAGTGATTAACAACATATGATATAATTAAGCAAACTATTAGCTTTTTTTTTTTAATTTCTCTAACAAAAATCATCTAAGTCTTAGAATCAAATGGAGTAATACATTAGATCTTTGTAAAAGAAGAATCGAATTCCTCTAAGCTAAAACGCTGACCTAATATTTTGAAATGAGTCTAAAGAGAAAGGTACGTGGGAGCTTCTGCTCCATCAATTGTGTTCGCTTTTTTGATTTGTTTTAATGCATCAGAATGTGATCCATCTATTCATTCTTATAATTATATATAAATAATATTAATACTCCACTTTATTTATAATTATCGATACTCTGTTATCTCATAATAATTCATTTTTAGGCTAATCATACTTAATCAACTTCTCTCTCCGTGTATTCCGATCTGTGTCTCACTCTCTTGAGATTTCCCCCTTCAGATTTCGAATGGAGAAAGCATTATAGGGAATTGGTTGACTTGTTCGATTAAAGAAACAAATTTGGTTTATCAAAAAAAAAAACGAAACAAATTTTGGCGGAAAATGTCACACTCCTCTTTTAATCCGATATTTATCAGAGTAATTGAGCATAGTTCAACAGGCGAGCGAAAATCATATAAATAAACAGTACTAATATAAATAGTATTTAGGTGTATTACAATTATCCCACAGAGTGTTACACAATATTTACTAGTCTTAAGACAAGTAAAATCTAACTGTCTGCTGCAACTATCCCACGGTAACACTGGTGAGGCCTCATTCTTTCAATTGCCGGTCTCTACATTTTTGCCCTTATACCCGCTTCGTCCAGCTGAGTAGATTATATTTGATTGGAAAGGATGTGATTCAAAAGAATCCCAAAAGTAATTCATAATAAATCATAAATATATGAAAACTATACATGCAATACACCATATAATGCAACTGAACATCTATGCCATAACATCTTATATCAACCCCTTAGCTTTGCTTGGCTAGGTACAATTCATTTTACATGCATATTACCAGTATATCTTACCTCACATGGGCTTGTAATACTTGTGCTATTCCTACCATGATACTTGTACTTTTCCAACACCACAGCTAGGAATGCGATCGACAATTCATATAACAGAACATGACAGTATACAAACAATCGTCTAAAGGATGAATGTTAGAAATACTACCTAGATGCCTTTCCAGCCTGCTTTTCTTTCCTTTATCGGTTCCTTGGTGTTCCGGGCAAAGATTGAATCTTATGATTCCAAATGCATAACAATAAGTTACCACTCATTCAATCTTCATTCCTAATCTCACATCATTAATTATTTTTATCTAAAACGCATAATTACTTTTCTCTTCCTTCTCTCTATTTTTCCTAGCCCTCTCTCTTCTCTTGGCCTTTGCTGCACGAAATATGGGGCTGCTTATGCCTCTTCAATTGTTTTTACCTCAGGCTAATCACATGTGCATAATTCAATTAATTAATTAAGAAAAATCCTTAGCCACATAATTTACTTTTCTCTTCTTGATATTTCGATTAGCAAGAGTAAATCTTGGCCCTTCATTTTGCTCTCCCAACCTTGCCCTTGAGATCATATTTAGTCTTCCCTTTTTATCCTTGATTGAGCCAATATTTACAAATATGCCATTACATTTTTACAATTTCATATTTCTGGACAGAATTTTCATACCTGAAAATTCATAACTAATTAGATAAATATCCAATTGAGGTGATTGCAAAGCTCAAATATCCCTTATTGAATCTAGTTTTAGGGAAAAAAAATACTTTCTTTGATAAATTGGAATAAAAAAATTCCCAAAAAATTCATGTTTGTATCTTGCTCCAGAAACTGACGAATTTCACTGCGCAAATTTCAAAAATTGATATATTCTAACATAAACATCTAAATCACACAAATAAAATATAAAATTAAAGTTTGATATGTCTACTTTTAGATTAGAAAGTTTCATGATTTTTGAACACCATTAACATAAATAAAAATGATGCACAAGACTACCTCATGTCTCTTTCTAGGAATCATTCTTACACCAAAATCTACAATTTTGTTCCTCTTAGTTTGTCATATTCTCAAGGAATTGTGGTGAGTAAAAATTGGGATGTTACAGAAAATAATAGTGAAGCCCTAAAAAAATAATTTAATAACAGTGAGTTCTTTAACATAAATTTTTTGAAAAGTTATATGTTGCAATTTGAATGTTACTTTTAAAATTTAAATGCTTAGTTTTCAATTGAGACTCCAAAATTTATAAGCCTGATAATTGAAATCTGTAATTCATTTTCAAGAAATTTAGGAAAAATTAATTCATAAATCCTAATATTTTACCTCAATTCTGAATTAAGTCCCTATATTTTATATTGTTTCTTTTTTTGAGTAGAAGTTTATATTGTTTCTTTCATGCCCTCATTATTTGATTCGATAATCTTAATTTATGACCTTATGAAAATTTGTTTATACAATTGTATGTTTGTTCAAATTGTGTTAAATGAAATGAACGAAATTCCATAAGTTTTATGAAATTTTATAAATAAAAATTAAATGTTTTTACATTCAAATTATACTGACCTTGCTATTGTATTATTGCCAACTCGTTTATATATTGTGTATAATTAAAGAGAGACAAACACTAACTATTGTGAGATTAAAACCCATGACCTTTCCACTTACAAAGAAATCTTATACTATGTCTCTAGATTATAAGAATATTTGCAATTATATTCAATGAATTGTCAGTCTAACTATTTAATATTTAATTAACAATATTTGTACTTTTTTAAATGCTTAATGACCATATCTCTAATGTCAAATGCTTATTGTTTTTATGGTAGTAAAATTAGCTCTTATACAATGAATTGTTAGTCTAACTATTTAATATTTAATTAATAATATTAGTACCTATACTTTTCTTTATTTTTTAATTTGGTATCTATACTTTTTTTTTTTCTCTTAATCAAATGCTTATCGTTTTTAGGTAGTAAAATTAGGTCTTATACAAGAGTTAACCGTGCTAACAAAGTAAAGTTACTAACTAAGATTAATAAAACTGACAAAACAAAATTAAAGAATTTAATTAAGAAAAAAAAATATTTACCAAATTAAAAATTGAGCGAAGTATGAATACATGCAAAATAGTTTTACCTTTTGATAGTAAACATGCGTGGAGCAGAATCTGAATCACTACTCTAGCAAGCAAACATGTAACCTTAATACACAAGAAAACTTGTCCTCTCGCAAATACGAATGATTATTCATGAACTGGATTAATGAGAGAACAAGAATCACTAACTGTTGTAAGCTAGCAGAAACTTTTGACTCTAGGTGATCAGATTCTGCATTGTGCCATAATTACTGTTTAACTTTTTCGTCAATTTGCTGAGCGACTTGTCGATGATGAGGATCTTTTTGGTAAAATATAAACGCTAAAAATGAATTGGTATCCAAACCCAAAAAGAAGAAGAAGAAAAAGAAAACAAAACTCAGCATCGAATTTGTTCCCATGAATTTTCATTAGGTTTTGATGCAACGAATATCGGAAAGATTTATGTTCCGGATCTTTAACAAGTTGTTCATCAATTCATTGAATCTTTTGCCGTCCCAAATTAACTACACATAATGCAATGAGAAACAGAAAAGAAAGAAAAATAATTCCCAGCGTTGGGGCTTCTAATATGCCTCTTTCTAATTGCCCCTGTAATATTGTAAAAAAATGTGCAGTTTTGATTTAATTTCAAAAAATCGTAAAAGACTAAAAAATGCACAAAGAAACAAGAACAAGACATTTCGGAAGTTGGAGCAGTACAAAGATTTTAGAAGAAGAAGGTCCCAAACCCATAGCTCTATTTATAGAAATATTTTTTTTTCCATGCTATTTACAGAAAGGTTGTATTAGCTTAACTAATGAATTTTGGGAGAGAGGTATCTCCATTATAAATTTGCAGCTATATTGTAACTCATTCTCTCCCTGTCATATAGATAGGATCAAAGGAGTAATTATTTAGTATTGGGAACAAGTACTCCAAATTTGAGTATTGTCATTTACAAGGTTGAAACTCACGATCGACTTTGTTAAAGTGTATGGAATCATTGTGCGCAGCAAGGTGTGTGGGGATGAATCAGTTGAGGTCTGGGGAATTAAGTGTTCCAATCAAAAGAGAGAATTTTGGGGCAAAAAAAGAGTGATATGGAACTAGTGGTATGGGTATATGGAATCAATTTTATTATTAGTCTATGGGATTCTAAAATAATTGTTGTAAAACTCATAAGTTGGCTCTCCAATTTTACCGATTTTATGTTCCTTCCTTATAAAATTGTGTCACATTTACATTTAAACTCATGTTAGTTGTAAACTTGGTAAAACTCATGAGTTTACCTATCAAGTTTACGGATTTTACATTTTTACTTTACAAAATTATGTAAACTCGCTATTGAAGTCATGTTATTTTATTTGATATAATCATTTTCAATGACTTTATATATGCATTTCACATAAATTTCTTTATTAAATATGATAAATTATACATGTTGATGATTTCAATTATTTATATTTAAAATATATTTAAATTAAATTATTGCATATATTATATACTTTTAACACATATTTATTAATAAATATAAACTCTTATTAGTTTATTGATTCAAGTTTACGACCTGAATTTACATGCTTGTCACAAATTTACTTAAACTTATGAGCTTGACAACTGAAACCATTAATTTAATCTGTGGGCAAATTATTGATGGGCCCATAACATTAATATTAATTATGTCCCCGTTTCCTCCTTTGTAAGCTGTCATCCAGATGTTGTCCTTCCAATGGTGAGTCTACAAAGATGAGGATATAGATGAGCACTTTATATATTGCCGACCCTTGTTATATAAAATAAAACAGAGAGATTCTTAAAGTTTTGTCCTCTGATAAATTGAAAAATTAAACACTGAGTTTTATTGAATAAATTCTTAAAACAATTTAGCCTGAAAAATATAGAATGAAACTAATAATTAAAAACAGATAAGCATATATATCAAATATGCTTTGGAATTAAGGTATTAATATAATCTGCCCATAAACATTTTACGATTCTGCACATGACACGATAATATTTACTAGGGTGTAAAAACACATGTTAAGTTTTCAAAGTAGTCTAAAAATGTTCTGCCCGTTAAATCAACAATAACTTCGATTATTTAGTAAATGTTTCCTTCAAAAAATGGTGCAGGAATACCCATAAAGTTTTCAAAATAGTGCAAAATGTCATAGCCATTAAGTCAACTAACGTTGACCATTTAACAAATAGTCCCACACAAGTTGCACGGCATTTTTGCTTCCAGTAGCCTTCAACCTCTACAAGTTGCATTACTACAGATTTGGCTATATATGACACTCTGTATATCGTGGTGATTGAAACTCCATCATATATAGAGAGGCGGAATTAATACAAAGAAATATATGACGGTTCCTAAGTAAAAGTGCCATATATTATAAACAATTATATGACGGTTGTTTAAAATAACTGTCATATAAAATATGAGTCTATATATATGGCATTTTTTTTATGAGAACTGTCATATATATATACA
>JBAGKO010000012.1:15040693-15051214 GCA_037177275.1 Acacia concinna
GAGTCAGATCGACCAGTCTGATCCAAGTCTCAAAACAGTGATGAATCCATTTATCAGCAGATTGAGGAATAAAATAAAATAGAAGATTGAATAAGCAACAAAACTTTTTTTTGTTGAAATAAAAGGAAAGTGTCAGTATTAGGTAATAATTTGTAATAATATTTGGAATTAATGTGAGATGAAAAATCCGACAGGTGGATAGATTAAACGAGTTGCAAATAGGGTATTACAACTTTTTATATATAAAGTTGATTGATTGATTGAGTTAATACTCCTTCAATAATAATTATTAATAATTAAGAAAGAGAGGGGATGAGAGAATTAAAAAATATTATTAAGATGTTTTAGAAATTATACCACATATCCACTAATTTAACTAACTCACTTAATAAAATTAAATTAGGTAAATATTTTTTTATTTAGTAACTATTAAGCACCGAGCAGTAGTAAGTAATCTTTCCTTTTTCTCATGATGAGAATCCTGTGTCTAGGATAAGCAAATTTGAGTAAATGCACTATCCAAGAACAAACTAATATGACTAAACTGCCCCTAACATGCTATTAACGACAACTACCTGTAACCTCCACAGGAAAGTTACCTGTCATCTTCTTCCTTCTCCCTATAAATTCCAAGTTCTGTGCTCTATTTGTTCTTCAGAGAATCAGAGACTTAAAAATTTGTTTTACACAAACACAAAAATGGTGTTGAACTCCAATAACAGAGTCGATCATTTTGATTGCCATCAAACCACTATTAGAATCCACAACACCCACATGCCTCTGCAAATTCACTCTGTTCGCTTGCCTCCCCACCAGACCACACTTCAGAAACTAAGGCATAGGATCTCAGAGATATTCTTCCCTGATGATCCCTTCTTCAGATTCAAGAATCAAACTTTCCTCAGAAAATTGCTTCTTGGTGTTCAATTTTTCTTCCCCATATTCCAATGGGCACCTCAGTACAATCTCAGTTTTCTTCGTTCTGATATCGTCTCCGGCCTCACCATTGCCAGTTTGGCAATTCCTCAGGTCTCCAAAACATTAACTCTCTCTATCTCTCTCTCTCTCTACCTCACGTATCTCTTTCTAAATATAGGATTTTTCTCTATTGTTGATAGTTGAATTTGATCATTCATGGCGGTTTAGTACCCTGACATGTCTCATTCTTGTTAAAAACAATTATGTAGCTTCCCCTGTTTTAATTTACAGTGCTCTATTTCAAAAAGGCTACTATGAATCATGCATCTATTTACAGTGCTATGTTTCATATTTGAATTTCTCAGTTTTCAGGAAACATGGCACATGCGAACTACATATGTATCTGTTTCAACATAAACTAAACTATATTGGCAAGTTTTCAACTTGTGTGTCTCTAAAATGATTCTTGACACATTGTTTTGGCCTATGTAGGGAATCAGTTACGCGAAGCTTGCAAATTTGCCACCCATAATTGGACTGTGTTAGTATCCTCTGTTTCCAGATGGCATTTGAGTTAAGAGATTGTGTTAATTAATATTGGTGAATCTGTCATCTCAAATTATGTTTATGAATATATATCGTCATGCAGATTCCAGTTTTGTGCCTCCATTGATATATTCTTTGCTTGGGAGCTCTAGACATATTGGTGTTGGCCCTGTTTCAATTGCGTCTTTGGTTATGGGATCAATGTTAAGTGAATCTGTTTCTTATAGTCAAGATCCAATCCTCTATATCAAGTTGGCCCTTACTGCCACCTTCTTTGCTGGTGTATTCCAAGCTTCTCTGGGTATATTGAGGTATTAAATATTTGTTTTTTCTGTTTTTTTTCTCATTTATATTTTTAAAAACTATCATCTCTCTCCTAAACCATGAAACTTTTATTACGAAAAAATATGTCTTGTGACATTGAATATATAGTCTAAAACGCTTCTTCTATCTCAATAATTATTTTTATTTAGATAACTTTCTTTTCTTACTTATGTGCCCATCATGAGATCTTAATAGGCATGACTCTCTTTCTTTTTGTTATTTTTTTAATACCCTAATAAGTCATGACTCTAAAGTTACTTGTGCGACATGTAAGAAAGTCAAAAGTGGAGTTAGGTATCATAGAAAGCATAATTATTGAAACGTCAACTCTTTAAGGATAACTAGTTAATGGACACTTTTATAGTATAAGATGCATAGTTTAAGCAAAGCTAAATTCTTGGATAGCATAAGATTGATAGTTGGAACAGAGCACAGTCGTACTTAATTTTCAACCATGCGCAATTGCCCATTTGATATCCAAAATTTGATAAGTAACCTAATAAACATGTAACTTTGTACAAATAATCTTACCCTTAATTTATCTGATATTGTACTAAGAGATCAATATATATATAATAGGAGATTTATTGGCATATGAATTAAAATTTAGAAAGCTATTTATTGTTGACATTTAATACAGAGGGTTCTTTGCCAATAAAAAAAGCTTGGGAGATTCTCTATCATGTTTTTAAGGTCAACTAGGTTTACTTGAGTTGAAAAATTTAGGAGAATTATATATTTACATACTAATATGAACTTTTCCATACTTACAACTTTAAAAAACAACTTAAAGGCTATGTAGTGAAACGTGTTGAGTTCCTTAAACCTAATTCAGCATTTATTATAGAGAATTGAAACTTGTATTTGATAACAAATATGCAGGTTAGGATTTATAATTGATTTCCTCTCAAAAGCAACGCTGTTAGGTTTCATGGCGGGAGCAGCCATCATTGTTTCACTTCAACAGCTTAAAGGGATACTTGGAATTATACATTTCACAAACCAGATGCAAATAGTCCCTGTTTTGACCTCTGTTTTCAAACAGAGAAGTGAGGTAATTATATATAATAGATATAATATCCACTGGTCAGTCAAATTATTCAACATGCTTCTGATACTGATACCCTTTAATGTTAGTGGCAACAGAAAGTATGCATAAAGATGCACCAAACCTTGCAGTATGAGATACTCTGAACTTTTAAGAGTAAAAAGTTTACTTTAAGAAATCATGATTATGCTCTGAAATTGTGGGCTAAGCTAAATTTTAGATATGTTTAACTTTAGAATTATATTGGAGAATCAACTTCTGGTTTTTTACCTCCAGGAGAATCAAATGATCTTTTTATTTCCGTTTTCAGATTCTCTAGTTTTTTCAACAAATGTAGAAAAGAGTCAACTTTAAAAAAAGTTATATTTTAATACTTACGGGCATCTTGTACAGTGGTCATGGCAAACCATTGCCCTGGGACTTGGCTTCCTGACCTTTCTGCTGACAACAAGACACATTGTAAGTTTCTACACACACACACACACATATTCTTAATTGCATTTTTCTTATATTATTAAGCCTGTCAAAATTTTGAAATTCTGGATCATTGAAACAGAGCTTGAAGAAACCAAAACTATTCTGGGTTTCAGCAGCTGCCCCACTGACATCAGTTATTCTATCAACACTTTTAGTGTTCTGTCTCAGAAATAAAGCTCAAGAAATTGCAATTGTAAGAAAGCACACTTTATTTAGGATTTTTAGCACTAAAAATATATACAACCCTGATCATTTCCCATTTTTCTTTCATGTTACAGATTGGCCACTTGCCAAAGGGCATTAATCCACCATCATCAAACATGTTATACTTCAACGGTCCATATTTAGCACTTGCTATCAAAACTGGGATTGTTACTGGAATATTGTCTCTCACTGTAACGTCTTATACCCTTAAACCTTTTCATGTCACAGGAAATTTCGGTAAAACCGGTAAAAAGTTCATATTCATAAATTTTGTTGGTAAGAAAGACCTGAATTCAAGTAATGATACTTTCTGTGTTAAAATCCTGTGGAATACCACTACTTTCTGCATATAAAAACATATCAAGTCTTTCTAACTAATAAAATTTTTACGAGAACTTTTCATTGATTTTCCCAAAAAAATTTCTGATAAACACCCTGATTATAACTTATAATCTTTCTGTGTCAGGAAGGAATAGCAGTGGGAAGAACATTTGCTACACTTCACAACTACCAAGTGGATGGAAACAAAGAAATGATGGCCATTGGTCTCATGAACATGGCTGGTTCTTGTTCTTCATGTTATGTCACAACAGGTAACAGATTTCGATTCTCCTTATACGTGACCAGCTGAGTCGTAGTGCTTATTGGGTTCACGTTGGAAACCACCAAAACCTAAAACCAAACACACTTCTTACTTATCAAAAATGTTTGAGAAAAACTCTTTTCTGATGCCGAAATATAAAACTTGCAGGATCTTTCTCTCGATCAGCTGTTAATGTCAATGCTGGAGCAAAGACAGCAGTTTCAAACATAATCATGGCTTCAGCTGTTCTAGTGACACTTCTATTTCTCATGCCACTGTTTTATTACACGCCAAACGTTGTCTTAGCAGCCATTATAGTTTCTGCTGTAATTGGACTAATAGATTTTCAAGCTGCATATAAATTGTGGAAGGTCGACAAGATTGACTTCTTAGCTTGTTTATGTTCCTTCTGTGGTGTGGTGTTCATCTCAGTACCTCTAGGCCTTGGTATAGCAGTAAGTTTTCTAAATCAATTTACATTCACTAATCAGTATCAGAATTATGAAAAACATGTATTAATTCATTGGCTTGTACAAATTGTTCAGGTGGGAATATCTATGTTCAAGATTCTACTCCATGTGTCTCGACCAAACACTCTGGTTTTGGGAAATATACCAGAAACACAGATATATCATAACCTTAACCAATACAAAGAGGCTCTAAGGATTCCTTCATTTCTCATTCTAGCTGTTGAGTCACCCATTTATTTTGCTAATTCAACTTACCTGCAAGAAAGGTAAGTGAAAAAAATACTATTTGGGTAGAACTTAAAAGATTAGTGCATTGGGGATATAATCCACTTAATAGTAATTCTGAAGAAGAACTTGCCTGGTTTCAGAATACTGAGATGGGTACGAGAAGAGGAAGACAGAGTGAAAGCAAACAAAGAATGTATATTGAAGTGCTTAATTTTAGACATGACAGGTATATTTTATCCTATCCTATGGACCAAGATACAATGTGGGACCCACATGTTAGCTGCAGTGCCTACTTTTATGTGTGTATTTCTCTCTCCACTTTGGAAAATTTCACTTATTTGGACTAACGATATGATTTTGTCAGCTGTTACAACTATAGACACAAGTGGGATAGACACACTGTGTGAACTTAGAAAGATGTTAGAGAAAAGATCAATTCAGGTAAAGTTAGTTGGTTAATATAACATATATTTGAGGGAGAAAGAATATAAAAAGATAAAACAAATTTTCCACACAAATTAGTTACTATGGTTGAAAATTGTTATGCAGCTAGTGTTGGCAAATCCAGTTGGAAATGTGATGGAGAAGTTACACAAGTCAAAAGTACTGGAATCTTTTGAGGAGAAAGGACTGTATCTCACTGTAGCAGAAGCCGTGGCAGCCATTTCAATTCCTTGCGAAGCTTAGTCTCTTGTCCCAGTGATGGCTTTAAAGGGAGATGCATTAAAACTGACGACATTTTTATTATTATTCTGTTGGTTCTCTACGGAGATTTTGGTCTGTGACAAATTCTGAGAATCCCAAAGTTTATGGGTTTGTATGTTTCATTATAGCAGAGATCATACATGAGAGGACAATTCTTGTGGTTAAGGAGTGATTCTTCTTTCCGGGTCAAAAGAAAATAGCATCCAAAGGCCAAGTGAAGTGAGATATTTGTAGGACTTCATTCCTCTGTAAATTCTTAGAAATAACACCTAAAAAACATACAAATTTAAGAAACCTAATCAATTGCTATCATATGGCGATCTTTTATTTATAGGGACAGACACTAGTGATCTTAAGGTTAAAGGCAAAATTAAACTCATACAAGTAATTTTTTACATGTTAGGCTACAAGGCCATCAATAAGAATGAGTTGTCTCTTCGGATGAAGCCTAGCATCAAATAGTTAAATATTTAAAATAAGGGAAAAATTATATTTTATACCTCTGAATCAAAAACAAAATTAATAACCCATGAATATAACGTGACCGGTTTCAGCTGGAATAGCGAAAAATCCAATTAAAGTCAGTTGGCTGCTTCAACAAACATTTGAAATGTGGCCGCAAAATCGAGAGACAAGTCTCTTCAAGATGACAATTAATTCCAAGATTTTCATTTTAACTTGTTATATTTAAAATTGTTACAATTAGGCGTTAACCAAGACATCCACCTCAAGGTAAGTCATTATTGTTTACTCACATGAGAACTAGAGCATATAACGGAAAAAAACAGCCCTTGGTTCTTAGTTGATAAGGGGAAAACATGAGTTTCTGGAAGAAGAAAAATATTGTTGGGGAAGAACGGGAAAAAAAACCTGTTAACCAAAAGAAAGAAGAATTCTAACCGTAAACACATGAATTTATGGCTCCTATACATTTCACTTGAAGTTGTTCTTTCCCCTTTGTATAAATTAATGTGCCTTCCAAACAGATATAGGAGTATTGTGCACCTCCAACACTGAACAAAGGCAGGACTAGATGGGTTATTTGATGAATTTAAAGGCAATCGATATTTGCTGATATCCTGATCACAAAATGCAAATTCATTTCAAGTGCTAGTACATACCATTGCTAGTAGTATAAGAATATTAAACACCAGCTATAACCAAAGTTTGAGAATCCATAGGGGCAGCAAAAACCCGCTTTTTTCCTTTGCTTTTTCTTTTGGGCAGCAGAATATCATTGCACATACTTAACATATGATCTAAATATCTTAAAACATATCAGAAAACTCATACAAGAAAAGGGAAATCTAAAAAAAAAAAAACAGAATTACTTCCATTAAAGTTTTTGGAGTTCCTTGAAAAATGGTGTACTAGTCTAGTGGGATTATCTACGTTTGGCTCTCTAGGAAACTAAGGAAGAATACGGCGGAGAGAGTAATCCTTTCAGTAGCATGAATAACCATGCAATTCATGGGCTTCATATTGGTGATCATCCAAACTCAACATAGAAACTCATGCGGTTATGATCCCCGGACACGAAAAATTCTCAACTTCAACTCACTGTCAATCAAACACCTGCAAGTAACTCAGTTAAATCAATATAATTTGGCAAAACATGAAACAGATCAGTTGCCAATGCATCCATATGGGTCCAAATAATTTTTTATATTAAAGAGGAAGTATTGCAAAACACAACAACAAATTGACCAATCTAGTTAGTTCGGTGTCATCAGAGAGAAAGCAAGTCAGTTTACCATGACAAAACAAAATTGAAATGAGTTGTAACATTGCAAAAATGTTCAGACTATAACCATTAAAAAATCCTAAGTTAAAAAAGGTCTCCAGTCAGTGTATTCAATACATCAAGCTAACTAACTAATATAATATACCTTATTTTAATGACAACCCAACCTATATAATTATATTTAGTTAATGAAGTACACCGTTTACCACCAAAATAAGCAGTGACCCAACTTATTGGGGTTTGTTTGGCCAAAACCCTATCCAAACCTGACACTGTTATAAACCAGATATAATATGAAACAAATAAAGGACACTTATAAGACAACATATTGCGAGCATAAACAGATCTTCAAATGGAACACACATCAATTAATTAGGCATACAAGTCAACAAGACCAACGCAGGCAAGCGGCCTTAAATGACAAAGTTCTTACTTGAACGTAATCGTGTTATTGGTATCTCCCGGAGCTCACGTCTGATGCACAGATATTCACCTAATAATGCCATTACAGCAATTCCAGTACCATTCACAATCCACCATGTGATAGAAGATGGCCAACCACCATACACAATGCATAGAAAAAGATGGATGATGTAGAGGGTGGCTGAAAAATCCAAGCATTTCTTTGCTCTTTCAATTAAATAAAGCATATATGCAGACCTGCAAAAACAGACTGTAGTGTAAGTACAATGCAAGACAGCAATAAAAGTTCAAGTTTACGAGCCAATTCACAAGAGATATACCAAACCCCTGACACCCCATAATTGCCACAAAGGTCTTTTTAAATCCCTCCACCAAATACCAACCCAGAAAAATCATAAAACATCAATAGGAGCATTGAATCTCTCAAGAAATGAGCAAATACGCATCAAAATCCAATTATTGTTTTTACGTTTCTATAAGCTAACAAAGATTAACTGGTTGATACTTGATACTGGAAAAAGAAAACTCAAAGTGTTCATTTCCTTGTAAAGCTGTGATAGTATAGAAATTTTCAGTTAGCAAGATATAAGCAACCATATTCATTTAGCAAGATATAAGCAACCATAAAGGTCAACCAGATCTGACAACCACAATGTTGATATTCAAGTTCAACGTATCAGAGCATGCAAATCTTTGAAAGATTGACCTACTGCAGAAAAAGAATAATACAATTTTTAGACCGCGGTAATATTTCAAAGACAATGTGACAGAACAAGTAAAACCCAGTGGAAACTCCACGACTTGACATAACAGCCAACAATGTTTTAGATAGTGGAAAAAACCACTCGATTTTAAGTTTCTTTACTTCACAATACCTCTCACTTCAAAGATATGGAAGACACCAGATATCACTCTGTATAAATTCATGTCACTAGAGAGGGGAACCTAGACATTTAAAGACGGTTATTCACAATAAATGAGAAAATATAAGAGATAAAAGCAGAATGAATTGATCGATACTCTTACTTTACTGTTTCAATGAATGATACGTAAAGGAGCATAAACACAAAAGACACTGAAAACTAAGTCATTAACGATAACCTATTGATCAAAATATACAGCTACAATTAGATCAGCTACAGCTAATTGATCACATAATCATGGATTAAGATCTCAATATACTTATTAAGACAAGAAAGTAAAATATGATATTTACCCTGCTAAAGAGCTGAGCAGAAATGAGGCAATAACACACCAGCCAGTAACGGTAGAGGTAGTGATGGTAACATAATCAAAGAAATATACGAGGCTTAACCGAGATACCCGAGACCCGACAAGTATCGACAAGAACACTCCAAGAGTTATATAATATAAACATTGAAGACAAACAATTTGAGCAACGATAAGCCTAGGGTCCCAGACCACCGCGCCATAGAACATGACGGCAAGTTCTCAGACACCTGATCTCCGAAACCTTGAGAATGAAATTTTTCAATAAGAATCAACCTGAATCCTTATAATTGAATCGTGCCCCAAAAACGCACCCCCCCACAAAAGACTTCAAGTATAAACAATTGAAGCCGGGCAACTTGTCCTAATATAAACAATTGAAGCCGGGCCACTTGTCCTTCAAAAGAGTGATCAATTTTTAGGAATGCAAATTCTCATAAAGATCTTAGAGGCATTCAATCTTCAATTCCAATCATTGGATAGTTCACCATCCAAACCCGAACTCAGAAACACGTAGATGCTCAGATCTAGACTGTGGGGGCGATAACTGTTTGACAGCAAAATGAGCGAAATAAAGTCACCAAAATTTCTGGAAGAAAGAATAATATGATTGAAGAAGAGTAAACAAAACTGAAAAAATATCAGAAGATTCCTACTTTCTTGAGAAGGCAGATACGGCAGCCAATGGCTATAAATAGTTTAGACAGGCTCCGGCCTCATAAGAGAGAACTTGTCCAGAGAACCTGAGCAGTCAGAGAAAATATGAATGAATAGTTTGTGATCGAGAAGAAACAGAATATTTGGGGTTTGCTTTGGATTTTGAGAAAATGGGAGTGGAAAGAAAAGTAGGATGGAAAAAAGGGCAGGAAAGACGTTTTCCTTTGCTTAGAAAGGAGAGAAAAATAAAAGAGGAGAGAAAAGGGGAGAGGAAAATGGGTGGGTCTCAAAATTTCTCTTCAAGAGATTTGATGACAAAATTTGATCTACCAAAACTGTCTTTTATACAATTACATATAAGCTCATCGCCTCACCACAGTACACCATATATGTTTTTTTTTAAAAAAAAGAAAATACATAATGTTTAAAAACGCTGTTTTGGAAAAAAAAAAAAAAAACGTTGTTTCATGCCATTCGAACAGAACTAGCTGCGCTGCTGAGTTCGATTAGGTAGCGATAAAGAATCCGATAAAAACTGTATTATTAACTTCTACTAATTAAGTACTCACGCAATGCGTTGAGAGATAGGTATATTTTAAAGTTAGTAATTTTTAATTGTTGTAATTATATTTTTTTATTTTATGTTGCTTTAAATACATATAGTACTATAAATGTTAATTAAGTCAAATTATACAATAAAAAAATATTGTGTTACAGGTAATACATTGAATAAATATATTGGGGATAAATAAATATTGATAAAGTGTATACCATTTATACAAAAACTAATAAGAGTTACAATATTATCTTAGGTCATTAAATTGTAAAATACTTCTCTATATACAATATTACAAATCTTGTTAGTTGTGTGACATTCATCATCTAGAATTAAAATTTTCAATCATTTCTTCTGTCTAACACGTGATACAGCCACATATAATTGCCCATGTGTAAATATCGGTCA
>JBAGKO010000012.1:15051314-15080710 GCA_037177275.1 Acacia concinna
CCCTATATATAGATGCTAATTTCGGATCATATCTATCATAATTTTTATCTTAATTTGAAATCACATCTATCCAAATCACAAATCTTCATATGAATCACGTCTATGCAGATTACGGACTCAGGTCATGACCTAAAGTTGTCCATGACGCGACCTGGACTTAGGCAAATTCCTTCCAGGCTCGATTCTGCTCCAAAACCCACCGTTTCATTAAAACTTCTCCAGGTCGCGACCTAAGCAGGCATATCAGCATTTTCATGTGTTTTTGGCCTCGAAGCTCCGGTTTCTTCATCTGCTCCATCCTGGCTCTAATGTAGGCTCCGTTTTCTCCTTTACTTGCCTAAAAACATAACAACAAAGAGGCTTTGCCAAGGTAAGTGAAGAATGATAATAAAATATATAAAATAATCCATTTTTACCCTTAAATAAGCAAAGTGCAAAGTATGAGACATACAATCCAATTACTATAATTACAATGCATAATGTGGGTAAATATATGCAATTAAGACCTAAAATACCCCAGAAAACCATATAAATATTGTGTCACAGATCAATAGGCTACCTTGAGGCAAGACTGCCTTGAAGACAAGGCTGTGTTGAAGGCAATCTCGATTTGTAGGCAACTAGAAGACGAGGCCGCCTCGAGATAGACAAGGCTTCCTTGAAGGTGAGCATGCCTCAAGGCAAACAAGGTTGCCTCAAGGCAACTTAGTGCTTGCTACCTTACAAAGCAACTAGGTTGCCTAGAGGGTTGCCAGTTTTCCTACAAGGTAGGGCAAGACTCCTATACCTCAAGGTAGACCAAGTAACCTTAAGGCAACATGGCAGTTTTTTTAAAATATGAACTTCAAGATTTTTCTAAGTTAATAATACCTTAAGGAAAATTGTTTAACTCGAGTCAAAAGATTACTAAGCTAAGAAGGCTACATTGAGTCAGGTTCCATCTCGAGTTAAGAACTCAAGTAACTCAAAAAATGTCTTTAGAAAAATATTATGTTACATCGAGTTAACCATGCTTACCTCAAGGCAGACTTGATCATTTTGAAAATAAAAAAATAGAGCATCATAGCATAATCTTATATTTACTTATATACTTATGTTTATTGATACCCACTTGTTACTAACAATTCATCAAGTATTCTTGAACATGAAAGATCATATTACGAGCTTAAAAAATGATTCAAAAGCTCAAAATTACAAAAAGCTTTTTTGTGTCTAAAGCATTTAATGTAAAGCAATGAAGAAAAAGGACATTCTCTCTACTTTCAATTACTACATTTTTTAACCCGAAGCATAATTCCTTCCATGTCATAACAGCTACAAACTAAGTGACTGAAGAACTTCACCAGAGATACCAAAACACACAATGGTCAAATCCTCAAACATACTATAAATAGATGAAGCATTTAAGACATTCAAGAACCAAAAACCACCAAACTTAACTGAGCAATTGTTACATTGATTATTGTCTTAAATTCTTTGTGTCATTGTGCTTTAGTGTTTATCTATACATACTCTGTGAGGCAGCTTTGTTAAAGTTTCTAAAACTTGAGATTGAGCAACTCAAGGTAAGGGACCTTGAGTGTGAGTTACAATTACACGTTGTAAGGGGGAGTGAGCTCTTAGAATGTATTAAGCCTATACTATGGCACTAAAATCCCATTGAAATCTTAGAGAATAGTGAAAACTCAGTGGTACACTAAGTAATTGGACTTAGGTTAGTGGTGCATTGAGTACTTGGACTTAGGTCAAGAGTTGGAACTGAACCAGCATAAACTTGAGTCTTCAATTTTTCAGCGATACTTTGCTAAACTCTTTCTTATTTCTTTATTTTTGCATTTAAGTTTAATTTTTTTAGATCGGCCAATTCACCCTTTATTGGGTGAAATGCTTACACTAACAATCTCTAGTCCCATGAAATTAGGAACTACCTTATCCACTAAAATAGGAACCAACTTCCTCCTCTAATCTAGGAACAACCAAGTCCGAAGTGGAAGCTATAAATTTGGGAGGTGGTAGAGTAAAAAGAATTATCAAACACAATTGCTAACCATGCTCCTTCCTTATCTCCATATTTTTGCCAGTATTTTTGTAATCTGACCTACTTAGACTGCAAGGGATAACACCTTGTGTCCCATGTATTCCTGAATTATGTCTTCAATAAAAAATATTTCCCGCACACATTACATTTTATTTTTCTACATTAAACATTGTTGTTGGTGACCCCCTTTACTATTCTCATAAAACTAAGAATTGCACAAACATATATTGTCTTGAATTGTTTTATTCAGTTGTTTTCAAATTAAATTGAATTGGATTGTTGTTTAAATTTTGGGATGTCTTACTTGTAAGGATAAATGCTATCAAATTTTTTTTCCAAAAGTGAGTGAAAGGCAATTTCCTTCTTGACCCACATTAACATATCCTTATGCCAATTGTTCTAAAATTGAGTGTTGCTGAAAATGTCTTAAAAGGTAATAAAATGGATCGTAGTTGGATGAATGCTTTGAGACCTAGTGAAGAATATGAAGAGTTTATTGAAATTTCTAAAAGGAATGTGCCCAAAAAATGGATGGATTTTTGTCCTTATGTCAATTTTTTATATGAGAGTCGATGGGATATTGATGCTATAAGAGATCACCTATTTTGTGACAGAATAAATCTTTGATGCACAATGTGGATAAGACATTGTGAAAAGTAATTGCCTTTACGTCTTAAAATAAAGAAGTTGTTGATGGCATTGATTATGAAAGAATGGAGAAAATCATTTATGATGTCGAGTTGAAATAATTTCTTGCACAATTACGTGTATGTGATAGTGTGTGGAGTGATGCATAGACACCTTTGTATTCGGGTGTATTAAATATACTTGCTTGTCAAGTGTTTTGCATTTAGTAAACTTAAAGACAAATTGTGGGTGGACCGATAGTAGTTTCACATTGTTGCTTGAGTTGTTGTGTGGTAAGTTTTTAGACAATAGTGTGCTTATAAATCGTATGGATGAAGCTAAGAAAATTGTGTCTATAATGGGTATGGAATATGAAAAGATACACGCTTGCCCTAATGACTATGTATTGTACATAAAGGAGTATGAAGGTACGAGTAAGTGTTTGAAATGTAGAACTTCATGGTACAAATGGAATAAAGACGGTGGTTGTCGTGAAGAGACAGCAAAAAGACAACCTTTAAAGGTGTTGTGATATCTTCCAATAATCCCATGGTTTAAGCGTTTGTCTTTGAATGAGACAAGAGCAAAAAAGTTGAGATAGAATCTTTATCTAAGAATATAGGATGTAAAATATCTTTGGTACCTGACTCATTCTCTATAATGGAAGAAAATAGATGAAATATTCTCTCAATTTGGTAGCAAGGGAAGAAACCTTTGGCTTAGGCTTTGTACAAATGGAATCAATCTGAAGGGAACTCTTCTAGTGTATGGCCGATTCTCTTGGTGATATACAACTTGTCTCCCTGGCTATATATAAAACACAATTATATGGTGTTTTCTATGATGATCTCTAGAAAAAAAAAACAACCAATAAATGATATTGATGTTTATTTGCCACATTTGATTGATGACTTGAAGAAATTGTAGTAGTAAGAAGGCGTAGATGTATTTGATGCATACAAGCAAAAATCTTTTAAACTACATGGAGTATTTTTTTTTTTTCACCACAATAAACAACTTTTTTGCATTCAGAACTTTTGGTTGGGCATCTTGTTCAACACATAGATTATGGGTAAAGTTTATTTTGATAAAAGGTTTACTTTTTATTAGTGTAGAAAGTACTTGTAACACTTTGATTAGCTAGTGCCGGATGTTTCTGTACTATTTTGCTGGATATATTTATTTGACTTGTGAAGTTATGGATATGTTTATACAACTAAAAAAGCAGCATCCATCATTAAAAAAAAGTCGTTGTAAGACCCTTACGACGGCCATGGCCTAACACGACACTGCCCTATGGCATCCCTTTTTTAAAAGGGATGTTGTAAGTGACATAATGCATCCTTTTTTAAGGGACAATGTTTCTATTTTTTTCTAGTTGCTAACAAATGCGTCCCCCTTGAAAATTAGTAGAAATGACTTAAAAATGGCCTTTAGAAGTGACTTTTATAGTAGTGATTATAATAGAGCTCACATTCTCTTCAGACTTAACCACTAACAAGATTGAGCACCTCACAAATTGAAGTTAAATTAAAATTATATTTACAATTACTATATACCAGATTCAAGTAGAGTTATATTTACCATTCAAAACCTCCACATCTTCAAAGCCTTTTTCCAACTTTCGCAACTAACAGTTATACGAGGCTTTCAAAACATCATTTTCAGCCACCAATTATATATAAAAAAAAGCCCAATTTCTAATTTATTTGACACTAAAGAAAAGGAGAAAATACTACTTCTGATTATTTATATACTATTTACCGTAGATTAAAGAAATTAGTTAATAGTTGAGATATTATACTTACGACTAAATATAACCCCTAGCTACCCCTTATATTAAAGACTGCAAGGTAGTAAAATAATGTTATTGGCTTGGCATTGAATTACTTTTATATAAAATAAATATCTTTATAATTAAAAAAAAAACAAGATAACCTTCTATATAAAATAGAGATAATCTTCTAATTAACAGTCAATTTTTCAAAAAAGAAAATTAAATGATGTTTTTATTTAAAAGTTATAAGTTTAAAATTTTAAGTCGAGACTATTGAAAATGTCTTTGAATGGTCAAGATCTCACCAAAGTGATGTGTATTACGAGCAATATTGTTATGAGCACATCAACTGATTCGCATAACAATCCCATACAGTTGCGGGAACGATAACGCAGAAATTTCAGTTATTGTTTATTTATTTAAAGGGAAAATTTAAATTAAGGACATAGATGATATATATTGAGAATGACAGTAAACGTTGTAATTATTTAAAAGAATCAAACTAAAAATAAATTTAAAAAAAATACCAAATTGCCCTTAATTAAATTCCTACATTCTCTCCTTTGATCTCTCCTGGCACATTCTATTTTAAAGGTAATTGGAATCTTTTTTTTTAAAGAAAAGTTTCAATAGTTATCATATTTGTTTTCTTAACTCTTACCTAACATATACAAAATAATATTACGATGAATATATCATTTAATTATTAATATCGATATTGACCCATTTAAATTATTGATTTTTTGATATTTATATAATATAAGTAAAATACACCCATTTAGAAGAAGTTAAATTTTCTATCTAATATCTTAGTCCTTAAAATTATTATTGACTTAATATTTTGGGGAGAATGGGAGGAAATCCTCGTGTAGAAAATATAATAGGTTATATAGACTTTTTTAAAATATATTTACATTACATAGTTTTTGGTCAAACAATATTACATGGATTTTTTATTTTCAAAACACATATGGATCTATTCTCAGAATTGCATATATATATATATATATATATATATATATATATGATATTTCTTTAACTTTTGTAATAAATTATCAAAAATCTTGAGTTTCTCTAATAATATATAATTTTTTCAATTAAAGTTTGTGCCAATTTTAAAACTTATAATTTTTAATCAAATCGAAAAATTTTGTGTTATTTTTAATAGATATTTAAGGAAGTGGTAAAAAGAGAGAGAGAAATTGTGTTTAATTTAATCAAATTCAAAAATCTATATTAGTTTTGAAAATAGAATGTAGGAGGAGATATAAGAGGTTTGGTTAGGAGCAATTTAGTATTTTTAAATTTTTATTTTGATAATTAGTCTTTCTAAATAATTATAATTTTTACAGTCCTTCCCAATTTATAATTTTCCCTTATTTAAAGGGCATCACAATAAAAATATGGAAGTTCAGAAATAAAATATATAATTTTAATTCATACTCATACAATAAATTTAGTGAAATACTTGGATGGCCTTCTCCAATGTTTTCAGAAAATGGTGATGGAGAGAAATTTTTGTATGGACCTATTTTGCAATGTCACTTGTGATTTGACATGTATTTAATATTTTATTTTTAAAAAAAATAATCGAATCCTTAATTAAGATTTCTCAAGTTATTGAAAAATAATCTTATAAAATCTTTTAATTTTATTAATATGTCATCTAATATTTAAGAAGTATCAAACCGTTTCATCAGTTGTTGTACCTCAAGATAATTTTTTACTTGCAATTTTTTTAACAAAGATGTTTGATTTAAAAATCAGTTAAATCAAGACCATTGAAATTATATTTGAAGGAAAAATCAGGAGAGAGAAAGAGACTTGCTTACCTAGGTAAAAGGTCTATCACTCCATAACGTGAACATAATAATGCTCATGCTATAATTAGACTACTATAATTTAATTATGGTTGGTACAGCAAATGGCCAGACCCTAAAAGATGGTGAATTTGAATAATTGAGGTAGAGACATCCTATCTAGTATTTATAGAAGTCTAGAATGACAACTAGTTAGGAAGTTATGTACACTCTTCTTTATCATGCAAATAACAATCAGGAGATTAGTGCTTGATTTATTTCCCACTATACAATTACTTGTGTCTCAATTAACAAATTTACATTTAATATTTATTTGTTACTTATATGATAAGACTGTTTATTTCCTAATCATATAGCCTAATTGTTAATTGTATTTCTTATTTGATAACACCAATTATTTCTTATTCAAATAACCCGCCCAAATCAAGGAACGATCTGAACCCAATGTCTAACAATATTTAAACGCGTTATATCTGTTATACAGCTGACGTAACAATCAAGCTTTTTGTGTGGTTGCCAAATGATTGTTAAAATTCTTCGCCATATGCGAAGAATTTTTTTTTTTTCTTGGACAAATATGCGAAGAATTTATAAATCAAACAAATTTAGTTTACTGTTTATATATATATATATATATATTGCCTTCTTACTGTTTATATATTTAATTTTTTTTACAATAAAAAATGGAAGTTCACAAATCAACTATATAATACATTCTTAACAAATTTTAATTTAATTAATATTTATACAATGAATTAAAGAAGGTAAAATTAAAATTTGAATATTAGAAAAATTAATAAGTCATTATTTAAATGATTATTTAATACACTTTTTGAGCAAAGTGAAATTTATCCCCATACATTAAATCATTCTTTATAAAATATTTTTGCAATTTTTTATAATTTTTTTAATTACTTTCGTTGTAAGTTTTGACTTTGAGGTTTTGACTATAAATAAATCTTTGTTTGACATAATTAACCCCAAATCACGGAAAATTGATTCACGTGCTTTTAAACAAAGATTTAATATATTTATATGCTTTCAAGTATATCAATAATATAATATAGTATGAATTAGCGTTAAATCTTCTGGCCAGCTGTCATTCCTATAGAGAAACCCCCAATGAGCGGAAAATTAGTCATTGGCCTACCGGTTAGGGGATACCTTGCGAAAGAAAAAAAAATTATCTGATAAAAAAAAGTATTAATAACATAAGAAGGCAAAAAAATAATATACAGTATAAGTTAAGAATTGGAAAATTGTGGAGACAGATAAAGCTGCTAAATAATTACATTTTTCAAAATAATTTTTAGTTAAACTAATTACTTTTATATTATTTGACCTCAGTTTGATTATGATGCATTCAAGAAATATTTTTCATTCATTCACCATAATTTTTAGTAATACTCATTATCATGAAATAATTTTTATTGTGTTCAGCACTTATAGTATATTTTTTTAGTAATACTCAGTATCCATATTATTACTGAAAAAAATATTTTATGAAAAAAATTAGAATAACAACTATTTAAAAATATTGAATACTACTGATATAAAAAATTAAAGTTATGTACAACAAATTATTTTAACGAAGGGAGTGAAAAATGTTTCACAACTTAAATCCATTTTCCTATTTTAAACATTGTTTTTTGTCATTTTCCTTATATAAAATCCATTAATGAACCCATTTTCTAACTCTCCTTCTTTACTCGGAGGAAGCCGGAGGAATTCGCAAGAGACCCACACACGCCTTCGACACTTGTACACCGCTCGATATGGTTTTTCCAAGCCCCTTTCACAATGATGCCCTTTTCAACTGCTTCTCCATTGTAGACCACAACACCACCTCCTCCTCCTTCTCCATTGACTCCAACAACTACCCCGAGCCACTTCTTCCTCCGTCGCAAAGCTCATTACACAACCACCACCACCATCACCACCACAACAACGGATCCTCCTTCGCCGACACCTCCTTGAACAGTTTCCCTTCCCTCCTATCTGCCGACATCATCGTCGATGATCTATCCATCCCTGTATGTAGTAGCACTTTGAGCGCCAATTAATTAAAATGTCGTTTTATTCTACTGAATCTAGATTCTCTTTTCCTATTTCTCAGGTTGTTGACGTAGCGGAACTGGAATGGCACTCGGAATTCTTGTATAATTGCTACAACTTTTCGGTTACAGGTGAGATGATGACGGCGGATTCTTCTGTTGAGCAATCCGGCGCGTCGTTTACTAGCAAAGCTCATCATAAGGGTTCTTGTATAATTGCTACAACTTTTTGGTGACAGGTGAGAAGATGGCGAAGGATCCCTCTGTTATGCAATCCGACGCGTCGTTTGCTAGCAAAGCTGATCATAAGGGTTTGAAAGCGGTCGGTGGGAAATCGAGGCCTAAAACGGAGAACGGTGGATCATCGTCGTCGTTGAAAGAGGTACCGAAAAAGCCTAGGTGTACCCACTGTGCAGCAGATTATACCCCGCAATGGCGTAGCGGACCCCTGGGACCCAAGACGCTATGTAATGCGTGCGGGGTAAGGTACAAGTCGGGTCGGCTTGTACCCGAATACCGACCTGCATCGAGTCCGACGTTTGTGATGAGTCAGCACTCAAACTCGCACCGGAAGGTGCTGGAACTCCGGAGGCGGAAGGAGCTGATGGTGATAAAGCAGGAAGCTCCACTCAAGTAATTCCAGTGCACGTGACGTTCAATATTTTTCGAATGAATTAAGTTCTAGGTTATATTTTTGGGAAAATTCTAAAAATAGATAAGTGAAATAGAGAAATCTCAATTCAATACAGCGAAATCAGAAAATTATAAATAAGTCTTTTTTGTATTTTTTTTTGTAATTATGAAAATGCCACTGAATTTTTCACAACACCAGTATGATAATTCACAACACGAGTATCTAAATTAACAACATCAACACAAATAACTCACACTATAAATACATAGTACCGATATTGTTAATTTAGATATTCGTGTTGTGAATTACGATACTAATGTTATGAAAAATTCAATGGCATTTTTATAATTACCCAAAAAAGTAAAAAAGACTGATTTGAGATTTTTCGATTTCACTGTACTGAATTGGGATTTCTCTATTTCACTTGTCTTTTTCTTTTTTTTTTTTGGAATTTTCCCTTTATTTTTTTACCACGTGAATTAATTTTTTTTGGTGGGACAGTGAAGCTCTGACTAAATAATTTAGTTCGGTTAGTTATTTATAATAACTAGTTTGGGTTTTTTTTTTAATTCGTATTTCATTACAATTATTGGGATAAAAACTCTTTAATATTGTGTTATATCAATAGGGTTAGTGAGTGATACTTCATTTTAGGATTAAGTCTAATCTTCACCTAGTTCTCAGTAATGCAGCTGATATTTTTTTAGCTTGATTAGGTATCAATAGTCTTGATTAATATGTTTTTCTTACCCAAATTAGTGGATTGATCAATTGAAATAGCTAGCTTAGCATTTTTATTTTGACAAATTAAAATTTATATCCAGTGCTTTATTACCTTTATACCTCCTATATATTCAGCAATAGAAAAATTGACACTGAACGTTATTGATACATAAGCAACAACCCCGTTACTCGGTACTCCCTCCATCTCCGTTCTTTCTCTTTGGTCTGGTTGAGTAGGTACCATAAATGGGGAAAATTCCACCTTCTTTTCCTTCTGCAATTTAAAGTCCATTTCTTAAAAAACCACTGTCTCTAGTCCATGAAGAATTTCACAATCAACTGTTACTGCATCCGGAAAACCAGTAAAAGTGAAAGAAGCGGAGGCATCAGGAAAACCAATCCTCTTCGACATCCTATAAATTGATGCTTGTTGCCGTTGAAGTAGGCTGCTTTACCCTCTCCTCCGCGATTGCCACCGGATCTGTGCTTCTTGAACGCCTTCAGCTAGTAGAAAAAGAAAAACAGAGATGGAGGGAGTCAGGGAGAACTGGGTAACGGAGTTATTGCTCATGTGTACAAAATATCAGAAATTCTTAGGTGAATTCAATTTACATCATCATTTGCACTTTAACCAATTTGGCTGCCGATGTACTTCATATTCTGTGTTTTCTCTTTAAAAAATGAATCATTTGATTAACATTTCACGAATAATAAAAAAAGTAAATTTTATAAAAAAAGTTTAATTTTATTATTATACTAGCTGATATTAAATAAATATCAAATCAGCTCATGAATTGTTATGTTTTAATTTGTTAGACTACAAATAAAATGATAAATTAAAATTTTCTCATTTTGTTCTTTCTATTTCTATGAATATAGCAGTTTTTAGGAATTGTTGGGGAAAAATAATAAGGATTTGAATATAATTTGAATATTTTTGGATAAAAATGGTGTATAAATATTAAACAAATTAAATTACAATTTTAAGCATTCTGAATGATATTTTCAAAATCAATAGTAATAAAGTCGGCAAAGAATTCGAAAAACAATAGTAATAAAACTAATCTATTATTTTATTGATGGCCTGTAAAACACTTTGGGCTTGTTTTTTTTTTTCTGTTATTATATTTCCAAAACATTTTTTTCATACATTTCTGTAAAGTTTTTTTTAATAAAGAGTTTTAAAGATTTTTTAAGAACTTATTATTTGAATTATTTTTAAAGACATAAATAAAGTAGTGAAATGAAGGGTAGAAATTGTTGTTTCTTATTTGCATAATTACTTTTAATTACTGCTATTTATTCGTCATATATAATGCTTAATAATTAACAATAAAGTATGATTATAGTGCCGGGGGGAGTATGATTATAAATATGAGATATTATTATATATAAATCTAATAAATCTCAAATTTATGCTTTTAAGATAAATATAATAGGTTAAGATATAATTATACGTAACAATATCTTAGTTTTATACTTTTAAGATAAACTAGTTAAGTACTCGCGCGATGCGCGGATGAACGTGTATATTTTAAAATTAGTTCATAATTTTTAATTGTTGTAATTATATATTTTTTCTTTTATGTTGCTTTAAATACATATGGTATTGCAACTATTAATTAAGTCAAATTATACAATACGAAAAATATTGTGTTACAAATAATACATTGAATAAGTATATTGCGGATAAATAAATAATGATAAAGTGTGTACCATTTATACAAAAACTAATAGAGTTATAATATTATCTCAGGCCATTAAATTGTAAAATACTTCTTTATATATAATATTACAAAGTCTTGTTAGTTGTGTGACCTTCCTCATCTAGGAAGGTATATAATTGCCCATGTGTAAATACCGGTCTAGGAAGGTATAAACCAACATTCAAAAAAGTTTGTCCTTGACTTTTATTAATAGTCATTGCAAATGAAACCGTGATCAAGAATTGTCTTTGACATAGAGTGAATGGCAAATATGCATCCGAGGATGTTATTGTTATTCTGGAAATTAGAACTTTTGTACCTGTATTAGCACCTGACATTATCTCTGCTCCAATGATATGCTTTTCTAGCCTTGTGATAATCAATCGCGTCCTATTAAACAATCCTTTAGCCTTATCAATATTACGCATCAACATAATGGGAGCATCAGCCTTAAGTCTCAACTAATGCTTAGGAACTGAGGCAGATAAATAATAATATTTGTTATAGTCAATAGTTACTTGTCGTCCAACATTTGATGAAATAATGTGATCTACCATCTCAGATGCTGAACAACCAAATTTTTGTAGATTCATTGTTCAGTCCGGTGTCAGCCGTATAAATTTAGAGTTTTTCATTTTATGCCACTGTTCAAATTTGTTATGGTACATATTTTTGTGATTCACACATTTATTATTTATTATAATCTCTAATTACACTAACTAACTTATCAAATTTGGTGAATAGATTGGCAAATAATATAAAATAATTTTTAAGTAAGGTACCTCTATAATTTATGGAGATAAACATTTTTATATATAACTGTTTTTCCTTTTGTAACAGTGGCATTAAAATTCTAAATCTTGTAAACAAATTTAAGATGTGGCCATTTGTTTGAGAAATAATAGGATAACACTAACCAGAATTAAGACATATATGTTGAAAATATTTTATTTTATTAATGTGTTTGTTATGTATTTTGTCAAAAAAATATGACGCTAAACTATGATAAGTCATTCACGTACCGAGTATATTTTTTTCTTTAGTTTGCACATAATTAATAACATATTATGCGATATATATTAATAACTAAATCATTAATTAATAACATATTATGCGATAAATACAGTTAATGTTGTATTTATCTATATATATATATATATATATGATAACATGGTAATGACTTATTATATAATAGTTAAAGAGGAACCCATAGGTAGGCACCAAAAAAAAAAAGAGGAACCCATAGGAAACAATGCTTTTTTTTAAAAAAAAACCAAAAATGTATTTTTATGCACTTGTGAGTCTAGACATATTCATTCAATATGTTTACATGGCTAATTACTTTTTTGAAAAACAGTTACATGACCATTTTTTGCGTTTTATAATATAACATGTGTGTGTAATATTAATTAATATACAAATAACAAATCTATGAGCCTGACCCCCTTCCAAAAATTTCTTTACAAAAAAATAAAGTTATTTGTTAAAATTGGGAAGAGATCCCCTCAAAAGTGTTTTCTATCAAAATCTCTCAAAATCTTATTCCATTCTCAGATATGGCAATTGAACTGTTCAAATTTTATAAAATAATTTAATCTTACCTAAAACATACTTTTAGTCTTTTAAGTTTTCCATAATGTATACTTATAAAAATAATATATACATTTAGAGTAAAAGTATACTTTTGGCCTTTAATTTTTTGATAATAATTTAATTCTATTGTAGTTATGAATATTGTACTTGAAAGTAAAAATTTAACACTTTTGAATTATTGTTTTATTTTTTTATTGTTTAGGATAACAATTTTATTAAAACAAAAGAAATATAAACCATATATTTTTTTAAATATCAGGGTGAGGATGTGATTCTAAGAGATTATAAGGGAAATCAATTCTGCGAGGATATGAACATATTAATTTTGGTTTTCATTCAAGATATGAATCTATTAATTGTAGATAATATCAAATTAATTACAAAACATAATCGTCTAATCAAAACTAATAATATGAAAGTTAGGAATGGGAAATAGATTGGATTGAGAGTCTTGGATATGGCATGGAATATTTGTGATTTATAAAATTATTTAGAGTTGTAACTTGTTTGTGAGATCCTATAAATTATAGTATATGAAAAGGTAATAAGATTTTCCACAAACTTTCAGTTAGATAAGATTTTCCAAACATGTTAGTAGTCCACATATCACAGGAGGACACTGATATGATATTTCAATATGAAAGTTACCATGGATTATCTATTGAACTTTATTGACTTGGATTATCTGTTGAACTTTATCTATTGAACCTTGCAATTGATTATCTATTGAAATTTATCTAAATACCTAAATTTCTTAACTTTTGTTATATATGTTTTTTTGAGATAAATATATATAATCTTTAAATATGCAAACTCCTTGCAATTGATTATCTATTGAAATTTATCTTAATACCTAAATTTCTTAACTTTTATGATATATGTTTTTTTTGGATATAAATATATATAATCTTTAAATACGCTAACAAACTTTTCATATTTGTGAATTATTTGATTGGCAAAAAATAGAGAATATTTTCTAATTATGCTATCCCTTAATTTTCTTGATTTATAGAGATCAACCTCTTCTCTCCTCCCATTTCTCTTCCTTTCAAATTTTCTTTCCATCCAAGCCGAGGGTTGGGGGTTGGAAGTATCTTTGGCGGGAGAACTTCTACCTAGGTAAGATAAGGATCATGTAATATTATCAAAAAAAAATAGAGAAGGATCATGTAATTAAAGAAACATATGATTATCATTTACAATGTGACTAGAGAAACAACTAATGTGCGGTGTACTATTTTCTTTTTAACCACAATTTGTCGTTTACCGTAGTGCTGAGCTAGCAAAAAAAAATTAGATAGGATGATGAGTTGGTTGAGATACAGATTTAGGGTTTAAGGGTTCAATTGGGTTGAATTAGCCATATTAAAATATTACAATTTAATTGACAATAACAAAATAACACACATAAATTAAAGAAACATATAAATATCATTTATAATAATAAAATATATGACAATATATTAATATATTTTTTAAATTTTATAAATAAACGAGTATCATTTTTTTTTAAGTCAAATCGGTTCAACACCAATTCAATTTTTTTCAACCGGTCTCATACCCATTGAACCCTCCTCAATTGCTCTCGTTCTAGATAGGATAAGGGCTGATACACCATTCCACTAATTGAACCGTTCGTTCTACTCCGATTTTTTTTACATGGTGCTAAGAATTGGAAAATTAGGTCATGAAAAGTGCATTGGTGTATATGTTAATAATTTATATTATCATGTTTCAACTTTATAGTCATCTTAATATCATGTTTTTTATTTAAAGGGATTATTTCTCTTATTTTATCACGCCAACTCTCATATGAAACCAACTATAACATTTATGTATGCTTTTAGTAATATCAAAGCCTCCACAAGCGTTAGTATTAGAGTTGTAGCCAGTAATTTGACACTCCAACCAAAGAACTTCTCTTTTGAAAGAAACTATTTCTCGTATTTTACAGCGACAACTCTGGTACTAACGCTAGTATAGGTTTTAATATTGCTTATAATATCATATTGTTGAGCCCATACATGCTTTGATCCCACCTTACTATCCCAACACAATACTACCTATAACATTCCACACACATCACCATAATCACCACCCCACCGCACCATTTTAGTAGCTTAGAATGGCTTCAAGAGGCTCACCTACCTAATAATTGCTAAAACAATCCTCTCCACCTAGCCCATCTTTTTAGTTGCTTCCAGAAAAATCCTCACAAGCCTTGCACTTCATTAATATGGTTATTGCCTTTGATATCTCTACCTTTGTATCTCCACCACATACGTCAAAGCTTCTGAATCTATATCCTCCTCTGTCTTCATAAGCACGGAATATATTTTGTGTTGTTACTTTCGGTAGCTTAAATATATAACACCACAACAATAACAAATTATACAGTATACACTTATAAAGTAATAAGTTGTTGAAAAACTGTAATTACACTTATAAAATAATAAGTTGTTAAATATATAATACCACAACAATAACAAATTATATAGTAAATTGTATCATAAGTAGTTGGAAAAAATAATAAAGAACAACAAATCATCCTAATGAGTTTGAGCCTAAGTGATAAGGAAGAAGAAAACATTTCTAGAAGTTGTCAAATAATTTGGTCATTTGGAAAATGTTTACTTCTTCCTTGTTCTTCACTTATGGTGATCATGGTTTTCTAAGAGTTCTCTGTTTCTTCCACACTAGACAACTTCCTATGTTCTTCATCAAGAAAATTAAGAGTAATGGAAGAATAATAAGAGTAATGGAAGAATAAGAATGTCTCTTGATTAAGCTCATAATCCATCCTTCGGAGAGTCATTTCTAGTAATCTACCACTCCATCTTTCTAATGAAGAGGAGAGTCATTCCTAATAATCTAACACTCCAGCCAAAGAATATTTTATGGGATGTTCTCTTTTGAAAGAAATTATTTCTCATATTTTACAGCGCCAACTCTTATACAACTCTTGCGTAGGTTTTGATATGGCTTATAATATCATATTGTTGAGCCGATACCGGCTTTGATACCACTCTTAATATCCCAACATGATACTACCCATAACATACATTCCATAGCTGTACTGGTGCTAATACTGAAACATTCTAGCCATGATATATACCACGTTCTATGACCATACTACCTATAATATTTCATTTAAACGCTAGTGGTAATACTTAAAAGACTTTGATACCACTTATAAGCATCAAACAAGGTATCATAATATTTCATTTAAACCCTAATGGTAATACTGAAACCATGAAAACTTTGATACCACTTATACCCATCATATGCATAATATTTCATTTAAACCCTAGTGGTAATATTGAACCCATGAAGACTTTGATACCACTTATAACAATCAAATAAGGTATGCAATATTCCATTTCAATGCCGACTTTGATACCATTTATAATATTCTAGCGTCATATTATTTATAACATTTCATTCCAATGGTAACTGTGGTACTAACTATAACATTTTAATTTTAATGTCTTGCTATTAAAATTTGTTTGCTTTGGGCGAATGTTACCCCATCCCTAATTATAATAATTTAAGAGTTGTTAGTGCTTTTACTCTTCCAAGCATATACTTCAAAAATTGTGAATTACCCCCATCATCTATTTTTACCAACTTTAAAGAAATGGTGTCTTCTATCTTCATGAAAATGGCTACCACCATATTAATAAAAACCTCAATAAACCTCTCTACTAAGCCTCTTAGTAGCTTTAGAAAATACCTTTCACAAAACTCTTAATAGCTTTAGAAAATACCTTTCACAAAACTTGTATTTCATTGAAGTGTTATTTCTTTGACAATCTCCAGCACATAAATCAAAAACTATTGAATTTGCCTCCTCAGGCTTCACAAGGGTAGAATAAATATAGTTCATATAAATAAAGAATAAAAAATTAATAAATATGGTTAAAGAAAATGAAAGTTTCTTTTTATGGAAAAACGAAATTTTATAATAAATTAGATTATACGTATTGTTTTTTACTTAAAAATTTTATTTTCGTTTTGAAATAATTATATTTTTTTGTCAGATTATTGATAAATTTTATAATATGTTTTTATTTTTTTATAATTTTTATTTAAATTTATAAAAAGTAAATATTAAATTATACGATCCATATTATATTTCAAGATAGTATTAAAAAAATAATATAGTGAGATGTTAAATATCACATCTAAACCAAAAAAAAAACAATCACATTCCTTAATAATTGAAGAGTTGTTTTTGAAAGTATTCTCTTTAGGAGCAACTAAAAAAGTTTCCACTAAATGTATGAGTGTATGACCTTCAACCGGACTCAAATATGTTGTGGTTAAACGTATAACTTTAAAATTAGTATTTGAAGACTTTTAAAGACAACTTATAGAGTCATCATTGAAAAGTCAAATGACTACATTTTTTAGTAAAGACTTAAGAACTTTTTAAAAAAAAAAAAAGTAAGGACCATAAAAAAACGTTGTGTAAAATTAAAGGTTCACTTTTTTTTTTTTTGCCAAAGTGAAGGATCACATTTTTTTTGGCCAAAGTAAAGGATCATATGTTTTTTTTACAGGAGTGAAGGATCATATGCATACTTTTATACATTATTTGATTAATGATATGTCTTTGGGTAAATGACATCAATGTCTCAATTAAGGAGAATAGTATCATAAAAGCATCATAACCTGCCAATGCATTTATTTACTTGTCAATAATTATTCTGTCACTTGTCAATGACAAGTTATAATATTTTCTTAATATTATTTTTTATAATTAGGACCGTAGTTCTATTTTTCTTTTTTCTTTTAATACAAGTTGTTCAACATTAACAAAAAAATAATTATGATCTAGACAATTTCTATTGCTGATTTTTAATTATCCTCGTGTTTGAGACAATCATATTCGATACACTATTGAGCAGTAAATATAGATAACTCTTGTAATAAGGATTCAAATATTGTTCTCTCTATAATAAGGATTAGTCTCTTCCATTAGACTCAACTTCCATGATTGGAATGCTAAACTGTAATATGGGTTAAAAATGATCAGAGACGATACATGATTGGACCGCAAGAACCATACAGGCCTAGTAACAGCACAAGCCCAAATGAGCTCTGAGGATCTACAGAGGCAACACCCAGTGGTACTTTCCAGTCTCCAGTTCCCAACAAAACGCCCAGCTCCGAGTAGTAATAAACTAATAATAAGACAATCTGAGAGAAATTTAAAAAAAAAAAAAAAAAAAACGAAGAAAATGCCGTAATAGAAGTTGCAACTTGGAAATGCACCCGGCTCACGTTAGCATCAATCATCCTTCTCGCCGGGTTTACTCTGCAACTTCTTTCCCTACTTTCCCAATTGCCAATTCACACCCCCTTCTTTTTCTTCCTGAATTTTATTCCTTTTGTTCTAAAAATTACAGAACTTGCCAATCTGTGAAGCTTCGTTCGCGTGACAAAGTTTGGAAATTTGGATTCTTTCATATCTGGGAACTAGCAAGCTGCGTTTTGCCAGGTAAAAATTGATGTGCCTTTGATTTGGGGTTTTCCCCTGATTGGAACTGTAGTTATTGCCTTCGTTTCTGAGAAAAAGTTTGTCTTTAGAAAGAAACAAAACTTGGTGAGTTCTCTCGGGAAAAAAAATATCACTTTTCTTTGCATGATGAGCAGTTGGAATATTGGTTGAAAGTTGATAGTTGGTGATGATCTGGTTGTCCTATAATATTTTATATGTTATGAAAAACTGGAAAGAGAGATTTTGGGGGCTGATTCAGCAACGTGAATCATTGAGTTAGGATTGAGGAGTTAATGATCTTGATGTCTTAAAGTCTTGCTGTTAGTTCTATAGCTTTAGTTCCTTGCAATTGTACTTTATTTCAAAATGGATGACACTGAGGATGATGCAAAGTATGCTCCTAACCCATATGACATAAGTCATCACCAAGGTTATGGTTATTCAAATAATCAGAAACAACCACTTGGGAGTTCTCAACATTCTCAGCCAGTTAGAAGTGAGTATGCTGAAGAAGATAATGATTATGAGGAAGATGACCACGGAGAACAGTTAGAACAGGAAGAAGAAGAAGAAGAAGATGGAGAAGAGGATGATGATGATGATGTTGATGTTGATGTTGATCAAGGTAACAGTAATCAAGTTCCCCAGAAAGATGGCGATGACAATGATGATGATGATGAAGAGGATGATGACATTGATGAGAATGGAGATGAGGATGATAGTGATGATGACACTGCTGCTGATGATGATGATGACAAGCTGAAAAGTTACACCATAACGGTTGAAGATGATTTAGAATCTCATCCAAAAAAGAGAAAGCTGAAGAGTTTGATTTCAACTTATGAATTTGCACCCCGTGTACCTGCGCCATCAGCTGCAGCACCTTCAGCTTCTAAACCATCATTTGGTGGCAGGAATTCCCTTACTGACTGGACTGAGCACGAGACATTTGTTCTTCTTGATGCTTGGGGTGAGCGGTTTATTCAGCGCGGGAAAAAGAGTCTCCGATCTGAGGAATGGCAAGAAGTTGCAGAAAGGGTAAAAGAAGTTTCAAAAATTGAAAGGACAGATACTCAGTGTAGGAATAGACTTGACACATTAAAGAAAAAGTACAAAAAGGAGAAGGCCAAATTAGCAGAAACGGGTAGTGGAACCAGCAAATGGGTTTATTTTAATAGGCTTGATAAGCTGTTGTCCTCTTCTCAGCAGCAAGCTGGTCTATCTTGTGGTTTGGACTCAGGAGAGTATGTTTTCTCAAACCCTCGAGTGTATTTGAACCGTGCCAATGTGTTTGATGAAATGAGGGACAGTCCAGGGAATTCAGAGTCTACTGGCGAAGAAGATTCAGTTGGACTTCAATCAAAGAGAAAAAATTCTAGAAGGAACAATGACGAGACTTCTTCCTTCAAATTACTTGCTGATTCCATCCAGAAATTCAGCGAGATATATGAGAAGATTGAAAATAACAAAAGGCAACAGATGGCGGAACTAGAAAAGATGAGGATGGAGTTCCATAAGGATTTGGAAATGCAGAAGAGGCAAATTTTCGAGAGAGTGCAGAATGAGATTGCGAAATTGCAGCAGAGAGACGAGGAGGAAAAAGATGAGTCTGCTGAGAATGGTATGTAATGTGATGTTTATACATTGTAATTCTGTTTGTTATGTTGCATGGTATGTAGACAGCTAGCTTTTGTACTTGGTGTCATATTCAGGGTGTTTTTGTCCCCTTCAAATTTATGATAAGGCAAGACTTTTGCCAAGAATGTTACGTGTTACCGTAAAGAATACCGATAACTATATAGTTCATACTATATTTTTATTACCATGTTTAGGTTCATTTATAGCCTAGTCTTTTGCTTTTTTCATAAATAGTTGCCTGGTGTTGGCTTATCATGGGGGAAGGTTATTTCCATATTTCAATCTTATTTGTACTATATAAATGCTTCTTTTTCAGTTATTCTAATTCATTTCCCTTACTGGTAAAACTGTCCATAATTGTGAATTAAACGAAAAGTGGTCAGCTTCTGTCGAGTGGAATGTGATTGTCACTAGAAGAGGCATTTGTGAAAGAAGCAGGCTTGTAGGTCTCAACTTCGTAGAACAAAGGGTCTTTGAAGACAAAGTTGATGAAATTGAATACTAAGGGTCTGTTTAGTTCATAGGAAGTTTGAGAATGCTGTAGAAATAGATTTATTAATAACTCCTTAGGTCCTACATGTAGGACCGGAGAAAGTACCATGAATGTGTTTGGTGTGATATCAAGAACCTTTTTAGCATTTTGCTAAATGGAAATAAAAATGAATGCACCAAGTTACCCTCAGAATACAAAGAGTCTTTGGTTGTTGGGTTTTTGTTTTCCCCTTTGGTTGTTTTAGCAGTGTAGACAGTTGAAGGTATCCTCATTCCATGAAATCTAACAACCAGTCTTTTTATGAGAAAGATCAAAAGAGATTGACCAAAAGGACCAGATGTAGAACTGAAATCTTAATTACTTAGGTATGAAGGAATTGAACCAAACGGGTCTTTAAGTGCAAATAATTCTGTAGCTTTTATTCAACTTCCCCAATTCAAAGGATTTTAACTTTAGGGGATTTAAATATCCCTTTCGTTCTCTTCATATGATATGGTTCTGTGTTTTGTTTTAATCAAAGTGGTTATTCTGTTTGGGTCTCCTTCGCAGGTTTAAGGTCATTTAATTTAGTTAAGTAGTCTTTTCAGATTGTTGGAAAAGGGTACCGTCGAAGGCAAGCTATGACTCAACTCAGTTGAATATAGTAACTCTGCTCCTAAATATAAAGTTTAATTGACTATTTTTTTTTTGAGAAATTAAATAAGCTAAATGCGTTATTGACTTACTCTCTTCGATTATAAGATCTAGTTGGAAATTTGAGGAAAGATTTTAAATATAAGATATCTATCCATTTTGTCTCCCTTATTTAATTATTTTTTCCCAAACTATCTATGTCAATACTTCTTTAACTATAATTAGACACCATATTAATTCCTAAATTTGTTATTTTTCCTTAACTATAACTTCCCTTAACTAATATCCTCAATCTCTTTATAAAAAAAGTCAATTGAGTTTTATATTTATGATAGGGTGTATATCATATAGAGTATATAATTAAATAATATATCAGTTTATAAGTTGGACAAATTAATTTAAAAAAAAGAAATGACAAATATAAATATTTTTAATTAGTTTTTTAATATCTTTAAAAAAGTCAACTACGTCTTATATTTTAGTCTTATATGTAGGACTCAAGGGAGTATATGATTGAAAAATAAAAAAAGAGAGAATGAAAATAGTTGTAAAGGATATTTCATTGGGGAAAATAAAAAGAGTAGTTGGAAATTGTGAGCGAGTGCCTACCATGGCATGTTTGTTGATTTTCAAGACATCATCAATAATTCTTTCATGGCTCAGATTACCTAGACAAGGGCTTTCCACTTGATATTTTACTTGTGTCATGCTTATCGCTTTTTGAAAGTCATTTCTACTTTTCCTTTTCCGGCTTAAAAGTGAAATGTCAGTTTAATCCCGCGATCCCATGCCAACAAAGATGAGCCAGCCAAGTACTGACTGACCTGGTGTCATCATTAATTTTCTTACAAAACTCAATCGATAGTGTTTCTTCGGATTTGAGCTTTTACAGTAATAACAACGCATTTCCTATGTAAATTTAAAGTCAATTTCCCTGCCAAGTTTTCACTAAAAACCAACTCTCGTCCTAAATAATAAATGGGTGGTAATACTAATCTGGCCACCAACCCTAGATTTTGACCAATTAAACATAAATCTCAAGTTCGAGCATATGTAAACATTGAGAACGTTTTTGGGAGAAACATCCCAAATTGAGCCGGATATTGCTCAAATTTGACTGTCAGGTAGCCATGTCACCCAAAACAAAAAAGAAAGAAACAATAATGCAGCCAAAATTGAACATTTCATATCCAGCACACAAAAAAACCTAATAGGTGATTATCAAATAGTATAAAGAGCCCAAATAGAATAAAAAGGCATACCTACGTGTGCTAAAAAATCAAAACCTAACAGGTGTTTGCTCACCTTAAGCAGAATTGCATCCAATAAAAAGATACCCACTTGTCTTGGCAAATGAAAAAGACACAAAAATAGGCAATGTATTTTTAATAATTTCTTTTTTCCCCAGTTCCTTCTTTTCTTTTTCCATAGCTCATGGTTGTTTAGAATTAAAATGATGCTAGGTAAATTCTTTGAAACATAAGTCTGACTTTAACTTAATAAAACCGTACACAAGTAAGAATAACCTTCTGTTGCCTAGAGAGAATTGGCCTATTGCCATCATTTGGGAAAAATCGACTACTAGCACTATGAATTTCCCTTCTAACCCTTCTTCCGGAAGAGAGAGAAAAAAAACAGAAACAAAAACGGATTTCAAATACAACCACAATAATAAAATGATAATAATAACTAAACCCTCTCACAACCCCACCACATTCACATTCTTGTACAAAAGTCTGATGAGACTAAACCAACAAGTAAGCTTATGCAGCGCCTGAATTTTCTGACTTGTCAGTCTCCATTGGTTCATCAGTAGATTCTGGTGGGGCCTGGTCTTTGTTGTCGCCCGCATCAGCATCTCCCTGAGGTTGCTGCTGCTCACCATCCTGAGAAGGTGGTGGAGGTGTTGCTGGCGCTTCGGGAGTAGCCGGCTTGGCTGGCCTTGGTTTTGTCATAATTGGCTTACAAAACCTGTTGAAACATTCCAACAGTTAAGAACCGAATGAAATATTACAAGCTAAAATATAATTTTAATCTTTTAAATTTAGATCAAGGATCTATTTTAATTCTTTAACTTTGGAAAGTGTGTTTTTAGTCCTTAACTTTATTAAGGAAAAATATTGATTCAGCAAATTCAAAATAATGATATATCCAAATTTAATTCTTTGACATAATTAATTCTATATTTTAATACTAAAATCAACCCATGTCAGCCTTAATTTGCTGAGTCAGCATTTTAAAGTTCATGAGTTAACATTTTCCGTTAGTGAAACCTTCTTAATTTGCTGAGTCAGCATTTTAAAATTCCTGAGTTAACATTTTCTGCTAGTGAAGTTAACTGTGTTAGCTTATAAGGACTTAAAACACATTTTTCAAAGTTAAAGGACTAAAATAAAATCTTCTCTAAACTTAAAAGATCAAAAGTATACTTTACCCAAATTTATCATTTTTCCTCAAACTAATTTACCTAACTTGTACACTAATATACAATCTAATGTTGTACATTTATATTTTAAGGAGATAAAACCACACTTGTTTAAATTGACTAAATTACTTTATTTTCTTAACCTACCCAAATAAGTTAAATAGCGCTCTTATATCAAAGATTAAAGGCAAATGATAGCAGTGACACAATGGTGTTAGACCAACCAACAGTTGGCTGCTAACCTAACATTTGATCAAATGCAACGGCTCAATAAAGAAAACCACAGAAATAGCGTACAGGCAGGAGTCCATGCCATCTAATACCCTGAAAAGAATGCCACCAAACAAACAGAATGAACAAAATTATATATACCTATCGACTGCCTCAGCTTTCTTTCTTACTTCAGTTGACAAGAGTACAGGGTTAGCATATTTTGGAAGAGAGTCCTGCTGCTGCTGTTTCTCCCTAAGCCAAGCCTCGGCTTCAACACATTCTTTCAGGACCTACAAACAAATAATTAGATAAACAGTTTCAACTTTCAAATGCCAATAACGGGATGTGCGCGTATAAAAATAGACAATTTACCTTCTCTTTCTCAGAAATGTCAATGTGATCAAATTTGGGATCGCTTGACATTGCAGCATCCCTGTAGCTATTTATACAATAGATCAACAGATTGATTACTGTGCCCCTCTCCATGTATTCCTTGTAACGCTCTTCAATTGGATCACCTTGCTGCAATTGGATATAAGTCTCTAATTATATTGCAAATTCAAGCCACCATGAACATGACTCTTCGCAACTCATTTTTGTGCAAAGGGCAAAGGTAAGGATGATTTTTTAATTTTACTAATTACTTTCGCCTTTTTCCCCCCCTTTTGGGAGAGAGAGTAGGGGGATGAAAACTTTAGTTTCTGAAACTTTCTTTCTTACCTTCTTAAGTTCCTCAAGTTTGGCAACATAAACACCTTTAGTTTCATCCTCACCCTCTTCATATAACCAATCTTCCACCTCCTGAAGTCTAGCAGTAAGTGCCTCTCTCTCTGAATCAGTGACAAACTCTTGGTATTTGTCACAGAGCTGAAGTGATAAAAGTAACATAAGTTTCAGAAATCATCAAAAGGCATATACATCATAAGGGTAACTAAAGGAAGAATATCCCCACCTTGTTCCTCATGTCATAAACATAAGCCTCAACAGCATTCTTCTTTTCTTTTGTTTCCTCCATAACTCGATCTTGCAAAGCCATTTCAAACTCCATCTCTACAGCATTCTGGACATCTGAATGACTCATTGCTCCATATACCAACTCTATCACATGTATGTTTGTTTTCTTGACCTTTTTCTTTGGAGCCTCAACCTGCAATTGAAAAACATTAAAAGAGAGTCAGTCAGGTTATAACATAATTATTGGTTTATGATGCTTGAAAAACTATCAAGAGCATAAAGCAATGCATGATTTTTCACAGTATAGTAGTTAATGCGAAGAGTAGACTTAAACCCCACAAAAGAAGGAATTCATATTTAACATCCAATACAGAAGAATTCAAAAACAGAGAAAATTCACACTAAAACCCAACAACGCAAGTCTCTAATAATAATGGTTCGATTAGAAAAAGCACAAGGGGCTATTGAGCATTAAATACACACCATTGAACACTGCCCGTATGACGGTGGAACAATCATATGAGAATTTCAATACCAGAACTGTGCCATTGCCTGGCATGCAGTGGCGCACCATTGATAATTATGATCACACCATCCAACCCTCAATCACCAAGCATTCTATTCTATTAAAGTAACTTCCAATCTATATGAGATGCATTATGTATTGTAAAAAACTCCAGAATTCGGAAAACCATAAGATATTGACACAAGATCATAGCAACAAATTACGATCTTATTGCAAATCCCAAAATAGCTTTAATCAAAGTTATTAAGATACTGGAATATTCCAGACTTGCAGTTATGAATACCAACCTTGGTATCAGTCTCCATCTGCACAGGCTTATCCCCAGTCTCAGTGTTGCCATTTTCCACCCCAGAGGCATTGGCAGTTGCCTTAGCATCTTGCATATCAACATCAGCATCATTGGAGCTTGTAGGGGCTGCGGCGGCCTCAGCAGCAGCAGCAGGAACTTCATCAGTGTCCATCTTGGCACTTTCTCCAGCTGGTACTTTGACCAATGGAACCTCAACTTCCTCCTCCTCCAGGAGCTAAACAGAATTGAAAAAGGTTAAACTAAATGAACAAATGTTCTATACCCTACTACAGAAACCTCACAATAGAAGCCATAGAACGGAAAAATTAGCAATCATAACCGCAATCATCATTAGCCTAAAGAAACTTACAGTTGCCGAGTCAACAGATACAATTCCATGCAGATTCAATCGTATTCTCACTTTAATTTTTGCTTTCTCAACTTTTGTAGGCGGCAAGGGACCAATCTGCATACAATCAAGGGTCAAAGAACATCCAGAAAAAGGACATAAATAACATTAAAGGAGCAAACGCCTTACAGTATATGTGCTGATCTTTGGAGGTGCCTGCAGCTCACTCACATCAGCATAATGTACATCAACAGAAAATGTTTCTGACCGAAAGAATGGCACAACCTTGGTGCTTGGTATGACATTTCCTTTAGAGAAAACAATAGTAGTCGACTGCTTATCTGGTTCACTCTCCTGTAGATGTGGACCAGAGCCTTTCCATGACAGAGAAATTGGGAAAGGAAAGCTTTCATTGACCTTCATATCCATCAATAGTAATACATCAGATTCAAAACAAAGCTTTGAACAATTTTTTTTATGGTACAAGCTTTTGAACCATTAAGTATGCATTACAACTACATAACATTAGTCATCGAAAAGCATGGTGATGCTAAAATCGTAATTCCTGAAATCATATTTTAATGCACCAAATAAAACATGCAATTTGAATTTAAACAAAATAAATGCTTCAATTATTCATTTCTAACATAAGGAGGAAACAGAACAATTTAAAAAAAGGACAGAGTGGAACTGGGATATGTGCTCTTAAAAGGGGGAATCCAAACACACTGTATAGGTCTAACTGTTTTAGAGAGGCAGATACCAGAGAAGCAGAGACAAAAAATTGGCATGCACCATCAACTTATAACATATTTGACAGGCACCTAAAACATCACAGGGAGTAGGGGAAATTACCTGAAACTCTCGTACTTTAAATGTTGGACTAAGAATAGCACATTGCAAGGCACACCCCTTGGCAACACACTCACTTGCATTCATTGTCCGCCTAGGCTCCTTCTGGAAAAACTCGGTCAATATCTTGTTTATAGCTGGTATACGAGAAGCTGAACCAATTACCTCAACCATATGTACATTCTCAACTGTAAGGCCTGCTTCTGCAAGAGCCTTCTCCAGAGGTTTTTTAACACGTTCCAATATTGGAACACTTAATTCCTCAAATTTATCACGCTTGATGAAGCCCCTAACATCTTTCTCATCCATCAAGCATTCAATATTAAGAGGTGCTTCAGGATTTGCACTGAGCATCTTCTTCAGCTTCTCACAAGCAGCTCTTAGCCTTAGACAAGCCTTGGGATTCTGGGAAACATCAATATTGTTCTCCTCCTTGAAATTTGCAGCGAAGTACTGGAACAATACTTCATCAAAATCCCTACCACCTAAAGATCTATCAAATGAATGAGCCAATACTTTCAGCTGCCCCTTCTTAAATCCAGCAATGCACACTTGCATGCTGGCATGCCCAACATCCACAAATGCAACATTCAGTTGATCATTTTCAGGGAGATCTGTCTTATAAATTCCATAAGCCAAGGCAGTCGCTGTCGTTTCATGAATCAGGCGAAGTGGTTGCAAACCCGCAATGGTAGCTGCATCCAAGACAGCCCTTCTCTGAAGATCAGTGAAATAAACCGGAATTCCAATGCAACAATCAACAACAGCTGCATTCAGATTCTTCTCAGCTATGCCTTTGAGATCTGAGAACACCATTCCCAACACTTGTGTTGGTGTAAATGTTTTATTTTCACCTAAATACCTCACATGAATTAATGGATAGCCATCAGGCCCTTCAGTCACCATAAAAGGCAATGACTTCAGATCCTGCTGCAACTCTGGATCAGAGAATTGTCTACCAATTAGTCGTTTGATCTGTGAGATTGAATTCCTTGGGTTCATCATAGTAGATGCAGCCCCAGCTGTTCCAATAAACCGTTGTTTGTCACCAAAACACACAACTGCTGGAGTTTCTCGTTTGGACTCATCATTGAGCACAACATCAATCCCTCTCTGCCTCGCAACAGCAACAATACAGCTCTCATTACCAAAGTCAAAACCGACCACACTCATTGTTACAAAAACTGAATTGATCCCTTAGAATTAGGTCTGCCAGCCAAGAGTACCTGGACCAAAAAAAAAAAAAACCCATCATACTTACCTTTTATATATGTCCAGTAAAATAAGGAAACTGGAGAAAAGATAAATGACTATGCAGACATAAAGAAAGCTGTTTGAGCGATCGTAAAGGAATGACTATTAATTAAATGCCTCATAAAGTAGGTAACATATTTTGTCTTGGGGGAAGGAGGTGTTCTTAATTACTTTATAATGACAAGATCACATGCCTAAGAAGTGCTAGGTCCCTAACATCGGTAAGAAATTGCCAACGTCAATAAGCATAGCACGTAAATAGCAATTTTAATTAAGCAAGCAAATTTACCAGCTAACGTGCTAATCACTCGCATCGAATCCATTCAATCAAAATCGAGCAAAAGAAAAAAGAAAATACTTTGAACTAAATCCTGCTCCCACCCCGTGCATCCAACAACGAACCAGAAAAATACAATGCATAATACCAGGTGCCGCAGATGAAGCAGGTACAAGGTAAAATTAAAACTTACAATGAATGCAGCATTATCAGGCACGGCCAATGACAAATTATAACGTAACTCGACAGAGTCCAAACAAAATGCACACGAAGACATGAACGCGACGAAGTCACAGATCTACAATCTCAGGAGGGATCAAAGTAACCCAAAACAATACGAATCATATAGCAATAGGAATAGGGTTTACCTGGCGTAGCGATTCAAGGGATGAAGAAAAGAAAGGAGGTTCTGGAACAATCTGAAACCTTAGACGACCGAAGGTCCAATGAGTCACCGAGACTTATTTGAAGGCCAGAGGAGTATATATGTGTGGGGTGCTTGCTTGTACGGTGATGTTAAGTTAAGGTTTTAATTTACAATTTACATAAATTAAGAAAATTAATATTTTTTAATTATAAAAAAATTAAGTGAATAGGGATCTGCTGATCTGCCGTGGCATTGGTTCTGGACGGGGGAGATGTATCGCTTCTAGAAACATCTACTACCGAATTTTCTTTTCTTTTTTTTTTTTCCCCTTCACGTTTACAATTATCAAAAATATTCTTGAAAAGGTTAGACTAAGATGGGCCTATAGGCTATGGGCCTCCTCTATGTTTAGAATCAATGATGATTCTCATTTCTCCTTTACTTTCTCACCTTGAGTTTTAATCATATCTCATCTAGTTATAATTTTTTTTATTATAAGAGATTAGGATCAAATTTAGATTTAAATGCTACATATAGCATTAATCATACCGCACGGCTTAAAGGCCGTTGGTTCATCTAATTATAATCTTTAAGTAAGACTCGGTTAACATTTTAAAAGAATATTAAAAATTTTAAATAGTTAAATAAATT
>JBAGKO010000012.1:15080810-15102414 GCA_037177275.1 Acacia concinna
ACCTTTTTAATTCTTTTTAGTCATAATTCTATCTTCACTCATGAAAAATATGAAGATTTAATCCTAATAAGCTCCCACTTATAATTACAATGGGAATGTGCAACTAACCCATATGGTCTACTAGCATTCTATCTTCACTCATGAAAAAAATATACAAATTTAATCCTAATAAGCTCCCACTTACAATCACAATGGGAATGTGCAGTTGACCCATATAGTCTACTAGCAACTATTGTAATGCTCAACTTACTCTTAAGGCCTGTGGAAAAATAAATTAGGTTCATACTTTGATCTTAGATTCATGCTTTGACCAAATTTATTAGGGTGTAAAAGTCTCTACCTTTGAAGGCACATGGTTAACGTACATACTTGATGAAATCAAATATATATACTAATCCACCAAAAGTCGACCTTATAATTACTCTCCCACTCACATTTTGTGGTGTAGTTTGAACTATTGTGTACTTAACCATATTTGGTAGCATCTTATCATACCTTTCAACAACTTCATCTTATAGTGGAATGTTTCAGATAGTTAACAATTATAATTATCTTTCGCTTATTACATAACTCTTTGATCATTCATAACTCAATTAGTATGCAGAATCTCAAAAATCCTCTTCAATTGACTTTATTTGAGTTCACATTTCATTCATTAGTTGTCTAAAGTACTTTAAGTTTTAGACTGATATGAAAACAAATAAAATGATTACATCGTGAATAATCTCCTAATCAAATATTAGGAAGGATTGAGTTATGTGTCTTCCCCTTATGTATAGTACCATGCTTATCATAACGGAATAATTACAATTGAAAAAATACGATCATTGTCCCTTTAATGTAAATCTTTTCTAATCGCTTTGTCTGCTAAAATCACAGAAGGACATTTCCATAATGAAAATTAGACTTAGCAATCCTCATTATGCTAGTCTTGGTAGTAATCATTTATTTATTTTTAATCATTTATTTTATCTAGCGTAACACATAACCAAGTCGATACTTGATTTATAAGAAGTGTTAAAACAATTAAGCATAGAGAGTCACTGACAATGCTACATTAAATAACCCCCAATAAAAGAAAACTAAGTTAGAACTACATATAATTTTGTTCCTTAATCATGAAAGTTTAAATCATTCAAGTCCATAATATAGACGGCGTGAGATAATAAATTAATCTCATCTAAACCACAAAAAAAGGTGAACTTATAGGTGTTGATACCTTTTAACTTTATCTTCATAATGCCTCAAATATTAAGCATTATGCTTTAATTTGATGATAAAGTAAATCCTATCAAGGAATCTCAATCCTTATTATTGTGGTTTATGGAGCATGTGTCCTTTTATGCTCACTTAGCTTTGAACAATTTATTCGCAAAATGACTCATTTTATAGCATGGGAAAAAAACTGTTTGAGCTTGCTAAGGTTAGTGATTGTTTAAAGAATTTCTTTTCCTTCTTTGAATATAGGGTTGTCCTTCTTTCTCTTTTCTGGAATCTCTTATCCTCTCTTAATTTAGGCTTAGAGTATAAAGGACTTGCTTTCTCTATAAGTTAAGTTGTCCAGAGGATTTACACGCTTTTGAAATTCTTTTTAAGTTCCAAATACTTCAACACATTGTCGAAAATAACAATATTTGAGCTTTGAGTTACTTTTATGAGCTCCCATCAATAAAAGAGTCTTATTAAATAAGCTATACTTGTTGTTCATTAGACAACATATGTCAACTTCTTTTAGTTTTCTCATTATGCAGGTTATTTCACATAGGTGCTACCTCATAAAAAAGTGTTATAAATACATTAAAATGTCTTTTTCAATGCAATTCACATGGCTTTGCTATTGGATTTCTTTTGCATTTGCACATGCATTAATCAAATATAGCAATATGTAGGGTGATTTGTATCATGAAGTTTCCTTTTGCATATCATATGGCTCTCATAAAATCATATATGCATAGCAAACTTTCCAATTTTAGGCAACATCATGACTTTAGTCAATGTTCTAACAATGTTTATTCTTTTCTTTAAATGAGAACTTTCGACGCTAGATTTCACAATTGCCCCATTAAGTTTTAATTTATGTTCTTGTTCTTGGTAGCCTTCTTTGGCTTAGTTACAATAATTATCCTACACGTAGTATTATTTGTAATTATTTTAAACCAAGAATATACTTTTATAGCACATTTAAGTATACAACAGTCATGTACTTGTATTATTCTTGACTAAAAAAATAACAACATCATTGGGTCTACAATCAGGAGAATACATTTGTATCTCCCATTACACAGATTTCAGTAATGCCATTATCATTTATCAAGAATTTCATACAAGTACTTCATATAATATGCTCATTTATGATTTTCAGAGGACATAATTTATGAAAAAGAGCTCCCACTTAAGTAGAGCATATAACATTAGCTTTCACTTAGAACATATAATACTAGCTCCCACTTAGATGGGGCATATACTTGTCTCAGAAAGCTCATTTTCCAAAAACTCCTATTTAACAGGAGTATTTGACATTTAATTTTTTATATCTCTTATTGCATCATTATGATCTTAATGTCTCATAAACTGGGAATTTTGGGACAAGACAATAGATTTCATTATTCTGTATTCATCTCAATTGTTCATATGTAATTTCCAGCCAAAACAAAAACTTTAAAGGGCAAATTTTATGTGGTTCTCAACTACCCCAATTTTATGGCTTCTTAATAATCATTATTTTTAAGGTTGTAAGAATTTCATGTCCCTTGTTGTTTTAATCATCTCCCAGATTGTCTCTAATTTTTTGAAGAGATATTTCAAATGTTTTATGCAATTTGTATTTGTTGCTTTATAGAAAGATTAAATATTTGCACTGAAGTCTTTTATAGTTTTAGTGTTTATGGTTGGACTGGGCTTAGACTTCTTTCTTCTCTTATAAAGTGGGCTCTTCCATTTGAAGCGCATCGTTTTTCTAAATTCTACCATTATCTGGAGTTTTGGTGTCACAAATTTCTCCATTAGAGATTTATTTTTACTTTGATTTGATACTATCTCTTTAGTATCTTATCCCTCACTTTCATGTTCATGAGGTTTCTCTATATTTGAATCTTAAGATTTTGGCTCTCATGATTCAAGATTTAAGAGATTCAACTTTTTCTTTTATAAATGATCTCTTAAGTCCCTTTTCTATTTGAATCTTTTAATCCATTTCAGATTCCAAAAATGAGTCTTACTTTGGATCATCTTCCTCTATACTCTCTTTAAGACTTTTTCCTTTTGGGTAATTCCTTATGGCTCAACCTTGAATGAGCAAATCTATATTTCATCTATTTTTCAAAAGGTTATATTCCTCAAAAAATAATTTTGTTGTCTCACAAACAATTAAGTAGTTCATATTAAGGAATGTGTTTTTCAATGCAATTTATCATCCAAAAGCATTAAATCTTTTGGTTTAGTGCTTATAGAACTCTCTAGGTTCATAATTACGTCAAATAGAATAATTATGAATTAATACAAATATTTTAGAATTTTTTAAACTCATAAAAATTAAGAAAACTAGCACTAAAAAACTTCAAAGCATATCTTAACTTGTTCCAAAATATGAAAAAAAATATTAAAAGATATTGAATTTAGAGATTTTTAGAAACAAATCATGTCTCAATCGGAGTTAAAATGCCCCTTTAGGTGCCCCAAGAATAAATACCAGAAAAATGAAAAAAATATTTTTCAGCGGCCCAAAAAAATGAGCCAATTTTTTTTTTAAATTCAGATTGGCTAAGCCTGATCCGCCCAACCTTTTTTTTTGTTTGGATCAGGTTGGTCTGGTCAGCCCGATCCTCTTTTTTTTTTGTAATGCCAAAACGATGCTGTTTTGGTGCTAGAGATTGTCTTCAACCTCCAGTTGAGTCATCCCCGACCCTGTTAGATCAAGGGTCGAGTCCATCGACCTAGAAACTTCTCTCCTCCGTATTTTCGCCATCTGACATCTGTTTTGAGCTTTTTTGGTGTCATTCTCTCATTCTCTTTGTTTTTCAACGATCTACGCAAGTGGACTAATTTTGTGGCATAAAATTATTGTTTTTAAGTAACCCAATTTCATTTTCAATCAGCATCCACAACCTCTTCTATTATTCATGTTATTGTCTTCCTGGTTTTTTTGTTTTAAGTAAGGTTTCCTATGTTTTTATACTTAAGCACAATATAATAAGACATATATATCGTTAACAAATCGGAAGCATGTATAGAAAGAAACGATCACAAGATATTAAATCCAAGTAAATAGGAAGAATTTTCATATCTGGATCTAAAGCAAATAATCACATATCAACATATCTTCATGGAAATATCTAGATTGACCCATAAATAATTTGAGACATATTTTAACACTAATTTTGTTAAAAATAAACTGAGAATTGATGGTTCCTACACGTAAACAATCAACCATACTTATTTATTCAATTTTCACAAAAAAAAAATTCAGTTTAGTTTCAAAATAATTATGGCTCTGATACCACTGAAGGATTTCAGACGTACCTAGAATTTGGTCAATTCATTGAGTACCCACAAGAGATTGAAGCATCAGTACATACTCCGATCATGTTATACGGAAGAAGCACCGGAGAGAAGAAGAGATCACGAGGAAGAATTTGATTTACCATAAAGGTAAAATCATGTTTCACAATTTAATATCCTCCCATATATAACGTACAGGAAGTTATTTATTTGAATTTGAATTTTAAATAATATATTAAAATTCTTCTCTTTGACCAATATATTTTACATATTTATATAATAGTCCCTCATCTACCAAGAGTGAGCTAGGCATATTCCAACACTTCTAAAACTTCTCATTGATCTTAGCTTTTTAAAATTCTTTCCAACATGATTTTAATACGTTTTTAGGAAGGTGTATAAATTTTTAGAAAGATGATGAACTTGCTACTACCTGTGCTATTCGTACTTCATGGCGTAATATCTAATTTCGATTTTGTTGTAGCTCCATATCATATTTAGACCAAAGTGAAGAGATTATTTATGTCCTTAAAGATATTTTTCTCTATTTTCTACAATTTCATGTAAAGTCACTTACTCTACTTATGTCATTTTGATATTTAAATTGCTTAATGTTTAAAAATGTAGTTTTTATTTAAAATTTTATTGATAGACTCATACAAGAAATGTCTACATTTTTACCACTCATAAATTAAATCTCTAACCATGCCACCTAAGGCTTTTAAAGAAAAAAAGAAGATATGATGACTGTCTGATGACATTATTATTTGATACTTCATTTGATCTTAGATGTAAGATATTTTTATTCAATTGGGTTATAGGGTAAAAATATCTCAAAAGTTTTCTCTAATAGACACAGGGTGTCTGAAAGTTTTCGATGAGGAAATTTTGTCCTCCCGTTAAACTGTCTAACAGTCAATAGTTAGTTAATCTATATATAGGTGAGGTGGTGCTCACTTATAAGATTTTTTGCCACATTTCATACCACATCATCTTTATCATCCTCACAATTAAAAAAACAAAACAAAACTTCTCCCTTTCATCATCTTCGGCATCCTGGGCTTTCAGAGAAGACGTCGGTGATGGAGGTTGAAGAGAGATTTGGTGGCTGAAGTGGGATTAAGATTATAGCTTTTTGTTTGTAATGGTGATAGATCTAGGCTGAAAGGGGTTTACAAGGAGAAAGTCAGCAGTGAGGATGCTTCATATTTTGGTTAAGGTGTTTTTTTGGTTGAATGTTAAAGGTGCATTTGGTGTTTTATTTATTTTTTCCATCTTTTATGTTGTGGTATAAATACTTGGGATATGATGGGTGTGTTTGGAATAACAATAGAATAAGTGACTTATTTATAATAAGGCTTATGGATAAGTCAAGTTACATATAAAGGCCTAGAGCTCAAATTAGAGGTACGATTGGTCTAATAGGAGGGTAAAATGTGGGGTGAGTAACGTGGACTTAATTTCTCATGTTTGACCAGCAATTTTGGACAACATTATTACGCTAACAAATCATGAGTTTAATTAGAAGCACTATAAGCACCAAAATAGTGTTTTTCATCTTATTGGAGTGTGACATGTGGGGAATTTTTTTTATTTTATGTCATTATTTACTCTCTCGATCCTAATTATAAGACCCAGTTGATTTTTTTAAGAGATTAAGGAAGCCAAAAAAGTCAACTAAGTCTTATAATTAAGAAAAGATTTAGTATAAATATCACACTATATTTACATGTAACAAGACTCCCTCTTGTCCTAATTATAAGACCCAATTGTTTTTTTTTGGAGAGATTAAATAAGCCAAAAGTATCAATTAGTTCTTATAATTACAACCGAGGGTCATAGTATAAATATCAAACTATATTTACATGTAATAAGACTCTATCATGTTCTAATTATAAGACCCAGTTAATTTTTTTAGAAAGATTAAGGAAGCCAAAAGAGTCAACTAGATCTTATAATTATAATAGGGTAGTACAAATATCACACTACATTTATATATAATAAGACTCCTTTCAATCCTAATTATAAGACCTAATTGATTTTTTTTTAGAGATTAAGGAAGCCAAAAAAATCAACTAGGTCTTATAATTACAACCGATGGTAGTATAAATATCACACTATATTTACATATAATAAGACTCCCTCTGGTCCTAATTATAAGATCCAGTTAATTTTTTTGGAGAGATTAAGGAAGTCAAAAGAGTTAAATAGGTCTTATAATTACAATCGGTGTAGTATAAATATCACACTATATTTACATGTAATAAGACTCCCTCCGGTCCTAATTATAAGACCAGTTGATTTTTTTTTGGAGAGATTAAAGAAGCCAAAAGAGTCAGTCAAGTCTTATAATTAGGACTGGAGGTAGTATAAATATCACAATATATTTAGAGACACACACACACACATGTAATCTATATAATATGATTCATGCCCTTTTCAGTTATTTCCAATCAAAAGTAACTTTTACAAAATTTCAATCAAACAAGTTTTACTTTTGCATAAATAATTTATAATCAACTTTTGCAATCTTTGTTCCAAACTGATAGGTGCAAAATTTACAACCATTGACTCTGCAAATGCACAGGCCATATCAAGTAATAGAGTAGTAAGATACCTAAACCCAATTGAGTATTGATTTTACACTTTCAATTAATTTGAGCAAATAAAAATTAAATTCAAATAAGTGAAAATGAAATTTAAAATCAAATTAAAATAAACTAACTACCACAAATATTAAAAGGGCAACCCAGAGTCACTAATCACTTATTAGTTTCATAAACTTTATTTCCACTAATTTAATTAGTCTATATGTTAATTTTGTTAATCTCGAGTATAAATAGCTATAGGTGCATTTCGGTCCACTTACAACCCTCTCTTAAGTCTAAAATCTTATGTCTAACACAATTACTCAAGAGGCAAAACAATTCGAGCAAACTCTTCAACAATTATATAGGGTCATTAGGTATATGTCTATCCTAATAATAAATTAAATCGTAATATTTTACTTAATCTTAGAGCCTAATTAGGATTCCCTTCGTCAAAGTAAATTCTAATACTCAGATTCATACTTAATGATGATAAAGCACTAAGTAGATAAACATATAAACAAGATTAAATAACCAAAATTAACATTAAAACATAACTAATAGGTAAAAATAAAGTCTAATCCACCAATAACGTGATAGTTTCTTTAGGTTGCAAAACAAAATTAGCTAAAGCTAACTTCAACAAAATTCATTTTAGCAATAGCAAATTTGAACATCATAATTGAGAGAAGAAACAAAGGGAAACAGAGCACTTAAATTGCAAGCTTCAGCTTCTGTCCCTTTCCTTTGCCATTACTGCTCTCAGCTTGCCTTCGAGCTCTTTCTTTGTTCCAATCATTGAGCCCCTATTCTTTTGGGTCAAACTTGGGGAATAAGCAGATAAACAGTAGACAAAGAACCTCCCCAGGTCTAGCCTTCAATTTCTGTCTGTCTCTCTCCTTCTGATTCTCGCCTTTTTGTTCTAGTTCAGTGAAGATGACGATAATGAACAGTGCCGATGATGATGATATGCGTGTTGCGGCTGCTTCCTTCTCTTCACCCTAGCTTTCTTTTTTTTTCTTTTGGGCCTTTTCTTGCTTTCCCAAACGGTGTCGTTTTCTTTTTCTTTTCTTTTTTTATTCTGATCCAATGATTCCAATTGCTTCGCTGCTCCTCATCATTAAGATCACGCCACCTAATATTGAGGAAAGAAAGGAAAACCAAAAACCATTAACAATATAAAAAAAACTGAAATTAAAACAAAAAAAAATAAAATATTTTTTTTTATGTTTTAAAGTTGTAAACCACTACTATTATTTTTACCCAAATAAAAATTCCTATTTTAATTTCAATCTAAGATGTTTACAATCAAAATCCCACAAATGATGCACTACTTTGATTTGATCTTATAAAAATATAATCTCATAGAAATCTTTCTAAATTGCATAGATAACTCTCCAAATATCCTCAAAATATACCTTAAATGTACAAAATATGGAGAGTTATCATTTTTTTTTTTAAAAAAAAGTGATGCAACCAAAACCTGAGTTTTCCCTTTTAAAACAAGGAGCAGATTATGGTTTGATACCTTTTGTCTAAAAGTTGTCATTCGGCATCCTACAATTTGATTTGTTAAGCATTATGCTGCATTGTTTGTTAATTCATTTAACAATCAAGTAGAAAACCCCAAATCTTTCCTAATTACATCAAATTTATCACAGTTTCATCACAAAATCCTCAACTTCTTTCTTTCTAACAAAGCCCATACTCCCCAAATTCTATTCCAATCGCAAATATCTCCCACTTCCACTTCATAACCCCTAACTCCTCTCTTCCCGTGTTCACACCGCAGGTGCAAGGGTCGCACTAAGTAATAAAGTGATAATTAAAGTATCATTTCCATGCAGATTTGGTTTCAAAACCCAGTTAAGTATCAATTATTACACTTTCACCTAATTTGAGTTACATAATTATCAAGGGTAAAGAGTAACCATGAAATAAACCTAAACTAAACTAAAAATTAATATAGACCAGTGACTCTTTAACTTTAAGGATCAATTGAGGCTTAGGATTATTTTTCCCATTTGTAATTCATAAAACGTGATTAATTTCCTCTTTATTGGTCATACAAATGAGTATATGTGTTAGTCTAGGGTTTAAAAGTACTTGACAAAGCTATCTCAAATCAAAAGCAAGTTTTTGTCTTCACTAAAATGCACAATCTCTTGATACAATTAGTGAAAATTAACATTAAGCAACAACCCTAATGTGACAATACAAGGTTGGTAAATATATATATTTTACCAACAAATCATCTATTTATCAAGTAAATTTCAAGTCAAGCATGACTTTAACTAAGTTCTACACTTATATTAGCTTTCTCAAGACAAACCCAAGTGAACATATCACTCTAAATGGAGACTAAGCATTTAGAAGCTTTAAGAGAAAGATAATATCAACACATAAATATCCTTAATTACCAAAGAGAGGAGTATTCAAGAGTTAATCCATACAAAAAGTCAAAATAATCCTAGAACCAAAGCTTCAACTACAAATGCTCATAAACCCAAGAGAAAATGGGAAACACCAGAAAAACAAAGCATGACAGAAATTTTACAACATAATAGAAGAATATAAAGAGGAAAACTAAGAAGAAAAGCTCAAATCTCTTTAAAACTTGAATTTCCACTTAACTCTCCTTCAAAACCTCCAAACTCTAACATAGAGAAGCGCAAATTGCTTCAAAGTAACCCTAGAAGTTGAAAGAATATTGTTCTAGTTGAGCAAGAGGGTATTATAGCATTTTGTTATGTTCTGGTGGCAAAACACGAGCTTCAGTAAATGCGTTTTTGGCCACTTTCTATGTGATTTTTTGCTGTGGCCAAGAATTTTAATTGGAATTTTTTACTGCGGCCAGAAAGCTTCTGTTTTAGAATTCCAAAAATGATTTGTTTCTACTTCTCTTATAATCTTTCCTTTCTTTTCCACTGCTTAGACTTTGGTTTGAGCTTGAGAAAGGCTTCATCCATGGCTCCAAAAAATGATCCTAACACACAAGAAACTTTATTAAAGCAAAAGATTTAAATATGGCCAAAGTAGTAGCAATTTTGATCATTTATCCTAATTATCAGCTGGGCACATTTTCTCTCAATATGTAATCTTCAATATGTATAAATTTACCAAGAAATTGAGGTAAATGTGCTAAATTGACATGTGATATTCATTGCTAATATGATGCATTGCATATTTATTTATCGCATCTTGCATAAATGAATGTTGTTACTACTGGGATTCAAACGAATCTCACCCCTCTAGAAACCAGTGGTCAGTTTCTCGAGGCAAGTGAAATGTGCCGATATGAGTGTTACCATAAGTTAAATGTAATTTCTCTTTGGCCAATTTTTGGACTGAATCTATAAATATTTGTAGATTCTATAGGGAGCATATAGAATACAAATACTTAATATCAATATTTTATGCTATTTTTTACTTATGTATGTAGTACGCTTCAATACTCTGATGAACCTAAAACCAAAAGAGGGGTTTGATAGGTACAACAGGTGTTAACTCCACAAAATTCATGGCAAATTGGCACGTTTACCTCTAATTTCTTGCTCCTTTTGGTAAATTTATACATATTGAAGATCACATGTAGGAGGAAAGTGGGCATAGTTGATAATTAGGACAAAGAATCAAATTTGTTGTTATTTTGGCTCTATTTAAATATTTTGCTTTGATTAATTTTGTATGTGATAGGATCAATTTTTGGAACCATGAAGGAAGCCCATCTCAAGCATGCCTGAGTATAAAGAGTGAAAAAGGCAAGGAAAGATGACAAGCAGCAGTAGATCAGTCTGAATTTTCAAATTTGAAGTTTTTTTGTCACGACCAAGAATTCTAGTTAAAATTCTTGGACATAACCAAAAACCTTATGTTAGCAACCAACACTCATTAAATGCAGCTATGCATTTTGGCTCTCAATCATATCAAAATGCTATAAATACCATCTTGCTCGACTAAAACACCATTCTTGGGACTTCTAGGGTTTCTTTAGAGCATTTTGGAGCTTCTCTAAGATAGGGCTTGTGGTTTTAAAGGGAGAATCAAGTGAAGACATAAGATTGGAAGATATTCTACCTCATTTCTCTTGGTTCTAGTGATTTCTTCCCTTCTTTTCTGCATTTTCTTGATATGGCTGTAATGTTTAACATATTTTGTAGCTATTTCATAAACATGTGTAGTTAAAGAGCTATTTTAGGATTATTTTGACCCTTTTGTATGGAGTAACTCTTGAAACTCCTCTCTTGGCAATCAATGATATATATATATATATGTTGATTTTAACCTACTCTTAAAGTTTTTAAGTGTTTGATCAACATTTGGAGTTATTTGTTCACTTAAGTTTAACTTGAGAGAGCTAACCTAAATGTAGAACTTGGTTAAAATCATGATTGACTTGAAGTTTACTAGATGAATGGATGGTTTGTTAGTAAAATAGAGATATATTTACTAACCTTGCATTGTCACATTAGGGTTGATGTTTAATGATAATTTTCACTAAGTGTATCAAGAGATTGTGCATGTTAATGAAGATATAAACTTGATTTTGACTTGAGAGAGCTTGGTCAAGTGCTTTTGAACCCTAGACTAACACATATTCTCACTTGTAGTGCCAAGAGAGAGGAAGTTAACCAAGTTTTATAAAGTGCAAAAGGGGAAAAATAATCCTAGGCCCAATTTACTCTTGGAAGTTAAAGAAGCAATTGTTTTCCAAATTAGTTTTTAAAAAAATTCTCTTATCACCAAATCTTTGTTTTAGCCCAACTTAGTTGAATTCACTAGCAATTGTTTGATCACATTGTTATCAAATCTCCGTAGGAACGATATTTATTCATCACTTTATTACTTGGTGCGACTCGTGCACTTGCGGTGTGAACACTGGTTGAACCGGTTAGGTGACTAGTTTGCCATACTTTTGCTCAAACTGTCTTGCCCCATTTTAATAACTATGCATCAAATTAAAAAGCTGTTATATTTAAATCTTTAATATAAAATTAAACCACTACCAATTTTATTTTGATCTCTCCCCTTTCTATTCTACTAATACTACTAGAGAGAAAACGACAGGCAAGCATAAAATATAAATTGGCAAATGCTATAATATGCTTGACAGTTCATTAAATGTTGGTGATTGGTGAAACATCTAAAGAGGCATCAGAATGGGACCAAATAATATTGGGACAACCTCATTGAATTCCCCATTTGACCCCACCTTCGATTATCATTTTGTTAGGTTTCGTATTACATACAAAAGCCTCAACAATTTGGCTTCCAAATATAAAGCTCCCTTTTTTTTCCCATGTCCAAATATAAAGCTCCTACATGTACGTATCCCTTCTCAACGACATTCACTTTAACGCTTTTGCTCGATCAATTGCTCCTCACTACCTCTTGTTTTGTCACTTTCTTCTTCCTCTAGACGGTCTTTAATTTTTTGAGCGTTTCAACTTGCTTTTCAATATGTTTATCAGTTTATGGGTGCTTTTTAAAATGCTTCATTAATTGCGCCCAGGCCAGCGTTGAATTCATTGTAATAGCTTGTAGATTTTCTGTATAATCTTGTCAGAAACATCGTGGTGTGTATATATATTGTCTTAATTTATTACTTTGTCATGTGACATCATCCAACTTGAGAAAATGGTAGTGTTTGGTTTGTGGTGGGGAGGGGTCAAACACATGATTTGGTCAAAACTCATGTTGGACAATTCCAAAACAACATTTTTGTATGTCTATTGTAATCCCACTGAAACCCTCAATCTCACTCAGCATCGATATTATTCCCTCAACTATCCTCTCGTTGGTCCTACAATTAAAATAAAGAGGTATAAGCAATTTAGAGAAAAAGTAGGTGTAGTTTCTATTGAGGGGAATATAGTAAAAAATTATTTGAGGTGGTTTGAACATATACAAAAAGGCCATTGAAGGCGTAGGTGATGAAAAGGGTAGATCATACAGTATGAAGTCCTCTATAAAGAGTAGAGGAAGACTGAAAATAATGCTCAATGATGTTATTAAAAGAGACATTTTGGTTGACAATTTATCCAAATATAACTCAATGTTTGGCTATTGATAGCTAGAGCACAATAGAGTCTGTGATTCATGTAGCCAACCCTACAAAGTGGAAGAAGAACTTGTTATTTTATCTAGTCAGTGGTCTATTTAAGAAAATCAAAGATGTTACCATGCGTTATTAAGTTGTTACTTTGTCTTAACCATTAGCCTTATTACTAGAGTTTTGTTGTTATGATTTATTTAACAAACCACCACTAGGGTACTTGATTTTTTGTTTCTTGAACCTACGCTTGTTTTCATTTTCTAGCACAGATTATTGTGGCCCTGTATTCTTAAAAAACTACAGATGATGCGAGTCAATGATAAACAACTTACAAATCAAAGCGAAGTGAAAATAATATCTTCAAAATAGATGAAAAACTCATGGTTTCATTGAAATTACACACGCACAAGCCAATATTTCTATATACTTATTCATCGTTGGGGAGCTAGCTATTGTGAGTGTATATAGTTTGATATATAATTGAATTGGAAAAAAATTTGAGTAAAAAGTTTCAGTTTTGTGAGTCAAAAGTCCCGTCCCAACACAAATGGCTAGAAATATCTATAACCTTCTACCCCATCTCGAAAAAGTTGGAGACAAAAGCAAGAGGGACCATGTAAAAAGTAAAAAGAAGAAAAAGCTTTTATTTCAAAAAGTATTACAATTTGGTGAATATCTTTACGAATCACTCATCCTAATCAGAAGTGGTTGTTAAGGAAAAAAATTATTCAAACAATACAATTCAATATCACTAGTCTGATGTATTTTTATACAAATACATTGGAAGAAAATTTATTATAACATGATGAAAACTATTAACAATTCCATATTACTCTTTTTTTGATCAGACAATTCCATATTACTCTAGCTAGCAGAAAATGTCATTTATATAACCACATTTTTTTATCAGATAAAGCAAGTGTGGATCCAACTTAAAACATTTTTCTTTTCTGGCTTTATTCGTTGGCTGGTTTTATCAGTGAAGATAACTGTTATCAAGAGTATAAAGTAGAATATGTTTTTGGGTTTGATACCAGAGAATAGAAGGTGTAGAGAATTTTTGTTGGGAGCTCGCTCCCCTGGGGCACCTCAAAGAGATGGTTACCTTTCGGGCCTATTCGATTGGGGGCGCTTGGACTAGTTGGTTCGTGGGTTCATTGGATCCAGGAGCTCATATTACGACCAGATACTAGGACTCGGTGGGTCTGTGGACCAAAGGTCCACCATAAAAAAAAAAGAAAAAAAGAGAGAGTATAAAGTAGAAGAAAATTAAGAGAAATTCAAGATAAAAATGAAATATATAAAACTTAATAAATTAATTGTCATTTCAACTACAACGTATTAAGGTCACCAACAAGATCACAATTCATAATTCTATATATGTATACATTTAGAGGCACCTACATACAAAATATTTGAGATTTGTACAATTAATTTCCGCTCTAAAAGGACTGATGATCACATCATTAAGAACTCATTCGCTGCTATTATCATCATCACGTTTCACTTCACAACCCTTTTCTTTTCTGAGTTTATTGCAAGAATAAGGAATAGCATAACGAGCAGAGAAAGTTCGAGAAGCATTATCTGGGTCAGAGGAACAACCATCGTCAAAGTTTTGAGAATAAGAATCAATGTCGTACTGTTCTATATGAACTCGAGGCGATGAACACGTGGACAACCTCTTTTTCTCCTTCTTCACCTTCCTCCACAGCCTTCTCATCAAGCTCACCATCTTCGATCCACACATGATTCAGCTTCTTCTTATGCTTAGTTCGCCAATTGCTTCTTTTGGTTCTGCTTCTAGTTCCTACCACTTGATCGAACTGGGAAGAAAGAGATTGAGATCATGGACAAATAGATGAAGAGAGAGAAAAGAGAGATTAGGTTTTGGGAGCAAGGTTGTACTGTGTTTGAAGTTCATGCAGGGTAGGTATAGGCTATTTATGGACAAGTTACTTAATGTCGACAAGAATTCTGAATCACGCGTGACGTGTTATAAAGTAGTAATTGAATCAACATGCAAATATATTGTACGTATGTGTCGTTACGCTTTACGTTCAAATTCACCTTCATGATAATTAATTAGTTTTTTTAATAGAGGATGGGGATGAAGCGTGAGGTGGGTTACTTTATTAAAATTAATGAAGAATCGGAATTGATTTGGTGGTGCGAGATGCTATGAAGTGTCTTGCTTTGTCAGCAATTGATTCTAAGGCGAATGACATGTTTAAAATTAAAAGTAGAACATGAATCTATATGGTGAGTTAAATGATAGGTTTAAATGTCTAATTATCAAGATAACTAAGAACCCAATAACATCATTTCATATATATATATATATATATATAGTTTGCCTCAATAAGTTAGAGGAGGCATGCATGTTATATGTCTGTTGTTAAGTAACTAGGTATTGTGTGTGTGTGTGTTTTTGTTTTGTTTTGTTTTTTTTGGGGGGTGGTTTTTTCAAAGATATAAATGTTTTAACTAACTTCTTCACTGAGAAATGCGAGACTCAACCAACCTTTAGTACAAACGAACAGTATAATAATAACGCAGCTACATAGTACATATATACGTCATCCTTATTGTTAAGATTATAATAATTTATGGTTTCAGGCTGCGACCCCATGCCCCAACCAATATGAAAGAAATATTAATGATTAAGTTTATTAAATTCAAACCAGTCATTAAACCAGTTGAGATAGTGAGTGAGGGTTAGTGTATTAGATTTGACTTAGGTCAGACTATTGAGAAAGTGGAGATTTTAAAATTATTAATATGAAATTATAAATAAATTTAAAATAAGTAAATGCTTTTTTAAATAAAAAATACTGAACAAGTCAAAAAAGTTAGACAATTGGTTCGATGGTTTCCAACTCAAGCCAGTTGGTGTAGTTTTAATAACTATGTTAAAGACCATTCCTTCCCTACCCTTAATACTCCATCTTCTAGAAGAAATACATGTGTTTCTTATTATAAGTGATTACAGTATTAATTACATTTTTTTAAAATGACCCCTATTTAAAATATCATTAATTGAAATTTATATAACTTTTTTGGATATAATTCATAGTATTAAATATGGATAAAATTTGAAGCAACTTTTATTTTCGGGCAAAGTTAATGACATAATCATCTCTATTTAGTTTTTATGAGGAGGCCCCGTTAGAAATGCCTTGTAATAAGCCCAGGAGAGAGTATAAAGTAGTTTATATAATGAAAATGGTAAAAAAAAATTATTACTAGCTATTTTACAAGATTACCATCCAAATAAAAATTAATGTGTTTTAATTACTTTTATTTCTTTTTCTTTTTTACATAATCTCTCTCTACAATATGATTAATACAAGGGAATTTGTAAAATAAGTGATTCATACCTGGGAACATAGAAACCTTCCATAAGATGTCTTATATTAAGCACATAAGCTATTTTAGTAGCCTAATATTCAATTAAAAAACTAGATTAAATTCTAACCTAGGTCATTCTCCCACTCATGGCTTTCTATCACCATTTTTATAGGTTTTCTACTTCTTTTTAGTTCAATTAAACTAAACTAATTAATTAATCAAATTAAGTCCAAATCAGATTGCATTGTGTCATCTAAATGACTTCTAATTGGCTAATGGAATTACATATCATAACCTAATTCTACCTAAAACCAAGTTTAATAGAAATGCAAGCACTAACACTTAATTACAACACAATTAATATCAACCTCTATGTAATCACATGCATAATCATCATTGCTCTCTTTGAAATTGCTGATTCCAGTATTCATTAAGCACACATTGCAGAAGATATTCACATGCAAGCTAATCAAGTTGTAAAAGTTAATTAACCAATCAACCATAGAATTAGTCATCCACTCTTGCAATTATTTAGACCTAGGCATACACAATCATGAACTACTCTGAATCACAACTTGGAACCATCAGATTACAGTGAATAGTGCAATTTTCATGTTTTGAGAATTTCCCGGTGAGCACCGTCACAGCAATTACAAGATGAAGTCTAGATATAGAAACACATGGAAAACAGACATTAAATTGTGACCTAGAGCTTAGAGATATATGAAATTACACAGAGATCGAAGAATCTAGCCTTGAATCATCATGGAACAGAGAAACAACGTCGCGGAGCTCACCAGAGACCTCTATGAACTCAGATGTTGATCTCTTGACTCAGGCCGTTACAGAGCTCAAAACCAGTCTCAACCTCTTCCTCTCTCGTGGACGAACAGATTTGGGTGAAGAGAATGGAACTTGTGGAAAATGAGCTTTTGTATCGCATGTTGTCGGGGCTTTCGCGGGTCTGAAAACGGGTGAAGAAGACCCTACCCATATCCAGCTTTTGCAACCTAGAGCTAGCTGTTAGGAGATCAACGGTCAGCATTTGAATATTGTTGACTTTGGAAGGCAAAGATGAGACCACCTAGCGACTTCTGCTTCTGTGCTGGAAGTCATCGTGATCAATGGTTATAGGCAAGGCAAAGTACACTAAATCAACATCGTATATCACCCTAGACTTAAGTGAAATGGTGTGTATCGATGGATGGTCCAGATTTCATCCCAGGTACTCTTGATCTATGGCCCAGAATGCACTTGAGTTTGATCAAGCATATAATTGCATATTAATGATAATTTTAACCTTCAATTAAGCCAAAATAATGACAATACCCCTATACACTTATTTATTCAATTTAATCCCCAATAATACTTTCCTAATTCTATTTTTCCACATTTAAAACACTACTTAAGCCTGATAATTCATATAAAATGGTGATTTATTAGGTATCTTGTAGGTCTACGTAATCTTTGAACTGCAATACGTGTTCGTAGTGGTTATCAATACTTAATACAGGCGGCATGCATTACACAAATGTTCGATAAACGAGTTCAATTGTTCATAAGTAATACAATAAATAATAGTTGTTCGTAGTGTGCAACAAATCACACTAGTTTTTGATGCATGTCATGTTTACAGTTCGCAAATCAAAATTCTATGTGTACAGTACAATAGAGATTCTAAAATTTCTGAACAACAAAAGACCATTTAAGGACCGATCATTACATTGCTATCACTAATCACCTCAAATCCTTAACTGTTGGGACTAGGAATTGCAAAACGGGCAGCGAAAGATCGAGAATCACTGTCTGGGTCGGAGGAACAACCATCGTCAAAATTCTGAGAGTAAGAATTAATGTCGTACTGTCCTACGTTATAATGAACTGATGTAGGAGATGAATATAAGAACAACCTCTTCTTCTCCTTCTTCATCTTTGACCACAACGTCCTCAAGCTCACCATATCTTCGATCTACACAATTAACTTCTTCTGTTTCTGCTTCTGGTTCTCACTTCTAGAACCTGGAAGAAAGAGATAGAGATATACCGATAGATCACCGAGATAGAGAGTGAGAGATCTCAAGTCTTGGGGACCAATGTAGTGTTTGAAGTTCTAACAGACCAGCTAGGTTATTTATAGTACAAATTGCTTAATGATGTTGAGAAAAACCAAATTGAATGGACATGAAAAAAGAAAGACACACACACACACAAAGTTATGCATTACAGCCAAATTTGAAAATAACTATGTTTACGTAATCCTTATCTTATTAACTTTATTCGCTTTTCCTCAATAACGTAAAATCTAAAAAAAGTGGTTCGGGCGATATTCTTCTGTTCTGTAACCTTTACAGCTAAATTACAATTTTGTAAGACATTCGATGATATGAGGATATGGTCAAAGAAATTCAAAAGCTTTCAGTTATTCAGGTGAATCTGCAATTCCGGCAGAACTATTTAGTTATTTACAGTTCATTCCTACCTTGTCTGGCATTATTGGAGGTGTCAATGGCATAAATGGAATAAAGATAAGGGATCATTTATTTTTAAATTCTTGAATATATTATGCGTACATGGAAGTTATTGTTTGTATAAAATTTAATTTAATTTTCTCAAAGAACGACCCCTATTTTCAAAATAATTTTATCTTCTGAGTTTTATTATTGTAACAAAATAATTGTCATTTTAGAAATGCAATAAATTATTAATTATATATTCACACACATATACTATTTTATTTTTATAAAAAAAATAATGGGAGATAAAACTCAATTACAGCAAAATTTCAATATTTTCAAATGATAGCACATTTTACAAAAATTAACAATTATTAATCCGCACATGCATAACCTTAGGCAACATTTTTTTTTAAAAATATCTATTTTGAAACAAGAGATTAGGACTACATGATTTAATTTCTCTATAGGTCAATGTTGATGGTTAACTGTACAATTCTTATAATGAAAATGTATAGAAACACATAAAACGAGACAGCATGGGCCCAGGTATTGGGAGGCAGGAATGGTTGCGTAAAAGGGAAACGTCACTCATTTCCATTGAGCCCACCTTAATTCGAACATTTTGTTAGGTTTTCAACTTCATAAAAAAGCCTCGACAATACTTCATCAAGAAAAGTCAGTGAAAAAATCCCAGCTTGAAAATTTTATCGACAAGAAGAATCTGAATTCAAGTACAAGCACTTTGATCTGTGTATCAAATTCTGCAAAGCACCGGTATTTTCTATCTGTTTAAAAATATATCAAGTCTTTCTACTAATAAAATTTTCAAACGGGATTTTCACCTATTTTTCTCATTTATTTATAAAGTATATATGAAGCTACAATATATATATATATATATCTTGTCAACATTTACTTTAAGCCAATAATACAAACCAATGTCCTTTTTCTTCTATTTCTTTCTTTCTAAATGGTCTTTAATTCCTTTTTGGATGTTTCCCGTTGCTTTGTAGTAATGTTTATGGGTGCTAGCTAATCTTTCAATTGCTTTGTAACTTGCTTCTTTCTCTTTTTCATTTTTGTTCGTTCATTACGGACCTCTAGTTTTATCGCTTTCTCTTCGTCTAAACTTGCTTTTTATTGTTCATGGGTGCATGCTAGCTAATACTTCAATTGCGCCCCGCTTTTAATTCAGTGCGACCCTTAAATTTTCATGAGTATATTCTCATCTTGTCAAAAAATTCTTTTTCTGTTTTGTTTTTACATATTACCTTTTTATATGATACTCCTATAGTCCTTAATCTAAAAATCGTTTAACTAATTTAATTAGATTGATGAAGGTAGAAAAATTAGTTAATTATAATAAATATGACATGTTTGTCCCTAACCTATCATTGCTTAAAACCAAATTTCTCAAAAGTTGTTAAGATATAGTTGAAGAAGTATCAATATGAGTGGTTTGAAAAATGACCAAACTTAAGTCAAGTATATCCAAGTAGCCAATTAGATTCTACCACTTATCTTTGTTTTACTAATCATCACTTAACTGGTTATACCACCGTTAGCGAATAATCGAGGTTGTCTTCCTATCATCTTCAACCTCAACCTCAGGGTCAGCATCGTCAGAGTTTACAAGGTTACCTTCAATTCCAATTCAGTTCTTCACAGTGCCTTCTCTCACGCTTAGTCCCTTCTTCCTCCACCACTTCTAAACCCACTGCTTGAACTCCTCTTTTACTACCACCCATTCTCAATCATCGGAAAACTCATCCCCTTGCCACTTCCACCCATGAACTCCACCCCCACACTGTCTTCTCGCCCATTGATATTCAATCCCATTTCTCAAAATTGGAGCTTTGGGCCAACTCTCACCACTCCTTGCCAGTGGCGTGCCCTTGGAGCATTGAGCCTCTCCATCTTCATAGCCATTGAGATTGGCACTAATAAGTAATTCTCCTCCAGCATGGCTCGATCCGTAGAGAAGTGGGACTTCATGAGAAATCCGAATAATGGTGTATAAAAGATTAAGAGGATTTTTTTTGGTGCCAAAAAAGATTAAGAAGAATTTGAAATATAGAAGGAATAGAAAAAGTTAGAGGAGGAAACTGGGGCGGAGATTATGGAGTTTGAGAGGTTAAGAGAGGCGAAGTAGGTAGTTACAGAAGGAGACAGAGTATGTGTTATTTTGGATGGTGGGATTTCAACGACGAATGTGACAGTCTCTCTGGCGTGGATCTGGTTGGCGGGGTTGTCAGCGGAACTTGAACCCAACCTGCCAGAATCCTGTGGGACTTAAACCCAACCTGCTATCAGTGATCTGACGAAGTGTAACAAATTAATTGATGATTTGTAAAATAAGTACAGATAGCATAATCTAATTGGCTAATTAAACAAGCTACGCACCTTCTCTCCCCATCTTGGCATAAAAAACTTATTTTTCCTTTCTTCAGCTCCACGTACGTACCACTCCCTCCTCTTCATCATCCATGGTTCCGACTCCCAGACCCCCCAGCGAAGCCTCCCTCCCTCCCTCTCTCTCTCTCTCTCTCTCTCTCTCTCACACACACACACACACACACACACACGTACAGATAGCATAATCTAATTGGCCAAAGTCATATTTAGGTAGTAGTTACTAATCATCTTTGCCATCGTAT
>JBAGKO010000012.1:15102514-15113746 GCA_037177275.1 Acacia concinna
TAAAAAAAGACGCTAGCTTTCAACGTCTCCCGCATAGACGACTGCTTGAAAGTAGACGTAGAAAGGGTTTTAAAACAGACGTTAAAAGGCCTTTTTTCTAGTAGTGTTAACATCTATTCTAGTTTTAGAATTAGTTTTCAAAATTCCTCTTATCAAACCAAACCTTTGATTTAGCCCAATTTAATTAAATTCACTAGCCTACAGTTTGATCACTTTGTTGATAAATCTCCGTGGGAATTATCTTTACTCACTACTTTATTACTTGGCACGACCTGTGCACATATGATACGAACATTACCCAATTCACATACACTATTATCAATTTGAGTTTACATGATGCTTTATTTTATGGTTACTAATTCAACCATTAAATTCACTTACCAATTATTTATTTTTAAAAACTTCTAACTACATGACAGTTTTTTTTATATAAATGACCACCAAACACGATTTTCATACAAAATTGACATGGGAGTTATATAACAAAACCTAAAAAATATGGATTTTGATCCGTTAAAATCATAGAAAAACTCATCTCCAAATCTTAAACTATAAAAGGCTCCACGAGAGTTTATCAAACTCTTATAACCTCGCCATATTCTATCCAAAATATGCAAATGCAACTAACTCACATCATAAAAAGCAAAATGTTTACTTCAAAATTTGAAAATAACTTAGTACAACTCGACCCTTAAATAGAAAAACTTTTTAAGCCTAATATGACTATGAAATATACAAAAAATATATATTCTAAGATATTGAGGATAAGATGCTATCTAAAAATAATTTAATCAAAGATAATAATAAGATATTAAATGATATCTTTGAGATCCTTATCAAGCAATTTTCCATTTTTTTTAGAATGTATTGATTAATGGTTGTGTGTGTAGCATTTAAGGGATCCTTATCAAGCAATCTCTTACTATTTAAAAAATTATCAATAAATTATTATTATTTGAAAATACGGTGTATATATTCGCACCATAAGTATACGAGTAGTGTCAAGTAATAAAGTAATAGGTAAATATCGTTCTCAGAAATTTGTATAACAAATTAGTCAAACAAGACTCTTAGTGAATTCAATTAAGTTTACATAAAACAAAGTTTTGATGTAAACTAAGAATTTTGAAAACATATCTAAAACTAGAAATCAATAAAAGCACATCATTATTATTTAACTAACTTTAAAAATTGAATGGAACCTGAGATTATTTCTCTCCTTTTACACTTCATAAAACTATATTAATTTCCTCTCAAATGGTATTTCAATGAGTATATGTGTTAGTTTAAGGTTAAAAACCACTTGACAAAGCTCTCTCAAATTAAAATTAAATTTCTCTTTTCGTTAAAATGCACAATCTCTTGCTATAATCAATGAAAATCAACTTTAAACAACAATCTTAATGTGACAATGCAATGTTAGTAAATATATCTCTATTTTACCAATGATCATTTATCATGTAAACTTCAAGTTAAGTAGGATTTAATTTTAACCAAATTATACACCTAAATTAGCTCTCAAGTCAAACCCAAATGAACAAATCAATATAAATGGTGGTCAAATATTTAGAAGTATTAAGCAAAAGGTAAAATCAGCACATATTTATTATTAACTACCTAAAAAGATGAATAATCAAGTATTAATCTATACAAAGGTTCAAAAAAAATCATAGAGCAAAGATTTAGCGGAATCCATTTCGGTGCTATGCACCTATATGAGCGGAAGCGCTAATCATCAAACTGCACAGTTTTGTTTTATGTTTTTCACCATCCTTGCCATTGGTTGAACGTGGGTCTCAACCCACAAAAATTTTATGGGAAATATCATTAGCACCTTGATCAAGGATCACTTTAATTTAGCCAACAATCCGTCTCTTACTTTATTGGTTTTGCCTATCTAACTTGAGTCAACACTCTCTTGCCTTTTTTTGTTTTTTGGGAATGAACTATCTTGTTCAATCTTACATCCTAAAGTAATTTTTTATGTCCATTAACACTCTTAAATATTTTTTTTTAAGTACATCCAGCACTATAAAATATTTTTAAGTGCATCTGAAACTATATTATAAAAAATCCTTTAGGATACTAATGCACCTAAAAAATTATTTTAGGGTGTTAAGCGCACCACAAAATACTTTAAGATAATAGGTGCTCTTGAAAAAATACTACTTCAAGAGCTGTCTACATCTTGACCCTATAAAGAATTGAGTGTAAGACTAACAAGATATTTCCCGCAAAATATTTTGTGGGCTGAGACCCACGTTCAACCAATGGCAAGGATGGTGAAAAACATAAAATAAAACTGTGCAGTTTGATTATTATTAGTGCTTTGCGTTCGTATAGGTGCTTACCACCGAAATGGATTCCAAGATTTAGCGATCCATGATCTAGAAATAGTCACAACTATCTAAAATAATTATAGTCATATCAAGAAACAAATAAAGAAAGGAAAGAAGAATGAAAAACCAAAGATTGAGGCTTCAAATCTGTTCTAAACTCCAATTCCAAGCTTCAAACTCTTCAAGATGGCAATATCTTGACAGAGAAATCCTCCAAAAACACACTTAGGAAGTGAAGAATGAGTCCTTTTGTGCCTATCCCTTCAATAAATTTCCTAGAAATCAATTTCAACAAGTGAAATACATGATTTGTACTTTTTTCGTTGGCTTGAGTTCAGATCGTCGTTAGCTTCGTCCAAGGTGTTGTTGGCTAGAGCATATGACACAGTTAGTCTTTACCATTTAGTCTCGTTAGCTGACGTATTGTTAGCTGAATTTGACACAATAAGCTTCTTCTTATTAAGCCTTGTTTGATTCAACAAATGTATTGCTACCTTTTTTTTTCTGGCTTCATAATTTGGTCTTTATTTGATCTTTGTTGCTACAAGCTAAGCTCTGTCCCTTGGTCCTTAAAAAACTTCCCCATTTGTCTCTACCTCTACATAAGAGAGAATATATGAGTTCTCAATTTTTCTTTGAAATAAGGCACAAAACATATGGCTTTAAACAAGAATTTTTTTAACTTCGGCTTGACATTTTGATATACCCATTTTCTTCTATAAGTTCCTTTTATGCTCAAGTTGAATTCCAAAAATAGTTAAAAAGAGAAGAAAATATGCTGTCAATTTCTAAGAGTTAACAATATACTAAAAAATTATTTTGCAGTTCATTACACAAGTTTATTTATTTATTTTTCTTTTTATTGTTAACCATCAAATAAATTACTCCTTGTTTGACAGTTGAAAATGGTTAAATATAGTCTGAGAATTTAAATGATGCCTACATATGTGACTATTGTCATTAGCAGTCAAATAATCCAAAAAATAACCAATGAGTAGACTTTTTTTTGTGGTGATGAAAGTTTGTAGCATATTCATAATTAGGTTATTGAAATTTATATACACGTGACTTGCATCCAAGTAAGAAAATGTGGGGTTTAGTATTGCCGATAGTGGTGGGTGATGACAGCAGCCACTGAAGATAATGGCTTTGGCCACTTGCCACGGCTCTGCTTTAATCCATAGCTCTTGGTGGCCTTATCGCCAGCGATGGTGGAAATACCACGCACCAATTTTTTATAATAAAATATTTATGCTCTGATTTTGTATTTCGTTAAACAACTTTGGTATTATATTAAGGAGTTAATATGCTGCTTTGAAAAACTCAATTATCACTATCAAAAAAAAACTAAAATATTAGTATAATTATTGTTATTAAGGAGTTAATATGCTGCTTTGAAAAACTCAAATATCATATTCTCATTCAATAAATTAGGTGGATCAAAGGAAAAACGGAATTAACAAAATTAACAATAACACCACGTTCATTGATTATAATTTCCAAATATAATTATTGAATGAAATGGATTTTAAATATCATACCCAAATTTTAATGAGTCGATCAGATTTGAAGATTATTTATAGGGATTTGTATCAAGATTTTATTAATGTTTGAATTATAAAATTTTTGTATTTATCGTATTTATATTAACAAAGTTACTAACAGACACTCGATAACTTTTCTAATTAAATACTCATCCAAACTCTAAATATGAAATTAAATTAAAGTAATAATAGATTTTCTTACCTTCATTAATGTAATGGATTACCGAAAGCATAGATAGTCTAGAAACAAATTGTTAAGCAATTTCTAATATGCTTTTAGCAAGTCCTTGATTCAAATCAAAATATTCCCTCCGATCCTAATTATAAAGGCATTTTAGAGAATTCTAGGAAAATTCTAAGAAAGCTAATTACATTACTTTAATATATTAAAATTTGTCGTTTTTCTTTAAATCATGTTGTTTGACTTATGAACTGATATATAATATAATAAAACACAATATATAATATGATTAAGTAATATAATTAACTTTTTTATAATTTTTTTAGAATTCTCTAAAAGACCCTTATAATTAAGACCGGGGGAGTATAACATAGATGGACAATCCCTAAAGGGAAATTATCAATGAAGCTTTTCTTCTTGCCAAAAAAAAAAAAAGAAGAATAATAAGATTTTCAAAAAATCACCTTTTTTGCTAGGAAAATCTTAGTATGATTATAAATATAACAAAGATGGACAATCCTTAAAGCAAATTTATCAATGAAGATTTTTTAAAAAAGTTAGTCTGAAAACTAAAGTTATCAAACTCACGAGTTTAAATAAATTTATTACAAGTACGTAAACTGGAATAGTAAACTCATAAGAGTTTACCTTTCTTAATAAATAAGTATTAAAGGTATATAATATAAACAATAATTTAATTTAAATATATTTTAACTATGAATAATTAAAATTAAATAATCAGCATTTATAATTTATCATATTCAACAAAGAAACTTATGTGAAACTCATTTAAAAAGTCATTGAACATGATTAAATCAAATAAAATAACATGAGTTTAATAGTAAATTGACATAATTTTTTAAGTTGAAAACATAATATCAGTAAATTTAATAAGTAAACTCAGTTGTAACAATTTTATGACTAGTGCGAATTTAAGTGTAATCATGACACAATTTAAAAGATAGAAACTTAAAATCGATAAAATCATAGAGTTAACTCACAAGTTTGACAAGAATACAGAACCCTTCAAAAACTTTAATTATCTTAAAGAAGTAAATTATTTTTAATATGTGGCCTATGTCTCTGCATTATTTATGAGGTTCATTGAATGTGTCAATTACAATAAGCACTTTTTGTAGGTTATAAATAGTCGCATTTGAAAATTTTGTAGTTTATATAAGTACGAGTATTTTGATATACTTATTCATAAATATATGTTATATTTTGGGACTTGATTTTAATCCTAAATATAATACTCTTTCTAGTTCATGATATACTTTAACACTTTAATTAATTCATAAGAAATAATAAGTGATAGTTAACTCATTAAATATGTCTTAAATTGAAATTTTTTTTCACTTTTACCCTTATCAGAAAATGTGTTTGAAAATTTAATTAGAGGGTGAATGAGAAAATGAGTATTAATAGTAAGGATAAAATTAAAAAATAAATATTAATTATCTTACAAGTGATTTATATTATGAACCAAACAATATAATTCTTTTAAAATTGCTTTATATTGTGGATCGGAAAGAGTACATATTTTTATAGGACATATTTTGAGAGTTAATCTTAATCCTAAATGTAATACATATTTTTAATTTGTTCATAATATAACCATTTTAGTGCTCACTCAAACATAATCAAAGAGAAAATAAAATAAAGAAATAAAGAATACGATTAGGATGTTTTAAAAAGTAGCATGTCATATTAACTCCTAATTTAACTAGTTTTTATAATCAAATTAAATAAAGCATCAGAAATAATATTAAATAGGGGTAAAATTGAGAAGTTAAAGTTTTTAATGTCTTGGTAGGTTCCAATAAAATGAGTATATTGGATTTTTATTTTTTTTTTATCGGCAAATATACATTGGGTGATTTATCTTCGTGGTTATCCTAGTTTCCACGTGTCTGAAAACATACGTTCAAAGTCAAAGGGTAACTGAAGAAATCCATCTCAATTAATGTAATCCAATCCCACATTAATATTTGGGGATTTGCTGATAAACAAGAACTCTTTAACAATAATCATACCTTTCACCACTTTCTCCTTCAACTTAATGTCTTTATAAGCTCAATACAATTCATAGACTTCTTTCATCTTTCTTCTCTGATCTCCCTTCAGTCCTTGGGAATCATTTCAAGCTCAACAATGCCGGAGAAGCTTAAAAGGTTCTTTAACTATTGCCTATCCAAGCTCAAAATCTCTCATCCCCAGATTCACCCTGCTTCTTCTTCTTCATCATCATCTCCGATCAAGCGGATCCTCTCGGGTTGCAAGCAACCCAAAACCTCTTCGTTTGCTGTCGCCAGAGGAAACAACGACGAAGCCGCTACTTTATCAGATGTTGATCGTTTCCTCTTTGAGAATTTCAAATCTTTATTCCTGGGCGACCACGAATATACTACTGAGAAAAAAGATAGCAACGTTACCGATGATGGAGATTCTGAAGAAAATCACGGAGACCCGAAATTAGGATCCGACCCGCTCAACACGATGTCGCCGGATCTTCTCGGAGACGTCAAGTCTTCGGGTTCTGGTGACAGCATCGTCTTATTGGCGTGGTCGGCGAACCAGTATGAGGACTTCCAGCGTTCTATGAAGGGAATGGTGGACGCGAGATTGAGAAATTATGGGAGGGTGGATTGGGGATTTATGGAGGAGCTCTTGCTCTGTTATTTGAACCTGAACGAGAAGAAGTCACACAAGTATGTACTGAGTGCTTATGTGGATTTAATCAACAGTTTTCGTGAAAGCTCGACGGAGAGAGCTCCGGTGACGGCGAAGCCGAAGAGTGTCCGAACCTTTAGGAGTGGAAGGGAGATCATGAGAAGCAGAGTTGCAATCCGAGCAGTAGACAAACGGGACTGATTCATAAGTATTTTGCTCTTTTTTTTTTTTCAAGAAAATTGCAATAGTTCCTAACTAAAAAAAAAATTACGATTGCACATTTATGTGAAATTTTATAATTATGCTTAAATCCCAATTAATAATTTTATGAACGTTCATTAATAATTCTATAAACTTTTATTGACAATACTATGGGATTTAAATATAATTCTGAAATTTCATAAAAATGTTTAATTACATTTTCTTTTAGTTGGGACTTAAGCATCATTTTCTTTCTTTTTTTTCATTTGCTCTTTAAAAGGGTTAAGGTACCCTGAAGTAATTTATCATGGGCACTCAGTATTTTAAAATATATTTTAATGCGCTCAGCACCTAAAGTAGTTTTTTAGATGCATTTGCATCTTAAAGTATTTATTATGATATGGTTTTAGATATACCTAAAAATATTTTATAGTGCTAGATACACTTAAAAAAATCTTAAAATTGTTGCCGGCACCAAAAAATATATTAAGCTGTTTAACGCACATAAAAAATATTTCAAGATGGTGAATGTACCATAACATACTTTAAATAGTGAGTGCTCCTTAAAAAATAGTTCAATAGTTGAAGGTGTTGTATTCCTTAGCCCTTTTTTAAATGCTCTGGCATAGACCAAACATGCAATAAAGAATCAATTAGTCAAAAATCATTATGGCTACAACAGCTACAATTCTCATAAATCCCGGCCATTGACATGGTAAATATATAAAAGGGTTAAGGAGTAAAATTGTCCTTGAAGTTTTCACTGAAGAACAATTTTGCTTTAAAAGTTTTCCAAGAGTAATTTTCCTTCAGAAGTTTCAAAAATGGCAATTTTGACTTTGGTCATTATCTCCGTTAATTTTGATCGTTAGTTAATTAAATATCTTGATATGACCGTCTACTATTGTCCACTTTATTTTTTTTAAGGTGAAAATTTACCTTGAAAGTTTTAAATTTAACTTTTTAAAAAATGAATTAGATGACAAATAGACTTTCAATGTAAAATTTCACCTTAATAAAAATAAAGTGGATAATTTATAAACTATCAACTCATTATATTTAGTCAATTAATAATCAAAATTAAAAAAGATAATAGCTAAAGGCAAATTGCCCCTTTTTAAAACTTTTAGAGCAAAATTACTCTGTAAAAAACTTTCAGAATAAAATTGCCTCTTAGTGAAAACTTTCAGGACAATTTTGCCCTCTATAAAATATAAACGCTAATATTCAATGTGTGTGTAGACACAATAATATTTCATATATTATTCGTGGTCATGGTGCATGAAAAATCCATAAAAACATTTGAAAATTTATTAATTAATTATATTTTAAAATCAAATCAATATTTTAGTAAAAATATTATATAAAAGCAATATTTTATACAAATGTATAAATGTTGACCAAAATAAAAATATATAAGTTAACATGTTATATAAATAGGAACGCATCTCATACTCGGATAATACATTCACCATAAACATGACTTATTTCTTCGTAACATTTTTTTTTTTTTTAAGTAGAGGGGCAGGGAACCCCAATGACTTATAAACAAGTTTGAACCCATTACCTCTCACTTTTATAAGCAGGTTTTTAAGCTGCCAAGTATATTACAAAGTGATTGCTAATCTTTAAGATGACTTAATAATTAACCACACCAAACTAAGCTTGGATTTAGACCCTTCATGAGAATATTGAATGACACCATTTCGTTTGGACCCTTGTAGGGTGCTTAAACCTTTCTAAATATAAAATAAAGTTACATTTTTAGAAAGATTATGGATGTTAAATAAATTATATAATAATTTCATATGTTGTATATTATTATATTATATATTATTTTATAAATTAGGAAAAATATTTTAGATTAAAAAGGATAAATATAAATATTTTAAAGTAATTAATATCTTTCTTAATATCTTTAAAAAAAAAGTCAACTATATCTTATATTTAATGTTAGAGAAAATATTTTGCATTACCACCTTAAGATTTTATTATAGGTTGATTTTAAATAATTCTAAGATATTCAATAGGAACAACAAGTCAGGTATAAAATATGTCTTAAATTGATAAAAAAAAAGTTAAATTCACTTTTATTAAAAATTTATCTCTTTACATTTAAAATCATTCTCCCTTCTCTCTTATATTTCTCTGTTTTCAATAAGAATTAAATAAAAATTAAAAAGACGTTTATAACTTTTCAAATGAACTTACATTTACAACTACAAATTTCTTTAACTATATAGTAAGGGCAAGAGGGGTCCATAAGTAAAATTTCAATATATGGATAGAAATGAAGTAAGGAGTGGTATATGGAAAGGTCAACAAAAGCAGTGGTGTGGGAAAGGCCTAAAACATGTTTGGACTTTGGATACTTGGCATGGAATGAAAGTCAATGAATCCATCCCATCATTCAAATTCTAATCTCACTTTAATGTCTGCGAGCTAGCCAACTAGCATGAATTTCAACAAAAACCATGCCTTTCTCCGAATTCTCCTTCATCTATAAATGTCTTGCTACATTCCAATACACTTCTTCATCCTCCATTTTCCCTCAGTCAAACCCAATTTTCAGGAAAAAAAAAAAAGGCCATCAAGTTCAACAATGTCAAAGAATAAGCTTCAAAAATTTGTAGGCCAGAAGATGAAGGTTCAAAAATTCTTTCAATATTGTCTCTACAAGCTTAAAAACCCTGGCCCCCAAATCAACCCTCCGTCTTCCCTAACCCGGATCCTCTCGGGTTGCAATAAACCCAAGACCCATTCAATTGCAATAGTCAGGGGAAAGAACAATTCGGCTACCTTATCGGACATTGATCGCTTCCTCTTCGACAACTTCAACACTCTGTTCCTACACGAAGAAGACACTAGTGCTATGAGTAGTAGCATTACCAACAGAGTTTCTGAAGAAAGTCAGGGAGATTCGAGATCAGGATCCATATCGTTCAACCTGACTTCGCTGGACATCCTTGATGACCTCAGTGAGACTCCCGATGCTTGTGGGAGCGTCGTCGTCTTGGCGTGCTCGACGAGCCAATATAAAGATATCTTGCGATCTATGGAAGAAACAGTGGATTGGAGATTGAGAAATTATGGGAGGGTGGATTGGGGATTTATGGAAGAGCTCTTGTTTTGTTATTTGAACCTGAACGAGAGGAAGACATACAAGTTCATATTGAGTGCTTATGTCGACCTCATCAATAGTCTGCGTGACAGATCGCCAAAGAGAGCTCCGGGAATGGCGAAGCCGAGGAGTGTTCGCACATTTAGGACTGGGGGCGAGATCAGGAGGAAGGAGAAGAGAAAACCGGAGTGACATTGCAGTTCGGGAAATGAAAAACTAGAAAAGGGGATTGGTTCCATAATCCCTAGGAATATCTATTTTTCTTTTTTCCGCCCGTCTCTCTCTTTAAGGTTGTTTTTAGAATAATAGTGTAATAAGTGACTTATTTACCGTCACACTTATAAATAAGTTAAATTATTAGTGTGTTTAGTACGATGTTTTTGTGGAAAAATCGGATCAGACATTGGTTTAAGTGAGGAAATATTTAGGTGTTTGGGAGTGCACTTAAGATATTGAACTTATCAGTCATAACAAACTTATTTTCATAAGTAAAGATTTGGTGCTTAAATGGATGTTGGATGCAATGATTTTATTTTTAAAAAAAATGTTACGATTTATTTTATCCGGTGTTAATTATAAGATTTAGTTGATTTTTTAAGAGAATCTTAAAAAAATTAATTATATTACTTTAAAGTATTAAAATTTATCATTTTTCTTATGAACTATTTTGTTTAACTTATAAACTAATATACTCCCTCTAATCCTAATTATAAGGGCCAGTTGACTTTTTTGAAGAATCATAAGAAAGCTAATTATATTATTTTAAAACATTAAAAATTATCATTTTTCTTACGAATTATGTTGTTTGACTTATGAACTAATATACTTACTCTAGTCCTAATTATAAAGGACAGTTGACTTTTCTAGAGAATCATAAGAAAGTTAATTGTATTATCTTAAAGCATTAAAATTTATTATAATATATTTACATGTAACATGACTCCCTTCAGTGTGGGAATAGGCTAGACTTTGTCTTTAACAAGCAAACCTGAACTTGGTCTATGGCTTATTAAAGGCTATTTTTCAGGCCTGAACCTAGCCTGAAAGCCTGTTAACAAGCCTATTTTTTTAATATTTATTTTTTTAATTCTTCTTGTTTTTTTTTCAAAATTCAATCTTTTTTTCTTATCTTTTATTTTTATGTTTTTGACACATTTTCTTTTATTACTTTTT
>JBAGKO010000012.1:15143684-15165643 GCA_037177275.1 Acacia concinna
AGCAACTTAATCTTGATGAGAGATGTGATAACAAACCATGGAATAAATTATGGAAGCTCAAAATTCCCCACCGTTGTTGTTCATTTGCATGGCTTGCAGCTAAACAATGGCTTCTCACTAATGCTAATCGTCAGTTACGTGGATTAAGTGTAAGTGATGTGTGTCCTGTATGTAATAATGCTTGTGAAGATCTTTTGCATGTATTTCGTGACTATAGACACGCTCAAGAGCTTTGGGAAGGAGTCGTTCATCCTTCCAAATGGCGTCATTTTACCTCTATGAGTTTTAATGATTGGTTTTGGTGGAATCTTCGTATGGAAAGCAATACTATTGGTGACTGGGGGGCTTTTTTCGTCATCATTCTCTGGTGGCTCTAGAGGCATCATAATATATACATCTTTGAGAACAAAACTATTTCAAATGAGGCCATCTTGGTTCAAGCTCAAAGTGTCCTTGATATAATGTCCACCACTCAGACTTGCCTTGCTGGAATTAAATTGCCAGAAATATGTAAAGGAAATCCTCTATCTCAGTAGAACCCACCAGATGAGGGATAGATCAAATGTAATGTAGATGGTGCTCATTCCCACGCTCTATCGGCTTCTGCTTGCAGTGGTCTTTTACGTAACTTGAATAGAGAGCTTTTACAAGGCTTTTTCTATTGTCTTGACAGTTGTGATGCGCTAACTATAGAATTTTGGGGGTGCTTGCATGGCCTTAAAATTGCCTGGGATTTGGGGATTAAAAGGCTTGTGCTCAAAACGGATTTTGTGGAAACCGTGGACCTCTATGTGCATGAGGTGAATGAAGAACATGCAAATTGTAATCTTGTCAGAGAAATTCAAGTTGTTCTAGGACGAGAGTGGGAGATCTGTATACAACATGTATACCGTTGTTGTAATGCTGCTGCAGATTTTTTGGCTAAGGAGAACTTAACTGCCTTTCATGGGTTTCATCCGTTTTTGTCTCTATCGGCTGATTTAGTAAGCTTCTTGGAGAAGAATATATACATGGGTTAACCTATAATATGGTGTTAAGCTAGGCTGCCTTTGTTATAAATAAAAGAAAGAAAAGAATTTCGGTTACACTCTCTTCATCAAGTTCAGCGCAAAATTCTCCCTTATACTTAAGTTTATTTTGTTGTTATTTTTTATTTGTGTTTCCTCCATTATATATTTTGTTATTATTTTTTATTTGGGTTTCATCAAGTTCGGAGATAGTTTCCTCTACTATATATCCCCTGAATAACGACTAAGGAGGATATTTTTTGTCTCCATAACCCAAAGAGAACATACTGGCAGTTAGCAGGTCCCACAAAACTCAAAAGACAATATTGGCACGAATAAATGCTTTTAATGGGTAAGTGAACCCCAGAAATAAGTATGGGAGTGCTGACACGGGAACCCAGAAAATACAGTGGATGTATTATATTTATATTCCGAATACAAGGGAAAAAAAATTAAGGATACAATTGTTAACTTTGTTCATGTGGACTTGTTTGGGAAGCTAGAAAAGGAGTGGCCATCAAAGTTAAGTAACTTATTTATTAGGAGGCTCTTTAGGTGAGGAAGAAAAATCATTAGGCTTTTAGAGAAAATGGAACTTTTTTTTTTTAAAAAAAAAAAGTGGCTTTAAGTCACTTTTCTAAGAAAGTCATTTCTTCTATTATCAATAAATCACTTTTTTTTACTCCTAACTCAAACACAAGTTACTTTAAATAAATCATTTTTCCTACTCCAATCTAAATACAAATAACTTCTTATAAGTAATTTTTTTAAGTCATTTCTTATAAATTACTCATCATCATAAGTTACTCTTACCTAAATCTGAATAACTTTGCACAATTCGACATTAAGATAAAGAAATTTCTTAATTTTAATATGACTCAAAATATTAAGAAAATATTTTAAGAATATTGATAATTAAATGACACATCAAAACTTAAATCCAGGATATAACAATGGTAGCAAATCTTTAGAACATACCTTTTCTCTAATTTTCTTCTTAAAATCTCATATCCATCTTTAGGATCTGTTTGGCAGGAGGGAAATGGAGCGGAAAGGAAAGAAGGAAAAATTTTATAAGTTTGATTTTAAGAAAAAAAATTAGAGAAATAAGATTATAAAATTTTAATAAAGATAAAATATAAAATAAAAGAGTATGGAAAATTAATTAAAAGTTTTTAACCTCTCTTCTCCAATTTTTTAAAATCCATGTCATACAAAATTTCTCTCCCTTCCCTTCCCCTCCAAATCACTCATACCAAACAGACCCTTAAATAAAAAAATAGATAGTATCAATTAATTGTTTTATTGATTTTGTTTGTATTAAAGTTATAAATAGTGTTGATCATCCTTTGATAGTTTTTATTTATTTATTTATGTTTAAAATAATAATTTTATAAAATATTAAATATGAACCGTCTATTTTACTTTTCAATCTGATTGAGAAAATGAGATACCTTTTATATATACATATACATACATACATATATAATACAGAGGAAATGAGATTCTAATAAGCAAATGATAAAAGAGATTTTAAAATGTAGTATTAATAAATAATATTTTGGAGATCCTTATTTAGCAACCCATACACAGGATAATATCTTAAAAACCTACTAATAATTTTTAAAAACTGATGCTATATTAAATTTAATTGACAGCCTTACATAGGCTATTATATTTGTCTTATTCCACGTACACCTCTTCTTGAAAGTTAAAGTTAAATACCACCCTTGATACTTCACGGAATTGATAGATTTCTATCTAGTCCCAACGTTAAAATTTATGGGGAAAAAATTGGACGAACTAACTAACAGTCAAAGGTAAACGAAACCACCAGTCTTATATTTCCTTGTTCTGCATCAAGTTCCCAAAAGACAGTCTCGCTTTTGATTTCTCCTTCTTTGATCTATAACAACCTTCTCCTTCATCTCAGTATCCTTCTTTTGCTTCTGCAAAATCTCTGATCAACTTATAGCTACCAACATGTCGAGGCCTGGAAATAAGATCATTCAAGCCAAGCTGGTGGGTATGTCTTACCTTAAATTATTTCCTAGTTTTCTTCTATCTGTCTCATGTATCAGTATTTTCCTTGGATCTCTATACCTGTTCACAATCCATTGTTCCTTTTACTAGCATGAAAGCCGTTATGGTGTAGCATCTATATAATAAGCTGAGCAAATCTTTTATCCCTTAACTCCGATTGCAATAAAAAAATTAGTTTTCTTTTCCCCTTTCTGTTTATTCTTGCAGGTGCTTCTTGGGGATATGGGAACTGGCAAGACCAGTTTAGTGTTAAGATTTGTAAAAGGCCTATTCTTTCATAATCAGGTTTGGTTCTTCTAATTAAGTTCCTTCAAGTCCAAAGTTGGTTTCTTTACTAATGAGCTTTTTTAGTTCAGAAATATGAGAGTGGTCTAATAATTACAGGAACCAACCATAGGAGCTGCTTTTTTCACTCAAATATTGTCACTTTCTGAAGCTACTGTGAAGTTTGATATATGGGACACAGCAGGACAAGAAAGATACCACAGCTTGGCTCCTATGTATTACCGTGGAGCAGCCGCCGCCATCGTTGTTTACGACTTGTCAAGTGTTGTAAGTATGGACTTTCTTAAAATTTGAATGGATTGAGGAATCTCAGTGATTGTTTTGATTTACTTGTGCTTCTGATGCTGCCAAAGATCACTTCAAATCAAAAGGCTTGAACTTTTTAAGTGAAGGTCAAAAATCAGTTCTGTTTTCTTTGAACAATATTCTTTGTGTTGAATGAGCCAAAACTCTTTACATAGTGATATTGATGAGCGATACAAATTATAATCTCCAATGTGTTTATGTGTACATTCACTGTGATTAAGAAAACAGGAAAGAGAAACCAAATCCCGCTTGGGCAGTCACATGAATCTTAAATTCAATTTCCCCCCTGTTTCAGGATACTTTTGTTCGAGCCAAGAAATGGGTTCGTGAATTGCAACGACTTGGTAATTCAGCATTTTCTTTTATCCTTTAATCGGCTATTAGAATTTTCTTTTATCCTTAAATTTTAATGAATAGTATGTACCTCTTGCTGAAATAAGATGTCCTACACGTGAAAAGAAGTCCAGGTCCAATAAACATGAATGACACAAATTCATTGCTTGTTTCTTTATTTGCCTATATCTGAGATGAACAATACTTATCGAAAAAAAAAAAGAAAAAAGAGATGAACAATGCAGGTTCTGTATCCAAACATTTAGAACATCTCTCTGTCTATTGAAAAACTAACGCCCCTCTTTGTAGGAAATCAAAAGTTGGTGATGGCTTTGGTAGCAAATAAATCTGACTTGGAACAAACAAGAGAGGTTGAATATGAGGTATACTTGAGATCTCACTTGCTCTCCTCTGCTGTTCTTTTCACCTACACATTTGAAAACATATCAGTAGCTTGTGAATATGCATTTCGTTCCACAGCTAGCATAATCTCTATAAATTTGTAGACAGATAATTTAAATCTTTGGTTAAACATAATTTCAGGAAGGGGAGCAATTTGCTCAAGAGAATGGAATGTTCTACACGGAAACATCTGCTTTGACTGCAGTCAACATCAATGAACTTTTCTATGAAATAGGTACATGCTCAAAGTTGCTTTTTTTTTTTTAAAAAATAATAATAATAATCTAATGCTTTTAATGTGTTGGGTTATTAATTTCTTTTAAACAATTTGCTCAAGTGATTTTTTTTTTTATATTCTCAATGCAGCAAAGAGACTAGCAAGAGTATTGCCCCTAAAACCTACTGGGGTGAATCTTAACAACGTACAAGACAGAAGAAAACTGTTTTGTTGCTCAACATGAGTGATATTCCTAGTGGTATCATCATCATGGTCCCCTCACTTTCATGTGAAATACATCATTTGCTGAATATTTTGAACTCCGCCAGAGTTTTTTTATTTTTTTATTTCATGTAATTTACCTCTGATCTAGACTCTCGTTCCTACAGTTTTCTTTCAACCTATTTGATCCACTTTCTGATTGTTCATATAGTTTTCTTTCAATACCAATCCTATTCAAATCCTCAACCTGCTCTCCTTTATTCAAAGCTTATTCAAAATCCATACAAATTGGGATGGCATTATGTGGTAGTATCTATATTAATATAAATAAATGCACATACATTTATACTGGTGCTGAAGATCAGATGACGAATAATATAATTACAATCCTTCAATTTGGACAGACAATTCAACTGACTTTGTTGTACAACAGAATTTTCTTGCCTCATCAATCCGGAAAATACAAAGGATATATTATACAACACAAAAAAGAAAGAAAGAAAGAAATTGTACTCTACAGAGAAAATGAAGTAAAAATTAATAGAAAATATACTAGCAAATGACTCATGATAAGATTTGGCCTGAGTTTAGATTCTGCCGTATGGTCATCGACCTCATATCACCGTACATTCTGAAACATTCAAGAGCAAAATCTGACATGGCCCGAAAGAGCTCCGGCAAGCGAGTTTTGAGACTTGCTAGAGATTTTTGCCTCACCTGAACAAATTGCCTTGCATAGGCATCCTCCTCCTCTTCCAATCTCTTCTTCACTTGCTCAACCATGAATTGCTTTTCTACAATAACCTCATCAATACCATTAATAGATTCTGGCCTGTCTGGATCAGGATCATCTGGTATTTTCCTGTTAAGGTACTTGTGATACCAGTCTTCAAATTGCCTGGTTTTGCGAGAGAGCTCCTTTCTTGATTCTTCACACTTTCTTTTCAAAGCCATCTCCTGTATTTGTTGATCGAAAATTGATTCTGCCATAGCAGCAAAATTGGATATAGCTGTTTTGGCGAGCTCATCAGGTAGCTTCTCCAGGTGGTCTTGCCAGGCATGAATGAGCCCTTGTATAGGGGGATTTCTAACTCTTGGGGGCGAAGAAACCTTCTCCTTCAAATTGCTTTCAATTGGTATAAGATTTAGTTTTAACCAATTGCTTAGGGCCTTTATGTAACCCTTTTGATTGGTTACTAACTTCTCAAATTGTGAGCACCACCCTTGCACTACGACCAATAGCTGATATGTTCGGTCATGATGGTGCTTCGTTGTTTCAGTAGGTGACTGGGAATCCAGAGTTTTCAACAACATCACAACATTAGACTGCCTCTCATGGTGATCATGCATGGTTTTCCACATGGTGGCCATCCTGTAACACATCAAGAACTATTAATATTTGCAGAGAAGTCTTCAGAGTGTGCACGGGTTTGTACAGATATACACACACTTCTCTGGGAATAAGTGGTCGTGGGATTACTAAACCAAACAGATTTCCAGAAAGAAAGACGGAAAACTCATTTCTCCAAGAGATTCAGTTTCCTTCAAAGGTATACAATGACATGTAAAATACTCAATAAACAACAAAAACAAAGAGGTTGATACCGGTTTGGTAAAAGCCAATATCAACCAAATATTAGACTAACCTGGCATTTTGAACATGTGAAAATAAAATCAGAAGAAATAAATTTTGAATCTTTATTGTCAGAGAGAAAATCCATATTTAGATAGTCAAAGCAGCATTGCCACAGTATTCACATAACTAGTAGACTACAATCAAACTATGAATACTAATGTTATAGGAACTGGGTCTCCTAAGGTAATACTCCGTATATAGATATTTTGAACGCGACATTCATCAATCTGCAAGTACCAAAAGCATATTATCATAATAGAAATAAGTACTTGAGTTTCCAGCCTGTGAAATTAGCAGCACTAAATTCAAACCGTTCTTGTTTGGTGAAATATATTCTATAAAAGGCCAGGAACTCAAAATACCAGCCATATGTAATTATTCATTCTATTTTCACATTGTAACTTACCCATCAACAAGACTAACAAGCCTTGGGTATAACTGTACATCACGTAAACTGTTAATTTCTGAGACTGTCGAATCCAAGGACTGCATGTCTACAATATATCTTGTATGCAACTGGCTGACAGATGCTTTTGCTTTCTCCAGTGCTTCAGTGTTGGTTCCTCTTTTCTTTAGCTTGTTAAGGGAGGCAACTTTTCTTTGGTATTCAAATTTCATAATTTCACCTGCCTATCAAACAATATTCAGCCGCAACATTCTGAATAGAACAAAAAATATGTATGACAGCATAATAAACCCAGAACTGATCAAAATCCGAACAGGAAGACACAGGTACAAGAAACTTGGTTTATGACAGAACAGTAAAAAGTAGTAATATTGTCTCGCTACATCAAGAGTTGTGAATCAACAATTTGCAGAGTGAGAGCTTATACTTGACGATGCCATGTCAATGTTAGATGAACGACAATGTGAAAATTTGTTTAAATTCACAATGAGAAGATAGCAGGTAAGACTTCTAAGTTCTATCAATTTATCAATTGACATTTGACAATCACACACATTGTGAAACAGGGCAACCTACCTTAACTTCGTCGTATAGTTTCTTTTCCCATGCTAGCAATTTGTCCAATATAGTGGCATGAGTTTCATTCTCGTCATAGTCAAAATCATCCTTCCCATCATCCAGAAGATTAGGCATTGCTTTAAACGATCGATTAAATGAAATAGCTCTCATCACTTTTGTAGAGTGATTAATATGCCCTGCACAAATTTAAGAAAAGGAAAAAAAAAGGATTACAATTCTGAAGGGGATATGCGAAAGCAAGAACAACTTGAGAATAGACAGAACATATTTGGCATGCTTCACGTGCAGTTTATTTCTTCTTCGACTGAATCACTCAGTTGTGAAATGTTTAAGGGGCTTAATGTGATGAAAGAATATTTTTAAATCAGAAAATTTGAACTTTTCAACAAAGATTTCTCTGCACATTTATACTTTGATTAAAAAGCATGATTGCAAAAACCAAATAACTTTACCTTTTGGTCATTTGAAGCTCAGAAACATTTACCAAATAATATTCAAAGCAGAACCAAAGCTATCAAGAGAATTACCTCTATTATCAGCAAAATTGGAGTGATAATGCAGCCGCGTTGCCTCAAGCATCTTCGAAACCTCATGGGCGCTTTCAGAAGCCTTCAGAAAATCGTCATCAAGTTCAGTAAATATCTGTACCAGATTGAACGACACGAAGCTCTTCCCCTCCGTTGAAACCTGCCCTTGCTTCCCCTTCTTCAAGCCTTTCCCCACCGGTGTCGCCAAAGGTACGGGCGGCGGCGGCTCAGGTGGCTCCATCACTTCCTCCAGCTTAGGCTCAGGCGCTGCTGCTTCAGGCTCGTGTACCTCAACCTTCTCATTGCTCATACTCTCTTCAACATCTTCATCCAGCCTACTAGGCTTTTCATCAAATGTCGTCTTCTCATTACCCTCTTTATTACTTAAGCCATCTTCGTCTTCCCTTCTCAAGCTCGTCCCAGGCACGTTTTCCATAGGAGGAAAGAAGAAATATTCCCAATTCTGCTGCGGCTGATCGGCCATCGTATGAAGATGATGAGTCTCCACTTGAGGCTCTGGTTTTGACGGCGGCGGCGGCGTAGGAGGCCGATCTGCCTCTTCCATCGTCTCCTTAGTCCCACTTCTACTATGCCCACCACCACTTCTTCTTCTGCTACTGCCTTTTCTTTTCAAACCACCATTCATAGATCCTTCATTCTCCATCTCGTTCTCCTCCTCCTCTTCAACGATGGTCCCCACCGGAGTTGTGTCCGGCTTGGACATCTTGATCTCGGGCATAGTTGCAGCACGCTGAAGAGGAGAAGAGGGGAAATTGGGAAGAGGAGGAGGTGGCACAAGAATTTCAAACGGCAGTATGGGCGTCTGGATCGAAGCATTACTGGGTAAAGCGGCTGAACCAGAAGCCGACTGAGGATTTTGAACCTCGCCGTGGATGAAGTCACTCAACGCTGCGCCGGTGTTCTTAAGGTAGGTGGCGTAGGAGGTGTGTGCGGCCGCAAAGGCGTTACGAGCAGTGACAGCCTCTTTCATGAAGTGCCTTCGTTCTTTGCAGCGAGCCACGGCCTCTTCGTTTTCGATCTTCGACTGTGTGCAACCCATCTCTTCACTGTGCTGAATCTCAAGTTTGCCCACTAATCATGAAGCCTCTGGGGACTATGAAATTTTGGAGATGAAAGACGGAAAAAGTTGCAAATTGCAGTTCCCATCAACTGTAAAGTCAGAGACAGACAAGATGATAGAGTGAGTGAGTAGCAATCTCACGTCGCCGTTTTGTGGGGTGTAGATACAGACAGACAAAAAGACAACGGGACAATGCCAGAGATTGTCTAGGCAGAAAATAATACGGAGTACGTCAGAAAATTAGTATAATATCGTATATTAATTTCTTATTACGTTAATAAATAAACAAGATAAGACGCACACTAAACCTGTTTGGTGACTGACAGAAGAAGCAAAATTAGGATGTAGGTGAACTTTCGCAGTCTTCGGTTGAGCCATTACATCGGCCAGTCCCAATTTAGAAAACCAGCTCCTGTCCTTATTTTTTAAATAATTTACGAATTGATACATAATTTATATAGATACATATAATTATTCTAAAGAGATTATGTAAAATATATTATAATTAAATAATTTATTTATTTTTTGAATCTTTTTCAAAATAATCAGCTTGGTGTTCCAACAAGTGATATATCAAGTTATCATTATATGAACGAGCAACAAAATTGTTTGCCATTAAAAGAATGACTGCCACATCTGTCCCATCTCTAGATGGCCACTAGAAAATATGTGAGGAAAGTCATAAAAAAAATTATCAGAAAATAACATTTCTCAGTATATAGATGTTATGTGCTGAGTGTGACTGTTTTGGTTGTACCAAGAAAACTATCATTCTATTGATGGATGTCAATGTTTTACCCGAGAAACTTCAACAAACACCGAAAGAGGAAGAGAGAAAAACAATTTGGGGGGGGGGGGGGGGAGAATTCTTTTGTCTGTTTTCATCTCCCTCTGAAAGATGCAAGACGAGCTGTTAAGTCATCATAATTTGGTAGCTTAGGATGCACATGCTTTGCTCCTTCACTATGCATCTCTGATTCAGTAGAAGCTAAGAGTTGAGTGGGAAGAGATGTTCCTCTTGTGTGCCTAATTGTGTTCTGCTTCTGCCACTTTAATTCAGAACTAGATCTTTTCATACTGTAATGCATCAAAAGCTCGTCCATTATTCCATCTTCTTCTTCATCCCTAGAATCAATATCATCAGAAACAGTTTTTTGAAGGCCACTTGGTGTTCTGCAGGGACCTCTGGTTCTCACTGACTTTGGTTTTGGCTGTTCATGAACAACTGGCTCTTCAACAACATCAAGTTTTGGTGTGACGCGGGGAAGGGGAGGAGTAGGAGGAACATTAATCTTATGTTGAGATGGTTTCTTTGTATAATAATCTAGCTCATCATCCTCAGAAAAACTTCCTAATGAGCTTGAACGAGTCTTTGAGGAGGGCGATACGCTTGTACTTGTTTCATCATCACTTCTGCCCTGGAATCTCAATGTTTCATCATTATTACTGATATGCTTCAAGTCTAGTGACTTCGTCCTAGGCCTCTGCTGCTACAAGAACCATACCTTGCATTAAGTGATTGGTTAAAGAAAAGAAAGCTCCATTCTATAAAGATCATGTAAGTAGCATGTGACATCTTCAGTGTATCTTAATTCTTCCATTTCAATGTTCTCAAGGTTCTGTGATAAACTTGTTTTTGAAAGTACATAAGTTAACGTGAAACACCCCAGTTTTTAATGTAAAACTTGTTTTCCTAATTTAAATAGATTGAGGAAATTAGTTAAATTAGTCAATATAACTAAACATGTTTTTATAAAACAACCTAATTATCTTCTTTAATTTCATATATCACTCTCTTACTTGATTATTGTTGAGAAAGCCTTATAGGAGTAAATTTAGAAAAAATTAGCAAACATAAAAACCATATATTATATATATACATTAAGGACATGAGGAGCAAGACTTACTTGAAGTGATGAACCGGACATATTGAACTTCTCCTCCATCGCCTTGCTATTCCACTTTATAGAAAATTCTTGTGCTATGTTATTTAATATCTGAATCTTCATTTCTTTGGTAGGTTGCGGCCAAGACTTCTCCAAAAACTAGTTAAGATAGAACAATTATTTATATGTATCGAAAAAAAGAACTATTATTTATTTAATTGAGTTGTAAAACTAAGATATACCCAAGATAACAACAATTTTCTCGTATAAAGCTGGAGTCATTGCCTCACCTCTTTATTTGTAAAGGGTTCAAGAGAATCGCCAAATTTCTTCTTGAACAGAGTTCGGAGGTCCCGCAATTCTGGCAGATCAGCAAATCTTGCAGCAGCAAGAATCAATGATGGTATGGCCTCCTTGCATTCATCAGGGCAATTACTGATTCAGAAAATTAAAAACAATATTACTTCTAAGGGTGTGTAGTGTAGAGTTATTCCAATTTGTTAAGCCCAATCATGTTATTAATAGGTTCACAGGTACTCGATAAAGACTGCAATTTTCATGATCTGGTTTAAGGGGAAACAGAAGAACATGCTATATATATATACATATATATACGAGTATATTATATAGAACAGAATACCTCTCCTTAGAAAGGACTTGAAGATGATCTGATACGCACCCAACAAACTTTACAACGAGTTCGTAACAAGCTGACGTGTTTTCCTCGATCAAGAACCCTTCAGCCTGCATATTAATGCGCAAAACGTTAATAATTCCAATCCTCTGCATACACAAACATATGTTGTTGCTTACTTTTGACAGTGTGCATACTCATACGAGATTATATATCAATGAAGAATTATGAGAAATATCTTAAAACCCCACATGTCAAATAGTCCTCAAGAACAAAAATGGGAAGCTTCAGATGAAATGTCAATGGAGAATCACAATTCTGGAACATGAAAATCACGTAAAGACAAATTATGAGAATGATAAAGAAGAGCGTGATCAACGTAATTACATTACACCGAACTCATCATTGTTAAGGTCTAGAGGACCACATGTGGTCCCTCATCAGGTAAATCAATTAGATTAGATATCAAAGAAATGTTATAGTCTTGATTAAACAGATTTGAAGCTGAGAATCTCCTACAAAGGTCTACATTATCAGAAAATTCAATTTTGTGCAGCATAGAGCCTTGAAAAAGAATTGCTTATCAAAGAATTGATGCTTCAAAAGGTAAAGTTGTATTTTAAAATAAAATAATTATAGCGAGAACGTCAAATGATTAACCATCTAGTTGAAAATTATTATGGGAAATTACTCGTCCATATGCACTATCGTCAAGGCCATTCTTGAGAAGATCGGCGATATCATTCTTCAGAAACTTCAGCACCACTTTCCTCTTATTCCGTATCGTCTCTATTCGCGATTTTGTGCAATCCAGGTACGTTTTGCTATTTCAAAAGCCAAACCGAAAACAAAATAATGGGATTAAGGAGCAAAATCCAGAAAGTCATCGACATTCGAAATGAAGAAAATCGACATTGTTATCTCTAGCTCATTGCCGTACCATTTTCTGTAGAATCTCGGCTTCAAAAATTTCTCAATCATGTTGGTAACTAAAGAATTAGAACCCATCAAAATAGCCAGATACGAAAACCACACGAATGAGATAGTAATGTGCTTTGATTAATTTTTTAAGTCGCGCCGAGCCAAACAGAGAAAAGCCCAAGAAAACCAGAAGAAACAAATTAAAGAGGCTGGGTACTATTCAAAGAACGGGTATAGAAGAAACTAATCTTGAGATACCGGTCATGAAACCCAGAGAATAATCAACAGGAAAACGGAAGAGAATATGCTATGACCGGAAAATGGAGATTCAGTAGAGAGAGAAACAAGACGAAGAAGAAGCTTGAGAAAGAGAGAAACGGCACGCAAGAGACCCTGCAAGGTCTCTACCGCACCGAAATGAACCTCAGATAATTTGCGCGCGCGCATGACCCTCTTTCTTATACAGATGAAGCTGTTAAATTACTGAAATACCCTTACCGTTATGCACAAGAAACGAATGGTTGGGCTAGGAAGTAGAGAGTGGTGTATCAGACAGCTTGCATTCTTGATTGGAAGTTGAAAAATAACATAAAGGAAAATAGAAATAAACAGCCATTAACGTTTATTTTAGTAATTATGGAATGTTTTAAAAGTCGGACTAGACATCGAGTCAGAAAAATCAACGGGTCAATTTTTAAACAGTTGAAATGTTTGGTCGAACTGATGACATAACAATTAAATAAAAATAATATTATATATATATAATGGTAATATAAAGGGTTAAAGGGAAAACTTACCATGAAAGTTTTCACTGAAAAGCAATTTTGCTCTAAAAATTTTAGAAGAGACAATTTTACTATTATTGTTATCTCAATTAATTTTAATCGTTAGTTGACTAAATATGTCTAGCTGACCGTCCACATGTTTGCCACTTTATTTTTGTTAAAGTGAAAAATTACCCAAAAAAATTAAATCTAACTTTTAAAATAGATGAATCAGATAACAAATAGACGTTTAAAATAAATTTTTATTTAAATAAAAACAAAGTGGATAACATGTAAACTATTAACTTAATATATTTGATCAACTAACGATTAAAATTAACAGAAATAACGGCATAGACAAAATTAGACTACTTTTAAAATTTCTAAAGTAAAATTGCACATTTTAAAAATTTTAGGATAAAATTACCCCTTAACAAAATCTTCTAGGGCAATTTTACCCCCTTGACCCTTTATTTAATAGCAATCCTAAAGGAGTGTTATTGGCAAGATAGGAAAGTGTAATCATATACTCTAATTTTCCACTTAAAATCAATTAATCATAATGCTCCAGGGTACTATTTATAAGATAAATCGATAATGACATTTTATTGTCCCTAGTGCGTGATTAAATATTTCATATAAATGTACAATAAATAAAAAAAACTTGTATATTCATTTTTGTCTATAATATAAGATACTTCTAAAAAGAAAGTATGGTAGAGAATATGAAGTTGCCACCTCTAATTTAATTACTGCTCATTTTCCTATTTTACCCTGTCATTAATATTCACTTTCCAACTTTATCCACTCATCTTCCCAAATTAGCATTTTTAATGCAATCAAACACATTTCTAAAGAAGGGTTAACATGGAAAAACTTTATGTTTAGGACATACTCCCTCCTGTCCTATTTATAAAATCTAATTGAAAATTTAATTTTATCTTAAATATATCTATTCACTTTGTTTCCCGTATTTAACTATTTTTCCTAAACTACCCCAATCAATATTCTATTAATTATAATAAGTCACCACAATAATTCAAATGCATACATAAAAGAGAAATTATATTTCCTCCCCCACTTCCCATAAATACATACATAAGGAGAAATGATGAATTTGAAATGGCAAATTAATGATGTTTTTTTAACATCATGTGATATTATAACAATTAACTAATATCCTTAATCTCTCCAAAAAGAAGCCAACTAGGCTTTATATATAAGAATTGAGAGAGTATTAAATTACTTAACTGTCATTTTTTTAAATCCCGTGATATAGTTTAAATGCTCTAGTTAATTGTTATAATATCACATGATGTTTAAAAAACATCCTTAATATATATATATTTTTAAGGTAGAAAGAGAATGTATTTTTGTAGAAAGAGAATGTATTTTTTGTTTTATTTATAAGACACATTATCAAATATTTTACATGAATATATAATTTTATTCTTCATTTATTATTATACCGATAGTTTTTTTTTGTAGAGTGTGCACTTAAATAAAGAAAAATTTGAAAAGTTGTTGATTTTTTTGGTAAAGTTAATGTAATTTAAAATTTTTCTTTATTTATGTAAATATTGTTAGAAATGACTTATAAATAACCAGAGATGAATATAGTGGGGAAAAAAATAAGAGACGAATATAAATATATATATATATATATATAGATCTATTACTTATTTTGTTAATAGAATCACTTTTATATTATAATCTTTGAATTGGACGAGTGGAAAATTAGCAATAAAGTTGAAGCTGGCCAGAGCTGAAGGGCCTGCATGGGGGCATCATTGCAATGGTGTTTGATGATCAATATTACGTTGAAAATTGGACTATCCTTACAGAAAAAAGTCATTATTAATGCAATTGATTATTATTAACTAAAAAGACAAACCTAACTAACTACATCATTTGTTTTTGAAGTTCAACATATTTCGAATCTCATAATTAATACAGAAAAAGATCAACCTTTTCAAAAGATATAATACTTATTAAAATATTTAATTTATCTCCAGGAAGACGATATTTTTGCCAATTGTATTAAACGGATTCTCTTGTTCATACCGTATTAATATTAGTATATTAATTTAGGTATGTTTTTAAGGTTTTTCCAATAATTTTTACAGTAAAAATCTTGCTTACTGATCGATATATCGGTGTCTGTGTAGCGGATAGTTTCAAATTGAGTTTTGAACCAAACAGATGGGTTGATTGGTATAGAACAGTCCAAATTATGACTTATTTAAATTTTATACCTTTTGTTTTAAACAAATCCACAAGTTTGGCTTAAATCTAAATTAATGACTATGTGGACTGCCTTAACGTGTTGCAATGAATAAATTTGGATTATATACTAATAACACTTAATGCAAAAATGTTTAATAAAAATACAATTAAGAGAGTGTGTGTGGAAATTGTTAAAAGTTAGAAAATGCTACCCTAGTCCTAAATATATATAAGACCCAATTAAATTTTTTGTAGGGATTAAGAAAACTAAATAAATTACTTTAGAGTTTTTATATTTACCATTTTTTCTTCAAACTAATTTGTGTAATTTATAAATTATCCACTTTAGTTTTTAATATAAGACCTAATTAACTTTTTTAGAACGGTCAATAACACTAAATATGTTGGTTAATTATATCATATGTTCAATATTATTAGTTTATATATCAATTACAAGTCAAGCAAATTTTTTTGGAGAAAAATTATAAATATAAATACTTTAAAGTAAATTATTTAGTTTCTTTAATCTATCAAAAGAAATCAATTGACTAGAGATAGTAATATATAGCCTAATGATATATAATATGTACTATGATTAAGTAAGTTGTTTAGCTTCTTTAGTTTTTTCAAAAAAATGTCAACTAAATATTATATTTAGGACAAGAGGAAATAGTAGAGATTAACATTTCATCAGCTTCAAGGATAAAATGAGACACATGATTATTTATTTCCCTTGTATGGTTGTATTTCAACAGCAATGCTCGATTAATTACTCACTAAATTTGCTTTTAAATGTTTGTTTATAATAGTCAAGAGTACCAATTTACATGTAAGTGATCTTTCAAGTATCCAGATTGATGTCTTGTTTAATTAATCTTTTTAATCTCTTTATCAATTAATTAAATCTCAATTTTCATGGCTAACCCTATGACTATGTGAATTAACTAGTTTTATTAATTATTCTTTTAAACTGGTTCGTACTCTTTATCTCTTTTTCAATTTAAGTTGTATTCCCTACAGCCCTTCTCATAAGACATAATTAGGAGTTAATGTTACTTCTAAACATAAGACCATATCACACTTTTATCACTTTTCTCCAAAATAACTAAGGTTCTGAAATCCAAACTGGATACTAAACTGGTTAGAGTATTTGATTAAGGGTCAGTGGGTTAAACTGGAATTAGTCCGGAGTCAACCATTTGCCAGACGGGTGGGAATAAAAAATAAATTTTAATTCTCATCATAATGTCATACTATCTAATACCTTGAATCAATAACAAACAATTACATACTTATCAACCATTTTTTATATTTTCTTTGATATATCAATATAATCTAATATTAATTGATCATTCAATGATACTATAATAAATAATTATAAGTATTTTTCTTACTATTTTAACAAGTTATCAAAATAGATAGATAAAAATAAAATATTCCTATCTACAATTCTTTAATCATTAAGACAAAAATTATTATTAACTTTAACTAATATTGCTATTTACCACATTTATTTTAAAAACAATAAATCCCAAGCTGGGTCAAACAACAACCCGTCCGGGTTGACTGGGTTAGTGACCAACCCGAACCAATTTAATGACTGGGTCGCCGGTTTCAAGGCTAACCTGACCAGGCTGATTTGGGTTTGATAGCCTAGAAAATACCATATTGTCAAACCCTCAAAAGCAATCAATTAGTATTGTATTAATTAACTTAACTAATATCTTAATATACTCGAATTATTTAATTATGTATCACATGAAGGATCTGAGGTAGTATTTCCTAAAATGTAAAAATAACTTTTGTTTATAAAATTATCCTAATAATAAAGCAACCGCGTTTGCCCATAATCCTCATTGCAAAAGCTGTAAAGGAATATCTTATATATATAAAAAATAGCTGTAAAGGAATATATGGAGTGGGCAGTCCGGTAATTTCAAAAGACGTTGGTTCGGCCTTGTGATTGAATTTGGTGTCTGATCGCGGAAGACGAAGGAGAGTCAGATGGAGTAGTATAAAAAAATAATAATAATAAACCAATAACATAATAAGGAATTCATATTTTAAATAGTAAAATTAGAGATAGTATGTAATTGAAAAAATAAGTCTTAAAAGTAGGGTTACTCGGTTGGTTAGCGTTTGCGTGCTTATATGAAACAAACAAACATCATAAAGTTGCAGTTGAAGAAGCATAAGGCGGACGAAGCTGACCATATGATAGCTGCGCTTTGGTCTCCTTTTCTTCTCTATATTTCACCATACTAATTAAAGGATTATTTTTTAAGCCCAACCCATAGTATATATATATATATATCCCTGAATCACTTTGTACTTGAACTTAATCTCTGTTGGGTTGAGAGTATTAAGGTTAAAGCCTTTCCTCCTAACAAGTGTGCTTCTTATATGATCAACCAGTGATTATTTTGAAGTTAAATGTATCATCTCAATTTATTTTATCTCTTAAATTTATAATTTTAAAGTGCCCCTATAGATTATACATATTAAGGAGGTTTTATTAAGGGATAGGAATACGGTAATATATAAGATTAAAGAGGATATTATAAGAAAATCAACATATATTTATTACAAATAACTAATTTAACTGATTTTTTAATATAAGAAAATTAATAACTTAGTTCTCATATTGGGAAACAGATGTAGTATTAAAATCGTATTTTTGCTAGAAATTGAATCGTGATAATAATAGTTCATGTTATAACTATCAAGTTTATGGATGAATATTTTTTTTAGAAAAAAGAAACATCAAATTAAAATATCAAGAGGAATGGCACAAGGTTATACGTAGAATCAAATCCACAACATTTCTTAAAAGTTTACATGCTAGTTGACTATTAGTCAATTCTCCCTTACGTGTTTTAAATATAAGAGAAAGTTGATTTTTTTTGGTAAGGTAATGATTCTAAAGAAATTACTTAATTATAGTATATATTGCATATTATTGGATTACATATTAGTTCATAAATCAAACAAGTTAATTTGAAAAAAAATGATAAATATAAATACTCTAAAATAATTTATTTAATCTTATTAACCTCTCTAAAAAAATTAATTATATCTTATATTTAGGACAGAATGTAGTAAAAATTTATGTGGATGAATTATTTTTCATGGGCAATTGCACTCACCCATCCTACTTCAATCTCTTGTAAAGGAGAGGAAAAGTGAGGCAGCCAGTAGCAGTAGTAGTAAACTAGTAATACATCTCTGTTCCCTTCAATTTTTGCTTGTGTTATTGATTTGAGCTCTCGAACTTAATTTGTTTTTAAAATAAAGTTTCTAAAGTTTCATAATCGCATTCATATATGCGTAGGGAAAATAACACGATAAGGACTAAGTATATTATTATAAAATTTTAAAAACCTAACTGATAATGATTAAATTTCAGGAACCAAATTAATAACTAGCGCAAATTAAACTTGATAAAGTAAAAGTTTCCGAAAACTCATACACCAAAGTAAGTTACGTAACCATGAAATGTTTGGGCATGACATGTTATAATTTTCATTAATAAATGTAAAAGTGGAAGTTGTAAATTCCAATAATGTGACTTGTAATCTTTTTTTTTATAATAACAAACTAGTGAATTTTTTCATGTCTTCAAAGTTCAAACAAATGAATTTTGTGAGGATTGTTCGGTGAGGTGGGCCCCCTAGATGTCAAACAAATTCAAAAAGTATCGTCAATTATGATCATTATAATTCATTTCAGATTTAGGTTTAATTATTACTCATCACTGTGTCACGTTCATCCACACTATATTATTGAATATTGATTCAAATTTAATCACCTCAACTTACGCCCCCCACCTTTACACTATTATATTCCCTCGTGGTCCCGCTAATGACTAGCTTCCTTCATCAACGAGTGCCTATTTGGTTCACGGAATCAGAGGAAATGTAATTGAATGTAATACAATGTAATGGAAAGTAATATAATGATGATTACCTAAAGTTGTTTGTTTTGTTATTAAAAAAACATGATACATATACGTTTGGTTGAATTACATTAAATATGGTAATATATGATAATAACATATCAAGTGACAAAATTACCCCTTGTCCACATATATATGTATAATGACTTGAAATTATCTATTATTTTATTAAGTATGTACAATAACCGTATTTCCACTAATAAATAGATGGTAAACAGCCTCTAGAGTGTGAATGAACCACTAACATATATTATTAACGCACACCCCTTGAAGGTAATTCCGGTGGCACGAATAATTCTTAGCAAATGTTTGAGCAGAAAACATGAGATACTTAGAACCATCTATAAAGTTTCGGATTTTGATAAATATACTAGTACAGGGCCAAATAAAGTAGAATACTGAACTCGTTGTACATTTTTGGTTCTAGCAAATTTGGGGGTTTAGGTTTTGTTATGTTAAAAGAAAGCAAGCAGATATTAAAACCAGAAAATAATTCATTACAATATTAGGCCAACGGAAACCAGAGGGAAGAAGCGAAATCAATAGTTAGCTAAGAACAAAAACAATCAAAGCAGAAAATGTAAAATTAGAAATTGAATCAATACACAAAATGGCATCATAAGACGATCGAATTTGCAAAAACGGAGAAGAAGAAAAAGAAATTTTACTGACCTTGCGAGCGAGCGAGAGAGAGGGGGGGTAGGCAACTAAGAACAGAAACAATCAAAGCAAAAAATATAAAATTAGAAGCTGAATCAATACACGAAATGACACCATAAGACAATTAAATTTGCGAGAAAGGAGAAGAAGAAGAAGAAGAAGAAGAAATTTTACAAACCTTGAGAGTGAGAGAGGGAGAAGGGGGTGGGTGAGAAAGGAGGAAGAAGACGAAGATAGCGCGAGATGGCGCGCAACAAAAGTAGTCGTGATTTGTGAGGCAATATGATTTAATGATATAGGTAGGGTTTATTTATGGACAATATGGTAAATTAAAAAGTTATAATGGTTATATGGTCTTTTTCTCTGGATTACAGGATCCTGGCATCCTGATTAATGAGTATTAGCTGTGTAATCATGATTACATTAAATAATGTAATCTGGATTACATATGTATTCCTTTTTACGTTACAATAAGCACAACCAAACGCCGTAATCAGCCTGATTACATAGGATTACATGTAATCCTATCCTATATAATCGAACTAAACGGGCCATTATAATTTGACTGTTTGACAATAGTTATTAGTGAACACGACATAGTTTTTAAGCAGCAATTGATAGTGGTAGATGTCTTCCTTATTATATTTGGAATGCCTAACATTTTTTGCCGCAGCACAAAAAAAAACTGTTTCCATCACATGGATGGCCATTAACCTATTATAATATATTCATGTGATTGTACCATATTTTTACATGATATTTTAGGGATAATATGAGAATTTCATCATATTAATTGAGTTAAAAATACATTATTTGTTATAATTTTGTATTGATGAGTAATTACATGAAAAGTGTGAAAAAGAGATAAAAATGTCAAAATTTATTAATTATTCATGCTTATAATTTTATTGGACTTTTGATTTTACCCGTTTGATAATCTTCCATTGTAGGTATTTGATAAAGAAAAATAAATAAATAAATAAATAAAGGAATCAAATTACAGCTTGGGCCCTCTATAAGTTTGAAAGTTGCAATTAAATCCTGGTCAAAACTTGTGTTTTGACCAGAGAATTGCCACAGCTATAATGGAAAAGAGGTGTGACGCAAAAAGGAAAAAATGGCGAGCTGGATAACTGAAGCTACAGTTTTGAACACCGCAAATCACGAGCTACAATCACAAGCTATAATGGCGGCGAGAATCAAGCCATGAGGTGCTGCACGTTCTGGTTTGAAAAAAAAGGGAAATCAGAGGGGAGTTGAGGTTATATATTTTTCTTTCAAGGTGTGCCGTAAAAACAGGAGGCTGCTGCCACGAGCAACAGTGCCGAGCTGCAGAAGAAAGACTGCTGCCACGAGGAGCAGTGCAGTTCCGAGAGTGGAGGCCGTGGAGTTTCATCATCAATGGCATCACCATAAACCATAGTCAGCCACCACCACCTTTCACTGTGACCACCATCATTCATCCCTTTCACCACTGTTGCATCATCATCACGGAGTGCAACCATCACCACCTTCGGCCCATCTCTATCTTCTGCTGCTAGCATTATCTTTTTCACTGAGGGAAACCACCATAACCCTTAGCCGGCAGCCACCACCGTGACCTCTTCCATCGTCATCAATCCATAGACCAAACTACCGTCACCTTTTTCCATTTACAGTCACCATCCTCAATCCTCTTCTTCACCCTGTTGAGAGAGAGAGTGTGTGTAACACCTTAAACTTAGACCATCTTTAGGTCACTTAATATCCTTTAGTATTTTACTAAGTGCGGAAATTCATAAAAATTTAAAAATTTTGTTTTCCTTTTGTTTCCGATGGAACTTTATTTTCCAAATGTACTTTATGGTCAATGTAGGAAAACTATTTTCC
>JBAGKO010000012.1:15195801-15208366 GCA_037177275.1 Acacia concinna
TATGTCCAAATAACTAAATAGAATGTGCCATGTGTATTAAATTTTCCATCTCATCACTTAACCCTAATACCAATGTCAACCATCGTTAGTTCTTAACAAATTAAGTGAAAGGTTGTTTTTGAGTTTTGTGGGGAAACAATCAAAACATATTATGAGATTTATCTAGCTTATTGATCTCTAAAAATGCTACTGATCCATAAAAGAATATGCTACTAACAAGAACTATCCAACTTACTTCTCTTATGCACAATTGCTCATCTAGCAGAAAAGACATTTAAAAAGGTGATGACAAGAGACAAGAGAAATAGAAAATATAGAGAATAACTGTAAACTCACAGAGGAAGCTTCTTCACATCTTACTCGCATCTTGAAACTTTATTGTAAAAAGAAATCGTGAATGAACTTACAGTGAATGAACCCTTGATCGGCTAAAAAAACAAACAAGAAGCCTCCAAACAAAAAACATCATAGCAAGAAATAACAAACATGGAACCGATTGTTGTGTCCCTTAGACACTATATGTGCCTTCAGCCGCTAGTAGTCTTTGTTGATCATATTGCTATCAGTTCGCAACCTCAATGGACGCCTATAATCACTTGTCCACCAGAATCAATGAAACCCTGAAAAGCCAAAACAAAAGATAGCTTAGAAACATTACCATCACATTAAAATGTTATCGCAATCTTTCTTTTTCACCATTCTTGGCTATTGTACCCCCTTGATCTCTATCATATCCTTTCTCTCAAATCTTCACAATCGGTCTAGGGTTTTGTCTCTTTTTTTAAATTTCCCAAGAACTCAAGATGGTTAACAATGGAATGGGGATTAAGTGGTGGCATGGAAAAATTAATACACACGGCACATCATAATTGGTTCTTAGGCAAACTTGACCCAAGTAACTTGATTTAAGTATTGTCCTTTTTTTTTCTATTCAATGCACAACAGGAAAAAGGGTTGGTTTGGATCAATGATGGGAGCATTGATTTTTTTTAAGTGGTTTATTAAAAGTGGCATAAGGAAAAAAGGTGATTTATAAGAAGTGACTTGTATTTAGATTAGGAATAACATGAGTAACTTTTTTAAAACTAAAACTTATTTCGATTATAAGAAAAAAAGTTTCTTATAATATAGTTTTTAAAAAGTTTTTTGTATAAAATTTTGTCAGCTTGAATTTTGATAATGGTAAAATATTTGGAGTGAGATTTTTTTTTCCTACTTTGTCCTTATTATTTCTTCAATAAATCATTAAATTTGAATTTTGTTAAAAATTAATATTGACAATATCTTTCTTTAATGAAATAATTTATGTTTTATCTATTCAATAAAATGGAACCCACAATATCACTTAGAATATTTTTTTCCTTCCACCTGTGTATCACTATTCACTTTCCTCTCTTTTCCTTCCTCTTTTCTTCCTCCCCTTTTTACATTTTCTCTCTCAACTCTACTCTTCCTAGTAAATAACTTCTGTATTGAATTACATTTTTTCAGCATTAAATTACATTAAGTCCCAAACACGGGCGAAAGGGTTGAAAAAAAAATACTCCCTCCCGTCTTAATTATAAGGGTTCATTAACTTTTTTAGAGAATCCTAAAAAAAACTTAAGAAAGCTAATTATATTATTTTAAAATATTAAAATTTATCATTTTTTTTAAAATTATATTGTTTAACTTATGAACTAATATATAATGTAATAAAATACAATAATATAATTAAGTAATGTAATTAACTTTCTTAAATTTTTTCTAAAATTATCAAAAAAATCAACGGCCCTCATAATTAAAACCGGAGGGAGTATGATTTTTTTCCCGGAACCTCCTTTAAGTCAAAAAAAAAAAAAAACCTTCCAAGCGCTAAGCCAATATTTTTCCTCATCCATTTTTGATCGACTTTACGCGCGAAAGGGGGGAAAAAATTCAAACCCCTAGCTTCCCTCTTGTCCTCCGTTCCCCTTGACCACCAATGAGGCTGGGTGTGACAGAGTAGTTCATCGTGTTTCCTCTTCCTTCTGGTCGCCTCTGTGTGTTCAATTAAGGCCTGCGTATTGGCTGCGTTTTCTCTTCCATCGGCGTTTCTGCTAGTTGCCGTTGGTCTGTGGGACTGTGTTCTCCGTGATTTCAGGTGTCTCCTTCTTCTATTTCGGCTCCTCTGCTCAATCGGAAGGTGGGTGTGGTGGTATGTATGAAAGGTCCTCTCTTTTCCTCAGTTGGTGTGGCTGCCGTGGGGTGTATGAACGCTCCTCTCTTTCCTGAAATTTTATCAAATGGATTATGTGAACTCTTAGAACTTAAGTGTAAAATAAATGACAATGGTTTTGCTTTAAGGAAACTTGAAATGCTTATGAGATATAAATATATGATGTGAAAACAAAAAGTCTTGTTCAATGAGATATTATTAAAAATTTAAAGAAATTATCATTGGAGTTTTAATATTCTGTTTTGAGATATTAGGAGATTGAGAGGTGTGTATAATTGGAAGCGAACTGTTCTAACTGAAATCTTGATTTGATTATTGTGATTCTTGTTCATTCAACAATTTTGTTTATATATATATGTATTTTATTAATTTAGTAATGTGAATATAAAGCTTATGGGGGAAATTCAAAAGGGCTTTCCAAGCAAGGTCTCATTATACTTTGTGCTGGTCGTGCTTTAGAGAGGAAACAAAGAGATGCCAACGTACAAGATTCGGGGAATCAATGTAGAATTCCCATTTGAAGCCTATGATTGTCAGCTTGTTTACATGGAGAAAGTCATACAATCACTTCAAGAGGTAGGTTTTGGATGACCCTTTTTATTAAATAAATTTTGTGGTCTGCTTATGAAAAGGGAATGCAACGGATGGGATAATGTATACGTTTGGAGGCCATTTTGATGATATTGTCCAAATGCAAGTTTTTTCATACAATGGATGCTTATTGTTTTACCATGTAGAGCTTGGGTAGGCTTAGCCATCAAATGCAAGTTTTTAAAGATCGCAATCGATTAAAGAGCACAATCAAAAGGCTACAAAGTTCACTATTTTAACGATAACATTGACTCATTCAAAATAGTAGCTGTCCTGATTATTTTAGTCCACCTTCCTCATGTCTTCCTTGCATTCTAATGGATAAAGCATAGCTAGTATTTATTCTTTTCTTATCTTCCATTCACTATTATGGGTATCACAAATTATTAGTCACATTAACATAGTATTTCATGCCAAACAAAAACATCATACCATATCTTGAGCCTTGATCACACATTTTATTTTCTGGCAGAAATGTAATGCACTGTTGGAAAGCCCAACGGGAACTGGCAAAACTCTGTGTCTTCTATGTGCTACATTAGCTTGGCGGAAGAGTTTGGGCAGTTTCTCAACTGGTGCAAATATTAAGACCACTCAAAATTCTGAGGGCAAAGTAGACGTTTCAACTTCACAACCTGAGGCCTCAAGACTTCCTACTATTTTATATTCTTCACGCACTCACAGCCAAATCCGCCAAGTAATTCAAGAGTTGAAAAGAACATCATACAGGTCTTTATGTTCTCAATGGTCTAATATGATCTGAAGTTTGTTTGTGGACATATATTTTGTTGATTGTGATTGCCGTAATGATCCTCACCCAGGCGAGTTTATGTCTGCATAACCTATTATATATCTTTACGAAAAATCAGTTTAATGTTTCTTATTGACATAGCATGTTTTGTGCTCACTGTTGGTGTTTTGTAGTTGTTCAGATAGGGTGTTACGTGTTGTCACAGAAGTATGATAGGTGCTTTGATACCCACTGCTAGGTCCCTAACTCTGGAAGTATGAAAAACTGAAGACAATTGGAAAACTGGAAGATAATTTTTATTAGGAAATGAGACAAGTATCTCACTCTCGCACTCTAACAAACCAAAGATAAATCTTCTAAAAGTAATATTCAAGCAAGAATCCCACTCGAATAAATTTTAGAAGCCAAGGAGGATCTCCAATACTGAAAGGATAATATATTATTCACTTGTGATGTAAAATGTGTTATATAGGAGCTTAACTGTATTTATAATATGCAGGCCCAAAATGGTTGTTCTAGGATCTCGGGAGCAATTGTGTATTCATGATCAGGTGAGTCTACTTCGGGGAAGGACACAGACATATGCTTGCCAGTCACTCTGCCGAAGGCGTGGCAAGAATAGCAAGCATCGATGTAACCATAACGATCGTGTCCTTGGTAATTTATAATTTTCTTTGCATCTGGGTGCTTTTATTTTAAGTAATATCATGCCTGTTTTTGTGCATTATAGGATGTTTTAGCATATTGACATTTGGATTTCGACTAACTTGACTTTGCAAATTTGATGTTATTCTAGAATATTCAAAGAGAAACCCCCATCTTGGAGAAGAGCCTATTGATATTGAGGATTTGGTGAACATTGGAAAAAGCTTTGGGCCGTAGGTTCCTGCTGTTGTCCTTAAATATTTTTTTGTATGAAATCAGAACGTTTAAATTTGATTGTTTTATGCTACTTTGCTTCTTTATTTTCCAACCAACTAAAAACGTCAATGGCTTGGGCTCTCATTTCACATTGCTTGTCTTTGCCTCAGGTGTCCTTACTACTTATCAAAAGAACTCCACAAGGCTGCTGATATAGTGTTTGCACCATATAACTATCTTATTGATCGTGGTTATAGAAAGTCTCTGAATATTTCTTGGAATGATAGCATACTCATATTTGATGAGGCTCACAACCTGGTAAGAATATATTTACTAAGTTGGGACTGGACAGTCTGATTTTCTCCATAGATAGATCTCTGAAGTCTTTTTCACTGCTACTTATTTCTTTTGTTCTTGTAAAAATGTATTTAAATGTGTGTTTTTGTTGTATCCTTGTTAAATATAAATAAATAATTTATTAATTTAATGAGATAATAACTAAATGTAATAAGTAATTTGAATAATTAATTCTTAAGATAATAAGTAATTTAAAATTTAAGCAACTAACTAAATATTTATTGCATATTCTTACAGTCCTTTACACTGCTGTGTTCTTCATTTTTTTATTTATGTTCTGTATGTGATTCAACTTTTCTGGTGATTATCTGCTGACTTTCCATCTTTGTGCAGGAAAGCTTATGTGCTGATGCTGCCTCTTTTGACTTGGCTTCTTGGCTTCTAACAGCTTGCATTTCTGAGGCTCAAAGTTGTGTTGATCTTTGTGTAGACAGAAGAGACAAATTAAATGATAAGTCACGGAATCCAGATGATTTTGCTATCCTTAAAGGTGAGCTTGATTCTTAGAGTATGCTGTTGAAGGCTGCTGTTTCTATGTGATGATATCAAGATGCATACTTTTTGTTGTTTTCATAACATTATTGAGGGCAAGCTGTATAATCTAAAGCTTGCTTGTGCTTACTGGCTAAATTTGTTTTGAGGCAGGCAACTACATGTATATGGCATTCCCATTCTCTTGATTTTTACTAAATGCTTTGAGGCTTAACTGCAGTGTCTTTGCTGGCCTTTTTGTTAATATTTTATTATATTGTAGATTTTCTCACAATACTCTTTTCTTTCTTGCAGCACTTCTACTAAAACTTGAAAAGCGAATTGCTGATGTACCTATCGAATCCAAAGAATTGGGATACACCAAACCTGGACCTTATATCTATGAATTTTTCTCTGATCTTAATATCACTCATAAGACAGCTTCTAAGCTTAAGCGTACAATTGAAGAAGCTGGGATCCTTCTTGAGGAAGATAGTCAGCAGAAGGCAAATAGCTCCAATTTCAGGCTGGACAATATAAGTGACATCATTGACATTATTTTCAGGGATGAAGGCACTGCTCATGCAAAATACTATAAGGTAAGAAAATTAGAGTTACACCTCAGGTGGATTTGCTCGTCTCATCACTGCATACATGATAGCTAAATCTTGTTTGTCTAGATTTGTCTTCTTTCCACTATGATTTCTAATTTTAAAGCTGTTTTTTGGCACATCAAAGGTTCATGTGAAGGAGGTTGATGCAAAAGCTTCAGATAACGGTAAAGGTAATTTGGGTTTTATAATATCAGATTGCAGGAACTATGATATTTCAATTCAATGTTATACCAGGGCACATGTGATATGGATGTATAGTAATTGTTGAATTTGCTAGAGAAAAAAGCATGTGACTTTTGGTTTTGAATATTGTTATATAATTGTGTGCACATGGCATCTGTACAAGAAAAACTGAAAAATTTCAGAAAATTATTGACTCCAAAATTTCTTTTTTCATTCAGTACACTAGTAGCTTTATATGGGCCACTGAAGTTCAGTAATCAGTTTCATCCAGAAAAGGAAACAAACAGAATAAATATATATTAGACTCATGAAATAGGAAATGGATAAGGAAACAACATCATTTGACTTCAGCTCATTAACCCACAATAAATCATCGAGATTTTGGCCACTGAATGTCCATGAATCATGGCCCATTAACCAGCAAATATTCCATACGGTTCTTCCCAAGACTCATGGAATTCCAACAAAAACAAAACAGATACCAAAAGGGAATGCCTTTTCTATAGTATATGTAGACCAGAAAGTTTGATTTGGTCTTTTTATGCTCTCTGCTTTGCCCTTCTGTTCAAACTCTTCAGACTATATTCTATATTACAATACAATAGATATAATCAAGGTTAGCTGTCCCTTTTGACGCTTTAAAGTTTAAACTCTCTGAACTGCAGTCTATAACTTTGTTATTGAAGATATACTTTCCATTCGATGGCCACTAAAAGTTGTCTCATAGAAATATGTTGTGCTGCAAGTGTAGATATTCCTTCAACCTTCTGTTATTATGACTTAAAATTTTGATTCTGTAGGTAAGGCTTCAAGGGTCCTTAGCTGGTGGTGCTTTAATCCAGGAATTGCTATGGAAGTTTTTCATAAGTTGGGCGTTGGCTCTGTTATATTGACTTCTGGCACATTATCTCCCATGGAATCTTTTGCTCAGGAGCTGAAAATGTTAGAATAATTAGTGTTAGTTGCATTTTATCAGATTATATAATTATTGTCATGGTGCTCAACAGAGTGGATTCTGCTCATTTCAGAGATTTTCCCATTCGGCTAGAAAATCAACATGTGATAACCCCAAATCAGATTTGGGCTGGAGTTGTACCAGTTGGACCATCAGGGCGTACTTTTAACTCTTCCTACCGCACACGTGATTCTATAGAGTATAAGCAGGAGCTTGGTAATGCAATTGGTATGTGATGTAATTATTTTTATGCTGAGTTTGTCAAATTTAAGCCTTATGTGCTAATTGTCTCATCCATTTTGGAAGCACCTATTTTCTTATAATAATGGGAGTAAGAGTAATACTACATTAGAATCACCACCTGTGACAGGAATACCACATTCTTGTCATGGCTTAATCCTGCTTTTGCATTATGGATGTAATTCAGATTTTGAAGTTCTTTGGAATGACTCTCTAAGCCGGTCTATACATAATATTGATAGTTTGCAGTTTTTACTAATTATGTCCTGTATTTTGTGGTGCAAATAAGCATGTTAGTTTTGGAGATGAATTTATGCATCTGGCTCCAAGTGATTAAGAGAGTAATGAGTGACTTCATTTTACTTATATCATAGTTCAATATGCCCATCACTAGTTGTTAACTAAGGAGGTCAGATAAAATTTACAGGTGGTTATATATCTGCTACAGATATTGTCTACATATCAAAGGGAGCCAAAAGAGAATCTATGCTGGACACTCAAACTTACAGGAATGAATTGAATGAATTCTCACGGCTGGACATATGAACTTGTGGGTTCTTGTTTTTTTTTTTGGATGATGCATCTTAAGCTGAGATGTAGATATAAGTATGGTAGTCAGCATCATGACATGATTGTAAGATCATTCAAGCTCCCGCTCTTGCAGCCCAACAGCTTGCCAGATTGTGTACTGTAGGATTGAAGGAAGAGGCAAAGCAGAACCTCTGTTTTCATTATTAATCCTCAAATAAAACCATGCGCACAATGGATATTTATCAGCAAACCTAAACTAAACCTAACCTTGTATCGAAAAACTAATCCCAATATCTCAGATTTATCTTAAGATAGATAGATAGGATATGATAAGCTATTAATATGGTATATAGTATTCATATTCTAATCCTGGTATATAAATCACTAAAGAAATAAGAAAACATAATATGAAATAACCATATAAATATTAATTAATTATAAATATAAACTAGTGCCTCTCAACATGCACAAATTGCTTTGCCTCAGGATTGTGATGGTTTTCAGTTCCAACACGAGTTTATTGTCAGAAGAGAAAGTGAAGGCTAGCCATGGGTGCTAAATGTATTCTCATGCAATGGAGACTAGTCTGTTTGTTGTAGTTGTCCTGCCCAGATTTAATGTGCCATCATTATCAGACAACATGGATCTCTAGGGTTGCTTAGATATTATTGACTTTGCGTCTATTTTGTGTTTATGCCTTTTTTTTTTATAGTTTTATTCTTGTCTAAAATTTTAATTCATGGTCAGTGTATGATCTTTGATTTGATTGTGTTTAGATCTATTCTGTCCCTTGTCCGTTCGTTCATAAGATCTTGATTTTGGTTACCTTGGGTATGAACATTAGAAGCCTAATGGTTAGTAGTGATTGTTCATATTCTAATATTGTGTTCTATGTTGTAGTCAATTTGGCTCGGATAGTTCCTGATGGACTTCTTGTATTCTTCCCTTCTTATTACCTTTTGGACCAATGCATTGGGTGCTGGAAAAACATGGTAAGATTCTTAAAGTGCTAATGAATGTGCGAAATCTTTTTGCTCTCAACTCAAGTTGTGTGCTGTTTTACTATTCAGAATAATGCAAATTCAACATCAACATGGGAGAGAATTTGCAAACATAAGAAACCTGTCATAGAACCCAGGCAATCTTCCTTGTTTTCCCTATCAATTGAGGTAATAACTGCATTTAATAAAGTGGACATCATCCTTCCACAATTTATATTTAATTACATCTTTTTCCCTAAAAAATGACATCTTGGTCAGGACTACATATCTAAGCTGAAAGACACTTCTGCATCTGGAGCTGTATTTTTCGCTGTTTGTCGTGGCAAGGTATCTTTTGATGCTGATTGTTGATGTAAATATGAGTGGGCTAGACTTGTTTGTATTTTGTTTAGATTGATAAAAACTGCAATGTGTTTGGTTTTAAAGTTGACTTTTGAACTGACAGATTTAGTCTTCATGGCCAGTCCACAGACATTTAATTTGGAAGTCCTGAATTTGAATCCAAGTTTGGACCTTTGAGTCTTAATGTGACAGAAGAAGCTTTCTAAGCCTGTTAAGTCTTAACATTCACGCTGATAATATTTTAATTGCTTGAACTGACTGAATAATGCTAGGAACCCTTTATAGACTACCTGAGATGATGACCATATGGTAATGGTTTGTGCAGTTTTATTGATCCTCAAGATTAGTGGAAATCTCTTGATTTAGGTACGAATAAGTCATTGGTGATTGTCTGAATACCCTGTATTCATGTACAGAAAAACAGAATTTAGTTGCAAGAGATGCAGGTTCTAGGGAAGCCAACCATTCATTTTTCTGGCTAAATGTCTATTTCATGTGATGTGGTCTAGGTGTGCTGATTATATGAAATTCTTGAGTTTATGACCCAAACGAAAACAAAACTGAAAATGTTGTATGCATTTTTGATCTCTTTGCATGTGCGATCTAGGATATAAGGAGGATGTTAAGTAGTTGTTTTCTTTCTTTCTTTCTTTTTCTTTTTTGCTCATTTCAATATTGGTTATGATTCCAGTTTCTTATCTACACAAACTTAATTTTTCAATGCATCTTAATTTTTGGAAAAATACTTGAATATTGTGAATGGATTCCTTTATTATAGTCCAACAACAAAAAGAATAAGAAGTCTTATCTCCATTAATTTGAGGTTGGCTATAATTGCATAATACCGTCAAACTCTCTCAATAACCAACAACCAACATGTTAGATATATTATTCACCAATAGATCCCCTTCATTAATCTTTAAGTATTCTGTATGACATGGATCCTTTATCTTGGACCAACTTGCAAACTGTTGTCTTCAGCATTTACATGATGCCTACTGTGACATAGGGTTCTATGCGAGTGATGTGGAAGTCCTCTCAATCTTGCATCTCATATATATATATATATATATATATATATATTATTTTGTTGCGCTGCCGTATATCTTGAACATCATAGATGCTATGAAGGATTTGGAGATGTCAAAGCTTCAGTTGTTTTGATCTGGTAAAAGAAAAGGGAATAGATGCCCAAAATATACTTGTATATACTATCTAGCTACTTTGATTAGCATGTCTTCCTTGGATGCTTTGAATGTAATTTATGCTAGTATATAGAAGTCAATTGTTGTTAATTATACAGGTAAGTGAAGGATTAGATTTTGCAGACCATGCGGGAAGAGCTGTGATGATAATTGGTATGCCATTTGCCACAAGTAATGATCCTAAGGTTTGTGCTCTTAGCCCTACCTTTATTATTGTTAAGGCTCATTATCTTACAAGTTTCTGTTATTGAATTTGCTAACTTTTTCTATGGCCCTATTATTTTTATTGAATATGATAATTTTTGTATGGCCAAAGCTTGTCCTGGTGAGTCTTCAGTTTAAATTGGTGACAAATATTTTGCGTGATCGCAAATGCTATAATTGTCTTGAAGCCACAAAAGGATGATTCTCCTTTTCCCCAACAACTTGTTTTAGGGTTCACTATTTATGAGGTTGGACTTGGCTAGACCAGTTTTTTAAAATTGGCTGTTATTAATTGTGAAAATGGGGCAGTTGAAATTAGTGTTCAGTGGTCACGGGCTTTGTTATGAAAAAGGAAAAAAAATTAAGACAACTATTTTTGTGTGAAAGAAAAGAGTGAGTTCCAAAAATTTATCTGGTTTCTAACACTATTTAAAAAACTAAAATTTAATTAGATTAGAAATCTTCATTTCGCATTAGAATTTAATTATCTTTCACTATGTCAATGATACAATTGCAATTTGTTTTGTTTAGTCTTTAAATATTGTAAATATTTATGGACCTCACCCAGTGGGGGGCATTGTGCACTGGGCCACCCTATCAGACTACTAGTCTATAAATATTGTAACATTTTTTGCTAATAACTTTCTGAAATTTATATAGAAGTCTACCAAAATGTCACCAGTTATCATTACTCTATCCATAAAAAATGGAAATAGATGGAATGGAAAGTTATTATTGTGCCATTACTTCATAGGTTATGAAAAAAGAAATCACTATTGTTGGGTAATAACTGTAAAGATATAATAAGCATTGTACAAAGACGATGGAAAGGGATATCTTTTTCATCATTATAACCCAATGAGGCCATAAGCTGGGGGTTCAAATTTACACTCAGTCGTTTCAGTTAGAGTAAATACTTGTTCTTTATTAGCTGAATAGCTAACATTTCAAGTCATGAGGCCGCCATATCTGCTAGCAGCCTGTGTCAGTTGGTCCAGTTTGACTGTTCAACCAGTTCTTGGCTACTGGGATTTAACTCAACCAGATAACTGACTAGTTCAGGGTGGTTTCAAATTTTAAGATCAGTGCTTTGTACGTGACCTTATGTTTCCAAACCTGCTGAAAATTAAGTTCTGAACCTCAGCTTTTATTTTAAAAATTTAAACCCTTAGTTGTCCTTGTGATAGACAGAAAGCAATCACATGACAGCCATTTCTAATTTATAGAAATCAATACTCTCTCTCTCTCTCTCTGGTTTGCCAACTTATAGAAATCAAAGCTCAAACAAAGGAGAAGAGTTGTGTTAGGCCTTTGACAACCAATGTAAACTCTGTCGAATCTGATGACATGAATCAATGAAGAACTTGTATAAATCAGTAATTTCAAAAATGTATTTATTGAATTTAATAACATGCAGGTTCGTTTAAAGCGAGAATATTTGGATCAACAATCTCAAACCCAAGGAGAATTGTGTAAGGTAATGTTGGTATCACTTGAAATATATGACGATTCTTTTCCTTTTGTAGTTTGTAACATACATAATCTGTTTTTTTATCAGGTTTTAACTGGAGAAGAGTGGTATAACCAGCAAGCTTCACGTGCAGTGAATCAAGCTGTTGGACGTGTAATTCGTCACCGCCATGACTATGGAGCAATTATCCTTTGTGATGAAAGGTTTGTGCCATTTTCTATTTTATATTTCTTTAAAATGCATATCTTGCTCTTTGTTAACTAAAGCTATGATTAGTTTTTCTTTCTTGAGGTGTTACTTGGAAAAGGAATCTAATTCCATGTGTCACTTTTTGTTGAGTGTCAGCTGGTTGACATTCTGACATACTGGTTTCTTCTAAAGTATCTACCTCATACGTTCTTTGAGATCACCACCCTAGTCTGAGTGAGCTACCTTGATGCCCAGAAGAAGAGTGACACACAGTAGTTGGAATGAGGCGCAAACGCTAGAAGCGTTTCAGGGCAAGGGAAATAAATGGGAAAAGGGAGGGATTAGTGATTGCAGTTATACACAGTCACTAGAGGTTCTATTACCATGAAGAAAAGGAGAGCA
>JBAGKO010000012.1:15208859-15223257 GCA_037177275.1 Acacia concinna
TGGGAAAAGGGAGGGATTAGTGATTGCAGTTATACACAGTCACTAGAGGTTCTATTACCATGAAGAAAAGGAGAGCAAGAATAGTGAAAACAAAAAGAAAAGCAAGAACGGAATGAGAATTGTAGTCAGTGAGTACTGATCTGAATGAGCCTCGTATTTATATTTAGTATACAAGACATTATATTAATGACTAATAATTACATGATACTCTCTATTGTCTCCCTAATCATTTGCAATATCATTATAATTACTAATTATTTATAGTAATCAATCATATTTACCTGCAAATCATTGACACCATCTATCAAACTGCGTACAAGAGAATTTTGTAGTCTCAAAATACTATAGTATTTTTTATTTTCTTTTTAAAATATCTAACCTTTTTATGATATAACCATTATGATTTTTAGATTCACATATGCTTTTCTATTTCACTGGTTGGTCACTTGATCTTTACTTATAGATTTGCATATCCACATCGTCAATCTCAAGTCTCACGTTGGATACAGCCTCACATCAAGGTGCGATAATTTTGTGGAGTCACCTTTTTGTTATAAAGTTTTCGTACTCATTTTTGGTCTTACAGTGTTTCTCAAAATTTGGAGAAGTTGTTTTTACTTTGACTCGATTTTTCCGTGACGGAGGAAGTCGTGGCCCTACAAAGGTGTCCTTGTTAGAAGCTGGAAATGGGGGTCAGTATGGTCTGGCATTGTGTTCTTTATCTTTTCTTTTTTTGCCATTACATTATGGAAAAGTAGTCTTCTCTTTTTTCAAATAATTTGTAGTCAGGAAGTGTATGCTTTAAAGGTTTTCTATTATTAGATAGCAGTCACATGTTCAAAATTTTTCTAAACTTTAATTAAACTCTTAAATTAGAAGCTTATAAATTAATTAAAATAATCAAATTTGAATTTAAAAATGAAAAAAAGAATATTACTATACCAATTAAGATAAAGAGATTAATAAGATAAAGATCTTGATCATTAATAAACATATAATTGATTATTGAGAAACATAATATACTTAATAAATAGATTGAAATGTATTCTATTAATCCTTCTCTTCAAAACTGTTATATATTCTTTATGTCCTAGAATGAAAAAAAATTGAATATTTATTTATTGCTATTTTTAGGGCCATGATTCAATAAACCAGTTACAGGGAGGAAAAATCCCCCACCCCCGGCCCCAGGGCGAGTGTTTTTTGTTTTTTTTTGGGGTGTGTGTGTGTGTTTTACGTAGTTTCTGACGTTTCTCAGATAGTCTAATGTCTAACCAGCTCAAAAAGAGAGAAGTTAAGTATGTAGTATGAAATATTGATGCTGCCACTGCTTCTAATATTGAATTTATTTGGCAACCCATTTGATTGGATATAGTTTAATTTCATAGACAATTAGTGATCCAAAATACATAGTTGTGACTTTTGAGTTGCAAGTCACTTAGATAGTTAGTGTCACTTATCTAAAATCAGACTTCTGATTCCATTTCTGCTGTCTCCATAATTATTTCAAATCTAAATCTCTAGCAAAAGAGCAGTTTTTCCTTGCTTTCTTCATTTTGAACTTTGATTTCAATCTTTGTACAGGAAATTTCACAGAAAAGTCACCAGAGCACTGCCTGGGCAGATTTGGCCTAGAAAAACTTGTGTCTGCTTCGGTAAATTCTTGATTGTGCATTGTGAATCTACTCATCGTTATTTGATATTACTGATTTCCAGTACTATGCTTCTCTTCAGCTTCTTAATGCTTGTGTATGCAGACTACGTCAGTGACTCAAAACATCTCTACAAAAGCATTGCCTTCACTTGGTGCTAAAGAAGGCTGTGTTCCAAATCTTGGGGAAATTATGCCTGCTAATCGTGCTTCTCTGACTTTTAACGAATGCAAGATTATAGGCTGTAAGAATTCAAGAGACATATATGATGAAGTTTTACAACAGAAGGAGATTCCATCAGGAGTGGATGAAGTACTTGATTTGACTAGTGGTACTCAAAGTGCCAAAAGAGTATCAGATATACAGACAGCACCTTCTACCAAGAAGCGCAGATTTATAAGTGGAGAGTATGACTTAACGCAACATAGTGAACATTCCGATTGGCATACACTTGGTAATAATATATATTATAAATCATTTAGATCTAATTTCACTTATCAACGAAGGAAGTTGTGGGAACTTACTTGCTTTTGAACATAGTCCGTCAAAATGCTCAAAGTGGCGTGGAAATGCTACATAGAGATAATGGGGCTCCCCAAAGTAGTAGTAGGAATGTTGAGCTCCTTACACAAAAAGACAACCGTCCTCCGGATTCTGGACCTCTTGCAGATGAGGAAACCCGGGGATCAGCTTTCCTTGTTCAGGTATGAAATGACCTTCAATGCTGGGAACACTTGCCTACCTACATGCATGAGTGCAGTGGTGTGAAACATGATGCATTTGGTCTAATATTGGCATCTGGTCTCGTTCAATCGTTTGATAACTTAATTGTTATGATTTATTGAGATGTTAGTGGCAGAGGCCCAACAAGTTAATTAACTCATTGGTGTGTTTGGATTAACAATGGGAAAAGTAACTTATTTGCAATCATACTTGTTGAAAAGTAAGATTGGGAAAAAGTCAGATTGTATAATGTAATTTATATTTGGATTTACAGTAGAATAAGTTATAAGTTATTAATGTAAAAGTAAAAGTTATTTGATTAAAATATTCAAAAGTAACTTTTTAAGGGAAATAACTGACAAGGACATTAATCTTATTATATAGATTACATGTAAATATATTGTAATATTTGTACTACATCCGTCTTAATTATAAGACTCAATTGACTTTTTTAAGATTCTTCAAGAAAGTCAACTGGGTCTTATAATTAGAATCGAGGGAGTATATATTATATGTAAATATATTGTAATATTTATACTACCTCCGGTCCTAATTATAAGATCTAGTTGATTTTCTTAAGATTTTTTAAAAAAGTTAAATGAGTGTATAACAGAAAATTTAAAAATAATTTTTTTTTAAACTTTCCGGACGATGCAAACGGTATTATAAGCAACAAATTTGTGCTTATGTTGAATCGTCCGATTTGGTGTGATCCTACGATTTGCAAAATGCTGCACCAAACATGCATAAAAGCACCCACGTTTTGGTTTGCTCAATTTGGACTGGAATCGTCTGATTGTGAAGCACAATCGGTGATCCAAACAGACCTTGGTATTTCAGTATTATATGATCTATCTATATGTTATTCTTTTAGACAATTTCGGTTCTAGGTTAAGATCAGGATTTGGAATTTGATGTTATGTCTGAGTTCTTGTTCTTATTTGAATGTTGTTTCTGATTAAAGGTTTAGAGTTAGCAGAAAGTGTTGCTCCTTATCGGATCAGGACGGTTTCACAGATTGCCGTGAGATAAGCTTCATGGATGGGATTGATGTGATTAAATAAGTGGGGCCTGTTAGAATGTTGAGAGAACGACTTGACAACCATAATATATCTAATGAAAATTTTTCTGTGGTTGAAATTAATTACTTAATACATTTGATATTTTGAAGTATTGTTTATCACATACTTGACAATTTATTTAAAATTAAATCTAGGTTTGACTATGACTAAATAAATTGCAAATTTCTCCTTCTAGTTCAATAGCTGATCTGGGTTTTTGGGGCATTGTATTTACAGCTGGGAACTCTAACGAATTCTGTCTTAATGATGCCTTACAGGTTAGGGAGAAGCTGAGTGGTGCAGAGTATAAAGACTTTGTGAGGTATATGAAGGCTCTAAAGACCAAAGCCATGATGATGAGTGAAGTCTTGCAGTCCATATGCAGGCTGTTCTCTGGACCTGAGAGGCTACCTCTCCTTAAAAGGTATTAAGCGAGATATATTAATCAAGCTGTGATTATTAAGCCTTGCTCTTCTGCAAGGACAAGGGGCCATATTACCATTACCTGATGCTTTGTGTAAGAAGAAAATTGAAATCACTCATTTCTGAAATCATCCTCACCTGCAACTTTCGTTTCAACAGGTTCAAGGATTACCTTCCTGAAAAATATCATTCTTTGTATGGGCGGTATGTAGAAGAAAACAACTAAACACTAAAAGGCTCAAAGAAAGGTCCACTCTCAATGAGAATCGTTGGGCTTGAACGCACCTCTGGTTGGATATACGTTCAAGGATGTGGAAACGATTGAATTTTGGTAGGGTTGTGACTAGAATAGGAATGAAAATAAAGGTCATGCATTGAATGAAAAAAAAAAAAGGTCATGCAATAGGCTGTTTTAGGCTTAGCTGCTTGATGGGGACTAAATTAAGAAGCTTTTCTTTGAGTTTGGCATTCCATAATTGTTATTATGGGAGAGGTCCTGCTGATGCTACTTCAGGAGAATCAAGTCAAGCTCCAAATTGTAGCTGCTCGATGGGGACTAGATTAAAAAGCTTTTCATGCATTTGAGATTGGCATTCCATAGTTGTTATTTTGGGAGATGTCTGGTTCAGGAGAATTAAGTCAAGCTTCAAATTGTGGTGTTTATATCAGACCAGAAGACGCATGTTTATAGGAATGTTTCTTATGGGGATTTTGATGTTTGACCGAATTGGTCTGCAAAGGAAAGTAATCGTGTGTGAATAGCTGAAGAAGTAGACATCAAATCGAAATATATTGGTCAAACTGTAACTTTTGTAGAGCTGAACGAACATGATTCAGAACAAGTCCCTACAGTACCTGTCTCCTTTGTAATATTTGAGATTGAACAGGGCGTCTCATGCCAATACTTGGTTTCTGTAGAGCTCTCTGCGTTTTGCCCCTCTAAGCACTCCTTTTTCTTTTCACCTTCATTTTCACTCTCTCTACAAGGGTGATGGAATTGTTGTCAAGAAACGTGAAAAACTGTGAGATATTGTAAAATTCTAAGGATTTTAAAAAAGCCCAATCCCCACAAGATGAGGAGTATGATGAGTTGGCATATTTTTAAATTAAAGAAACATGTCTCTTGTTGAACATATCAAGCCTTTATCAATTTGTTGTAGAAGTTTCTACTGATAAACAACGTTGAGTTGAAGTTTTTTTAAGTTCAATTTTTCTTTAGAAGTTTTAAGAGGCAGTAATGTTTCTCCCATATTGTCAACAAATTAGTGTTGATTAACATTAAAATAGGTGAAATTAAATCTAGAGTAAAATATATTGATTACTCCTTTATTTTATCTAAATTATATAAATCTCCCCTTATATTTTAAAAACGTATATAAACTTCTCTTGAAATTAAAAAGAATATTACAAAAACCTTTCTTATATATTTAAAATTTTATTTTCATCCATCCAATTGTTAGTTTGCCATTAAGTTTGACTATTACATATTTGAATTGATTGAAATACCTCTCTTTCAATAAATGAATAAACATTTATATTTATTTAAAAATAATTTTTTTATAGAAAAAAGAATAATTCTAATACATATTTGTTCAAAATTTTCAATATAATTTAAAATTTATTTACTTTTATTATATTGTAAAATTTTAAAATTTTAAATTTGTTATCATATTTATTGAAATTTAATTATTTAGAATTATTTTAAATGACTAAAAATATATCTCTTTCTTTCTTTCTTTTTCCATGATATCGCGATGAAAACATATTGAAAGACTTATTTTTATTTACCATATGTTATTATTAATGTAAACTTGATATATTACATAATGTATCTTAATTTTAAATTTTAATTTTTTTAAAGGCATTTTTTTGCTCAAACATTTATAAAAGCCTTTATTTAAGTATGCATCTACTAAGAGAATTAATTACACTAATTAAATTAATAAGTCTTTATCTCAATATGAAAAAAATGTAATCTAACTATTTGTAAAAGTACAAAATAAATTAAGAAAAAGGAAAGAAATATTAAATTACTTAAACAATTCTATCCAAAATTAAGGTATTAGCAATGATAAAAGGTAAATTAGTAAAAAAATTTTATTTTAATAAAAATTTTAATTAAAAAATAAAAATTCATAACGAGTTAACGGTTTAGACCTAAGTGTATGTTTTCAAAATAGGGAGGAGGTATGTGTAATTAAAGTAAAACGCAAGGATGGTTAGAGTGTTTTACTCTTAACTCTAAGAAAACTTTCAAGATAATATTACTTCTTAATAAAATCTTTCAAAGCAAAATTTACGCTTTAACCCTTTATAAAATACATATAAATTGGGAGTTACAACACTAAAATTCGCCAAAGTCACACCTTTATCATATTTAAAGGCACTTTTGAATTTAAACCATGAAACCATAGAGCCTTAAACGCCCCCATACTAAAGATAGCTTGCTTAGTTCACGGCCCAAAGCCTCTAGTTGAGAAGATGAAATTACAGGAAATATACCTCCAAAATTCAGAGTCACTATAGACTTGATATTCCGTGCTCTTCAACTGTTCTTTATCATAACACCATTTTTCGTCTTCACCCTGCAAAGCTTTAACATTTTTCTCTTGTCTTCTACATGTAGTAGTGGTATGAAAGTACCTCATGTTATTATCCCCATGTAAATACCAATTACACCCCGTTAGAGTCAAGTCTGTTTTCTCTCATCACCTTTCTCCTCATTCTCTCTCACCATCTTTACATCTCACCAATGAATTTTAAAAATTAAAAATAGATGCCCATAATTTATATAAATAAAGGGTTGAGATTAGCCTATGAGAGATAATAAAAAAATTGACCTTTGCTTCCCGGTCGGGCCACATGATTTCTTCTTATATTAAACATTTATCGAGTTCTTCCCAGACCTCCCTTTTCTCTCTCTCTCCCATCGTGGCATCCCTTCTTCATTTTTATTCAGAAATTAAAGTCTGGACAACAACCTGGCTTTACGGTAATTAATATTACCAAAAACTTCCTTATTCCAAACCCTAAACCTCTTCTTTGAACTGTCTCACATTATCTTGCCAATCTCTACCATCCCTCCACGAGTTTTGAACAACCAACGAGAAATCTGTATTACTTCTTTCCCACCCACCCGCTTGTAACTTCAATAGCAACGGGCAATGATCCGATCTCATATTAGGAAGATGAATCACTGAAGCATCTGAAAAATGTTCAAGAAGTTCAAGAAGAAAATTGGCTGCATTTTTGTTTAATGAATAAAATTCACGAATATTTTTCTCACGAGATGTATGTCACATGCGAAGGAAGGAAATCAGTGATTTTATGGGATTTACTTCTACCATGGATCTTGGTAAATATATGGGGTACTAGTGCAGCATAACCAGGTATCGAAAGGATCTTTTGATTATATTCTGAATAAAATGGAGAACAGATTAGCAAGTTGGAAGGCCCATACGTTATCTCTAATGGCCAGGAATACATTAGTATTGTCGGTGACTTCTACAATACCTTCTTATTCCATGCAATCCACTTTACTTCCGGGGGTGTTTGTGATGAAATAGACAAGAAATGTCGTAATTTTTTATATGGGGGTCATCAGCTGATAATAGGAAGATGCATCATGTTGCATGGGATGTTGTTTATAGAAGGAAAGATGAGGGTGGATTGGGTCTTCGAAATGCAAGGAAACAGAATACTGTTTTCATGATTAGGCTTGATTAAGCTTGGTTACAAGTACCGGTGTGGTTCTGATATAATGCCTCGGATCACGTACGTGTCGCAAAAATGGACCACAGGCATGGAAAGGTATTGGTAAGGTGTGGAGTTGAGTTGAACAAGGCATAGGCTGGAAATTGGGTGATGGATCTCAAATACGATTTTGGGAAGACAAATGAGTACCGGGACATTGAGAAGTTATCTCATTATGTAACTCAAGAATTAGAAGAAGAGACACGAAATGAGATGGTTTTTAGTTATGTTACGGCTTCTGGGGATTGGCATTGGTCCCAACTACAAGAATACTTACCCAACTCTGTGCTGGAAGATATACTACGTGTTTATCCTAATGGGCCACCTGGGGTAGTGATGGCCCAATCTGATGGCAATCTCAACAAGGAGAATTTTCCATAAAATCAGCTTATGAGTTGGTTTCTGGTTCTAACCGAGTTCGATGGAGTGGGGGCTGGTGTAAGCTATGGAATTGTTGCGTATCCCTCAAAGGTTCAAGACCTTTCTTTGGTTATGTGCTCGTGGAAAATTATTCACTAATGCAGTAAGAGCTGCAAGGGATATTGGCGTTAGTGCAGATGGTCCTGCTTGTGTAAGAATCAAGGAGGATGTTATTTATGTTCTCCGACGAGACTGCCCGAGGACAGCCCTGGTTGGGGTGGAACATATCTCAGCGTTGTGTGGTTAATGGAGATGAGTGGCGGACGTGGTTTGCGGTTATATGTCGGCATTCATGGTTAAATAGAAATGTTGGTGTTTTCGAAGGGAAAGAGAGAGGAGCTAAGGCGGTTCTTGCGAAGGCCTCTGCTATTGTAAAATGGGTTGTTCCTTGATTGCTGACAAATCAGGTAAAACAAAAGGAGAGGACCAGATGGGAAGCTCCTTATATGGGGTGGGTAAGGGTTAATGTAGATGGCGCAAGTTCTATTAGTAGTGTGGGATAGCGGCTTGTGGAGGACTTGCACGTAATCATGAATAGCTTTTTATTCCATATTGGTGTTGCGTCAGCTTTTCAAGCAGAGATGAAAATGTTGTTGCAGATGAGCTTGCAAAGAATGCTCTTGGTGCGGCTGGAGGCGTTTCCTTTTTTCAAGTTGCACAAGATTTTATTGTTTCTGATGTAATTATGGATGCCTGTTAATAGGTCTTGGCTCTTTCTTTGAACAAAAAAAAAACAGGCACTTTTGGAAGGTTGTAAGCACAAAAGATGGGATAATCATTACTTGGTGGAAGGAAATTTTAGTACAAGAAAACTCCATATACTAAAAGTTGTTGTTCTTTATGAAATAGTTAGTTTTATTGAAGCTATGTTAGTTAATGAAATAACATAGGTTTATGGCTCTTTAGTTGAGGAGCTATCTTCAAGAGATAACACTCCACGCTTTCACTTTATTATTTGTAAATAGACACTCACCATAGCCAAGGTTACTTGGAAAGGTGCAAAACCAGAGCATCTTATTTTCTCCAACTGGTTGTTGTTTGCTTGTCAGTAGTTGTCTATAGAGTTTCATTTAAGCGTGTGATTTGATTGGAATATAACTGTTGGAATATATATTAGTCCATTATTCATTAATTGTCTGCTGGTCTCTCGTGCTATTGAATATTAATAGTTTATTTCACCCAAAAAAAAAGAATATTAATAGTTTACCATGCCATAGTCATTTACTGTGAGTAACAATTAGTTTACGTTTCTAGCATCTCTTTACCCGTGAGAACGACGAATATGAATCTCATATAAATACATGTAAGTTAGAAATATATTATAAGGAAAATGACAGCAAGGAAATTTAGAAATTGTAAAATCTTAAATTAGGTTTGTTAATAATAATTGATAAGGTGATAATGAGACTTCATAACCAATTCACAAGTCATTTTATGAGAAATACCTGATTTGAGATTTTACTTTTGCGAAGTTCTTTTTCTATATTTTCTATATATTATAAGGCAGGAAGGTAAGTTGGTCATGGACTTAGGTTTGAAGAGTAGGCCCAGTTTGAAGGCAGCTGAAGAAAGCCTAGGCTCACTAATATGAGCTGAGAGATTAAGTGACCCGTACTCAGTCTAGCCGTTGATGGTGAATACAAGAATCTTTTAACTGCTAGTCGGTTCGCAATTCTCTGCAGGTGCTACTTAAATTATTAGGAAAGTTATGGTAAGGTCTTAAAAAATAAATGTAATTATCAAAAAGTTCTAAAATAAACGAGCAATATGCTATAATAAATTTTAGTGTATAAAATGACAACAAATCTATATTTTAACTAGTTCTTGAGACTGTTTTTTAATGGTTACGATCATTCTTTACAATCTCAATTATCTACCAATGACCGGCCACCAATATCTCTTTTGACTCAAAATTCTTCGCCTACCTACCTGCAATTTCTAATTGATTTGACCATGGTAATCTTAATACAATAGTGACGAGGAAACAAAATTTAGTTTTTTTTTTTTGCCTACGAGGAAATAAAATATGGTTGCATGTAAATAAGTGCTTTATGTTAAATATTTTTTTGGCTAAATATGTCTAATAACATGTAGGGTTCTTATATTAAAAGTTTTTGTTTTATCGAATTTCAAACTATAGAACACTACAAGCACTCTCTCTTGTATATCTCTCCAACTTCGAACATAATACCTCATTTAAACTATATACAAAATGGATCAGGAATATATTAATCTTGTATAATAGTGTTATCAAAATGGGATTACATTTAGTGTGGTTTAATACGTTACACGGAGCAGTTGGAAATTAAATATGGCATTACGACTGATGTAATTTGTTAGAACTTTTACAGAAATAATCTCTTAAATAAACCTTGGTTTTGAAAATTCTTATTTGAACGGCCATATTATGATTAAATCTATTGTGAGTACCTCAACTAAACACCCTTATAAATGTACGTATTGATGAGTTAACGTAAAAATATGATTACGAATCATCTTGTTGATTAACGTAACGATTGAAAAGAAGACAGCAGCAAATTAAAACAGAGTTAAGAATTCAATTGTAGTTAAAAGGAGAAGTCGTGGTAAAGAAAGGAAGATATCAAAACTGTGCTTTTTCAAAACAAACGAAAGGAATCGTTCGTTTCAGCGTATATAAGATGATGATGATGATGATAATCCAACTTGTTCATTAACATCAGAATTATAAATTAAAAAATTAGAAAGGAAAAAGTAGATAAATTAATAATCAATGGCTAACCAAAAAGAAAAATTAACAAGATATCTCCATTTTTGCCTAAAGAAAAGAACGTCTTTATACTTATTTCACTAAACTGCAAGAACATAAGTAACTTCAATTTTGTTTTTAATTTTTTTTTCTCTTTTTGGTTATTTCTTCATTTCTCGATTATGTAATTTCCTTTCTTTTATTTCTTCTGATTTTGATTCCAAAGCGAATTCCCACATCTTCAGCCTATATGATCTTCATGCACACTCATAAACTATGATGATACCTAACTTGTTCACTAATATCAGAATCATATACAAAAAAAAAAATGGAGCAACAGCAGATCAAATAATAATCAATATACATAACCAACAGAAAAATAGAAGATGAAGCAAAACAAGATACCTCCATTTTTTTTTTTCAAAACAAAAGACCACCCACCGTTGTTTGAAATCCTATAAATTGTGTGAACTGCGTAGCTAGCCAACTGATCATAAATGGCGATCTCTTGAAACTACGAGGTCAGCTCCGAAATAAAGATTATGCAGTGGTAAAAATAGGATTACTTTTCAGATAAAAAGTAATTTCTCTAACTTGTACACTTTGTTGGGTGTATTTGGAGGAATGAAAAGCTTAGCATCATTGTTTGGGAGATAAGTGAGAGGCATATGGATCAAGTTGGGGAAATCATTTGGGACATTACCAAGTGTTTATGTGTTTGTGCCAAGAATGAAGTTGATTATATTCGTAAATTGGAGGAGAATTTGAAGTTACTGGAAGAGAAATGGGGAGATCTGCAGAGCATGAAAGAGGATTTGAAGACAAGAGTTGAAGAAGCTGAGAATATGGGAGGGATGCAAAGAGCGAAAGAAATCGATAGATGGCTGAAAAAAGTTGCTGACATTCAACAGGTATTGTGCATCCAAGCTTTACTCTCTATTTTGTTTTATTTTGAAGTGTTTTTACATTATGGGGATTGATCAAAGCTACTATCAGGCGATCTACGGTCGAACCTAGTTAAGGTGTGGTTTGGCCTGGTATATTAACAAATACATCATGTTTAAAGACTTATTTAAAGCCACAATTTATAAATATGTAGGCTTTGAAGCCTACCACAAACCTATATAAATGTGGCATTTATTAGGTTTAAACTTTACTTAACTTACATCTTTTAAAGTCTGAAATATAAAGTTATTTTAAAGGTATACATTGTAAGTAAGCCTTTACAAAGGCTTCAATAATTGCCAAATCTTACAGAGGCTCAAGTTTAAGCCTTTAAAAAGCATGTATCAAGCTTTGATCCAAACTATGGCTCTATGCTCTCATTATAGGCTTAGGCCTATTTAGCCAAAATTTAACCTAGTCTATTTCCACCCCTAGCTACACACCCTAAAAAAATTCAGCAATTGTAGAATAGGCATAAGAGAAAGGAAATGCTAGAAAAATAATCAATATATAAGGAACTCATTTCTGGTTGCCAAGTACAGATATAAATGAACGGTGAAGCATTCGTGAAATTTTTTCTAAGAGCAAGACAGTTAATCTGATCATTTCTCTATTTTATGTTAATTATAACTACTTTCTATTTTAAAAAAGACATAAATTTTAGTAAACATTATTAAAATATTTATATTGGAGTCGGAATGAAAACAATTAGATTATGAGAATAAATTAATCATTTTTAATATTAATTTTAATAAATAAATTTTATTTTTTCATCTTTAATAGAAAATGTTAATGGTATTCAAAATTAGACTAAAGCGTAGGTTTAAAAGTTAGAGGAAATTTCTAAAACGTTAGTAAAATTGAAGAGGGGGGAAATTTTTTGTTTATTTTCTAATGATATTTCATCTTAAGTTTTTTTTTAAAAAATTGATAGCTTATATTTATTCTAAATTCTCTACCCATTAACAATTTTTTTATTATAATAATAAATAAATAAATCTAAACCATCAATATTTGGATGGTCCAGACTCCAGAGGAGGAAGAGCTCCCCCTGCTAGGCAGGGGAGCTCGTTTCCATGTTTTCATGGTCTTGAGTTGGGACCACATGTTGCGCCATCTCATAGGCTAAGTTTAAACCTTAGATAATGTCAAATGATACAAATTGCTGTCCAACAATGGAGTTTTGACAGTTTATGGGTTTTCTGCTAAAGTAATGACAAGGTTTTTTTCCCCTTGAGTCCAGACTCTCTCAACAATGTTTTAAAAGTTAAACTAGACATCCAATCAGAAAAATCAGTGGGTTAAGGTTCAAACAGTTGAAATGAATTAACCCTCAGTCAAGCCGGTTATATAATAATTAAATAAAAAAATAATTTTTTAAATGTATATAATGATTTCAGTATAAAATATTACTCCATCTAATCCTTAATATAAGGGTCAATTGCCAATTTTTACAAACCAATAAAAACATTGAAATGTATTAAAGTTGTTTAAAAATTTAAGTGATTCCCAATATTACCCTTACTAATTATACTAAATTCAAATAGCAAATTAATTATTACTCTCTTTTGCTACCTTATTAGATATGGCCATACATGAAAATAAATATTTGATACTAACTGCTTTATAAAAAGAACTAAAAACACTTGTTAGTTGGTGTCTTATAATTAAGACTAGAGTAAGTATATATATTATGTATTTTTAAAGATTATATCAATAATATGTTGAAATAAAAATAATATATATGTATATATATTCCTACGTATTTATTTTACCTCTTTAATAAAATAAATATATTTCACATTTTATTCGTACAATCCTCCTCCTTTTTAATTCGTTGTACGCTGCTGCACGCTCTTTGCTTTTGAAAAAAATTCAAAGCATGCAATGTTAGACAAAAGTCCAAAAAGCATATGTCAATTCATCACACTTCCAAAAACTTCTCTCTTTCATATACGAATTGCTCTTCCTTTTGGCTTTCCTACTCTCGTTCTTCACACACTTTCAGAAGCTCTCCTTCTGGGTTTTGGGGCATCTCATTTCAGAGCATTTCCTTCTACAACGTTAGCTTTCTCTGTCGACCTTTGCTGACAAAAAAACCAACCGCACGTTTCATGATAAGGTATTGTTTTTCAATTTTTTCCTTATTCTTTTAATGGGCTGCTGTCGCCATCTTTCCCTTTTTCTCCGGCGATGTTTATCCCTCTCCCTCTTCTTCGCTTTCTTCCTCTTTTCCGACCGTCCAGTTTCCTCTGACTTGCTCCGGTTCCTGGCTCAAAAGCCTGTTCTAGGCGGCTCAGTCCCTCAGACAGTCTAAAGCAACAAACTGAGCCAATAAAGTCGTCCGATGAGGTCCTTGAGGCAGGACTGTCCGGTCCGATCCGGGTTGAGTTTCAGATCATTGTGTTTAGTGTAACATCCCAATTTTCTGGGTAAATTCTTTAAATAATAATAAGATTAAAATCTTATTATTTTATGTACGATTTTTGGGGTAAATTGTGAAGAATGAATTTCTAGGAATTTCTATCTGAAATTTATCAGTAAAAGCTTAAATTCGGAGAAATTCTAGAAAAAATTGTAAACGATGGAATTAAATACTAAGAATGATAGGGGAGAACTTTTGGATTATTTAAAGACTAATGACAGTCTGATTGGAATTTTTAGAGACAGTCAAGATACTGGCTTTACTGAAA
>JBAGKO010000012.1:15236915-15247353 GCA_037177275.1 Acacia concinna
AAGGATTCGTTTAATCTTGGAGAGTGCCGCAACTTCTTTTGTCGGTAGTTGCGGAATAGCTCTTAAGGACAGTGTCCTCAGGCACGACTCGAATTAATTTTTATTTGTAGGTGTTGCTATTACTGATTGGACTTGCACATAGCTAGGAAGAGCTGGAATGTCCACCAAGTTGCGTGATAATTCAGAAGCCCAACAATTTTTCAGTTTTTTCCTCGTTCTTTTGATGGGATGCTGTCACTATCTTCCCATTTTTCTCCGGCGCTGTTTATTCCTCTCCCTCCTCTTCACTGTCTTCCCCATTTCTAATCGTCTGGCTTCCTCCAAGACGCTCCGATTCCCAGATCAAGTCCAGCCCCTAGCTCAAAAGCCTATTCTAGGCGGCTCAAAGCGGCTAAGTCCCTCAAACGGTCTAAAGCTACAAACTGAGCCGATAAAGTCGCTAGATGATGGCCGGACCGTCCTGTCCGATTTGAGATTCAGATGTTATTTTTAGATAATTTAGGGTTTAAGGTTAAGGATTTAGGATTATGATCTCTAACAATTGATTAATATATATACATCAAATTCCATTTTTCTACTAGTGGTTTTAGATATAAAAAAGTTTAGGTGAGTTAGTTCTACTCATACAATAAGAAAATTTCCCTAGGTTTATTGGAAATTTATCTCTTGCTTATTGAAAATTGATTGGAAAGTATTCTTGATATAAGGTGCTCCATACAAATTATAAAAAAATTGAATAAATTAATAATGTATACTTACCACAGGAAATAACAGATATTGAAGCCCAAAGAGCCAAAGAAATTCAGGATAAATGCCTCAGTAAATGTTGCCCCAAGAATTGTAAGTCAAGCTACAAGCTAGGAAAGAATGTTGATAAGATGTTGGAGAAAGTGGAAAATTTAGTAGCGGAGGGGAAAAGATATAGTTGGAAATTCAAAATTGCTCACAAAAGACCACCTGAGCCAGTTGAAATGCCTATGGAAAAAGTAGTGGGATTGGGTGTGATGTTTGACAAGGTATGGAGGAGTATTGAAGAAGAGAATGTCGGCATCATTGGTTTATACGGGGTGGGTGGGGTAGGGAAGACTACCCTTCTAAAGAAAATTAACAATGAACTTGGGATGAAAAGGCTAGGATTTGATTTTGTGATATGGGTAGTGGTCTCAAAAGAGCTCAACTTGGATAGTGTTATGGATAGTATTAAAAAATTTATAAGGATCGGGGATGACATTTGGAAGCAATGCACAAATCAAGATGAAAAAGCTGCAGCCATTTATGGAGTACTTAAACAAAAGAAATTTATCTTATTATTGGATGACATGTGGGATCAGTTGGACTTGAAATTGGTGGGAGTGCTGCATTCAGAGGATACTAATTTTCAATCAAAAGTGTTATTTACAACACGACTAGAAAATGTGTGCGCAAAAATGCAAGTTCAAAAGAAATTCAAGGTGGAAATCTTAAGAGAGAAAGAAGCACTTGACTTGTTTTGTATGAAAGTTGGTCAAGAAAGTCTAAGGTCAGACCCAAAAATTCCAATGCTAGCCAAAAAGATGGCAAGGGAATGTAAAGGGCTACCCCTTGCACTAATTGTGTTAGGAAGTGTCATGGCTGGAGTAAGGACTGTGGAGATTTGGAAGACTCAATAAAGAACTTAACAAGTTTTTCATGGACTGCACAAGATTTGGAGATAAAAGTATTCTCTATTCTTAAATTTAGCTATGACAAGTTAGGTTAGGTACAAAAACGTTGTTTTTTGTATTGTGCTTTATACCCAGAGGATTATGAGATTTTAGTTTCTGATCTTATTGAAAAATTGATGTGGGAGAAATTTCTTTGTGAAGATGTGACAATGAGCATTCAAGACATGTGTGGTCATGCTGAGTCTGTTATTGAAAAGTTGAAGCTTTCATGCTTGTTAGAAAGGGTTGAAGATGATTTTTTTATATCTCGTACAGTTAAAATGCATGATATGATTCGTGACATGGCCTTGTGGTTATTACGAGGACAAGATGATGATAATATGGAACTTGTGAAGAGGATTTCAATCATAAATGATTGCGAATCAACAAATGTTGTAGACCATACAAATGTCACAACGCTAGTTTTTTTGACAGACATAGAATGTCAATTGAAGGGAGAGATTAAATGCATGGAGAGAGTAAAAGTCTTGCAACTACATATTGGCAGTCAAGCACTTCCAAACATTGGGGGTTTAACTTCTCTGGAATATCTTGCTTTTTATTTGAGTGATATATTTCCAGAACCAGAGTTTTTAATCAAATTTCAGTCCACGACAAACTTAAAATTTCTGAGCTTTCATTCGGCATATGGTTTTTTCATGGAATGTGAGATTCCGTTGGGAGTGCTATCAAGTTTGCAGCAATTAAAAGTGTTTCGACTTGCTGACATCATCATATCCCAGTTACAAGAGAGAAGAATCTTAAAAGAGCTGGAGTGCCTACCAAATATTGAGCAATTATGCATACCAATATGTACTAAACGTGGTCTTAACAAATTATTGAAGTCAACCAAATTGCAAAGTTGCATACACAGCATTGTGGTCAGCGAAATTGATGACTTGCCTTCATTATCATTAAGGTCCATGTCAGGAGTAAAGCAGATGCAGCAAATTGATCTCACACGGTTGAATATTAGAAGCGAGCAATATTCTTTTCTGCTTGAAACATGTTGTCTAGCCAAGCTCCGAAATGTGGAAATTGTTGGGTGTTCAGTAACTCACGTTACAACTCTCAAGTATGCGCCAGTCCTTCAACAACTTGACATTTTTGGGTGCTCATCAATGGTAGAAGTGATAAAAGAAGAGGAGGAGGAAGCAATAAAGGATGAGAATGTGGATTCTTCTATTGCATTCTCTTCTCTTGTCAAGTTGAATTTACTTGACTTACCACAACTTAAGAGCATTCACAGTGCTCCCTTACCTTTTCCTTCCCTCAAATCCATTGCAATAAGTGGTTGTCCAAAACTTGAAAAGTTACCATTTGATTCCAATTCTGCGAAATTCAAGTTGACACTTATTCAGGGAGAACAAGATTGGTGGGACAGTTTGAAATGGGATGACCCTGCGGCCAAGCATAAATTCGAATCAAAGTTCGTTTCGTTCTAGTTTATTAGAGGAGGTAAATACATTATTATAATATAGACATATATATATAATCTTTTTTTAACTTTCATATACAATTACTGCTTCTAACTAATTACCTGCGTGCACATGCATATATATAACATTGCAGATCGTCGTATTGGAGTTCACATTTCAACCAAAGTTCAAAAGTTATGATGACTCCTGGGTTATTATTACAAGAGGTAAATTTATTATTATAATATAAATATAAACTACATATAGTCGCAAATATGAGATTTAGTTGTTTTTTTTTAAAAGATATTAAATAAATTATTTAGTTATATCATATATTGTGTAACATTATATTATATATCAATTTATAAATAAGAAAAATTAGTCTATAAAAAATGATGAGTATGATTAAATGTTTCAAAGTAAAGTACGTACTTAACTTCATTAAGCTTTGAAAAACAAAAAGTTAACTAGGTCTAATATAATCTTCTTCTTTGTCACATAATTAGTGCTTACAACTAATTATTACCTACGTGCACATGCATATATCACTGCAGATTGGCTTTCTGGTCGGGAGCATGTACTATGAGCACAGGATTTCATTACTTCTCTTTATCCCCTTTCTTGTTTCAAGACCTTAGTGTGGCTGGACTTGAATTTTTTCAGACTCTCAAAAATAAAACAAGCAATTTGTACGATTTATTAAACACTCAACATATATATATATATATATATATATCATGCATATCATATATGCGTGCTTTACGTTACATCCTTTATTTTTTTAAAAAGGGTTAAGTATATCTGATACCTTAAAGTATTTTTTATGTGTAATTTTGCACTTCACAGTTTAGATGATTTACAGTAGCTAGTACACCTAAAACATAAGATAAAACAAAAAAATACTTCAGCATATTGCTAAAATATAAAGTATATTAAGCCACTGGATACACCTACAAAATATTTCAACTTTCAAACTGCTGAATGTATCTTAATTAGCACTCAACTGTTTTTTAGTAAATTATTTGTTTTAAAAATTTAGTACAAAATGTTGTAGAGACACACTTTTTAAGATTTTTTGCAACTTTTTTTTGTTTTTAATTTCCATTCTCTAATATATATATATAGATATATATCTCCCCCCCCCCCTTCTTTTTTGTGGTTTTTTTTCCCAAAATATTGAGAGTTAACGTTTTTGGGGAATACAAAACAAGGTTAAACGAGAAGGGACAGTAACTAGAACTAATTATGTTATAAACTTCACTCAACGCATTTGTTTTTAAGGTGGACACATTTTTTGAGATCCAATGACTAAATTTGATAAAGTGTGAGCAATGGGAATTTATTCAACTCACAGATGCTACTTTGGATCTGGCTTTATTAATTTCAATATGAGTTAATCTATTCCCAATGTTGATTTTTAAGGATGTTCTTGATTTCAATATACTTCATCCATGTGGCAAATGGTCTTCAAATGAAGGAGTATTATATTGATACCATATCAGTAGATGAAAGGAAAGATGAATAGTTAATTCGGGCAGATTAATGAAACTTAACAGGTACGGTAGTTAATTATAGTAGTTGTTGGGCTCTACGTGATCATACTTAAAGAATTTAAGTAAATTAATGAAACTAAATGAATAAGTTAATTATAACAAATGTAACATGATCTTTATAAAATATTTATACACAACATTTAATTATATATTTAATTTATAAGTTGAGTAAATTTGTTTGTTATAAGGTTAAGCATAATTATCATTATATAAATGAAGTCCTAACTATTTTCTAGCTTCTCTTCGGCCTCTTTTTTGTGCCCCCTCTACACTTTTCTTTTCTCATCTAACTATAATGAAAATTGAGAACCTAATTGGGTTGAGGAGGCGTGTCCATGTTTCCATTGGCCAGAAATTAATAAAAAGAAAAAGAAAAATGTAACGGGTTTACTAAGAATAATATAATAGTATCGCTTGAAAAAAAAGAGAAAATCCCCAAAGAAATATAAGGGAAATATGAAAATATCAATTCAGAACAACAATATTTAGAAATTCTAAATTAATCTTTTTTTTGTGTAATTACGAAAATGTCACTGTATTTTTAACAGCATGAGTATCGTAATTCACAATAAGAGTACCTAAATTAACAACAGAAACATTTAGGTACTACGTATTTACACTGTAAATTGTTTGTGCTATTGTTGTTAATTGAGATACTCTTGTTGTGAATTATGATACTCATGTTGTTAAAAATCCAGTAGTATTTTCGTAATTACACACAAAAAATACAAAAAGATTGATTTGAGATTTCTGAATCTTATTGCTCTGAATTGGGATTTTCATATTTTCCTTGTCTTTTTTTGGGATTTTTCCAAAAAAAAAAGCTGAATAAAATGAGAAAATGTTGGGCTTTGCGTGATCATACTTAAAGAATTGAGAAAATTCTAGAAAACTATTTAAATTTCAAAAACCCAAAAAAGTCTATTAAATTTAGGAAATGATGGATTCCTACCTGGTACCAATCTGAATTTCTTAGAATTTGGAAATGATAAAACTCATAACATAAATAACAAAACTCGTAATGGAAATAACAAAACTCAATACTAATGTGTTTTGACATAATTCATAAGGGACATCAATTAGAATTATAATAGAAATAACAAAATTAGTTTTAACATAATTCATAAGGGATATAACTAGAATCGTAATAGAAGTAACAAAACTCAATGCTGATGTGTTTTAACGTAGTTCGTAAAGGAAATCATTATAATCGTAATGGAAACAACAACACTCACGATCTTTTATCTGAATTCTAAACAACTCATATTGGAATCAGGTAGGAATCTGTCATTTTCTAGATTCAACAAACTTTTTAAAGTTTTTGCAATTCAAATGATAGTTTTTAAGAATTTTCTGTAAAAAATTTAAGTAAATTAATGAAGCTAAATGAATAATTAATTATAACAAATGTAACATTATCTTTATAAAATATTTATTGAGGATATTTGATTATATATTTAATTTATAAGTTGAGTAAATGTGTTCGTTATAAGGTTAAGCATAATTATCATTATATAAATGAAGTCCTAATTATTTTCTAACTTCCCTCCTGTCTCTTTTTTGTGCCCTCTCTCTACACTTTTCTTTTCTCATTAACTACTACTAGAATGAAAATTGAGAACCTAATTGGGTTGAGAAGGCATGTCCAGGTTTTCATTAGCCAGAAATTGATAACAAGAAAAAGAAAAATGTAACGGGATTGCCAAGAATAATATAATAGCATCGCTTGAAAAAAAAAAACTGAATACAGGTGAGAAAATTCAAATTCAAACTTAAATTCTAAATAGAAACCTAATCATAAAATAACGATGATAATTAGATTTTTTTTTTTGATAAAATGATCAAATGACATTAAAGAAACATATTACGTACCAAAATACAAAACGAGTGAGTGAATCGGTATATATAATATAGGGAACACTAACCGAGTGTAGGAGGCAGTTACATATAGAAAGCAAGGGAGATAAAGAAAAAAAACATTGGACAGGTCATTCCCAAGCAAATATTCCTTAAGGTAGGACCCACCAAAGCAAGCCCCAGAGTTGCCAAGGAAAGCAAAACACACTTCAAAAGTGGAGAGAACACGTGCACCAGCAAGACAAAAAAAGAAAGCAAACAAGAAACCAAAGTCTGGCAAAGATCCCTATACAAAGGGACACATCGTAAAGCAACTGGGAGGAGGGAGCCAACTGGATGACGTCTACACCCACATAAGGGGTGTTTGAGAAAGGGATCAGCCTCAGCATATAGCATCCATAAGAGGGTACACTGTCTGAGAAACTAAAGCATGGTGCACACATAAGAACTGCCATCAAGGAAAACCTGAAAAGAAACATAACAGGAAAGCAAAAAATGCAGAAAACAAGGTAAAGGGAAACCCAAAAAGATGCAAATTAAACCAATAAGAGGAATGCATGCACCACATACTGCCAAGGATCATGAGATAAGGGCACAGGGTTTTTTGGCCAGAAACCCGTGCAAACCCAGTGTGGGAACAGAACAGGTGGTGCCATTGGACTCAGCTTCGAAATCAGAATGTGGCCGACGACCCGATGGATAGTGATCAAAAGGGTATAAGAGACGATGTTCCATGACGCAGGAAATGAAAGCGAAGGAAGGAAGATGAAAGAAGAGGGATGGTTTACGGTAAATATAAAAACAGAGGAGGAGTGGACAGTGAGGTAAAATGGGAGGAAGGATGTGGCAATGGAAGGATAGGAACGATATTGTGGAAGGATAGGTGTGGGAGAGAGACAGATGACAAATATGGTGTGGGACAGAAAGGGAACGAAATGAAGCAGGGTGCTACAGTGAAGTAACAGAGGAAAGGAAGGTGAAGGTAACACAGATGGGTTATACTTAGAACGTTTGAAGACAATAAAGGGTAGGAGAAATAGAAACGGCGTTTACGGAGTAAAGGGTGAGTGGGATAGGATGATAATATAGGCTTGCAATGGCGAACAGGAGATGATGTCTAGCTGGCTGCACGCATGCATTTACGATGAACAAGAGAGGATGAAGAGGGTATAACATAGGTTGGATAGGAAGGAGAGGCCCAAGATGGAAGAGGCTAAAGTTCAAGTCCACAAGGCCCTCTAATGGCAAAAGCTCCAGAAGAGGTAGTAACATGCACAGATCGGGACCACCAAAAACACGTGTAATAAACCTGGAAACATCTGCAAAAGGACGGTCGAAGAGAGACACCTGGTCACTGAGTGGAAAAGGGATCCACAACAGAGACACACCCTACCAACATGCTCAAGGAGAAAGGCAAGGGAAGATGATGACGGCCGGAAGAGGATAGGAAAGGCAGAAAAGGACGAATAGGATGGCGGAGATCAAGAGAAATTTGAAACCGAAAACCATAGCCATGAAACCGACTCGAAGAATCCAGCCACAAAAAGGGATGCCAACGAGCGAGCGACGGTGGCTATATGAAGTTCAGCAAGTAAACCTGCTACAGAGATCCATATGGGGACTTGAGTAATGAGGAACGAGCGAAGAGAAGTGTTAGGTCGCCTAGAGGCCACAACACAAAAGGGGCCTTGAAGAAGCCATGCACCTTGCGACAAGATAAAGGAACAATCCTAGGAAGCTTGAAAGTGAATAAGAAAATGATCAGAGGACTATTTAACAACAAGAACAGAACCACAAAGCTCCCAGTGAATGTTTATAAGTGCCTGAAGCTTAGATGCATGAAGACTGCGAGGTGAGACGATATGGAGGAAAAGGTAGTGAGCATGACAATAGGCAAGACTTCAATGAGAAAAGAGGATCATGACGAGCTTTAAAATGAGGATATGACGACGAAGCCAGAGCATGAACAATAGGCGGTGCTGGAAGGTGGAAGGTGGCAGTAGAGAGAAAAACTCTCCTAAAGAAAAACTCAAACTCACCAACGATGATAATTACTGCCTCACCTTTTTTAAATTTTTAATAAAAACTTTAAGAAAGTTAATTACATTATTTTAAAGTACTAAAATTTATTATTTTTCTTTAAATTCTATTGTTTGACTTATAAATTAATATATAATATAATAAAATATAAGATATTATATAATTAAGTAATATAAATTTTTTTAGAATTCTCTAAAAAAGTTAACTGGGTTTTATAAATAGAAAGGAAAGGAATATAGAGAATATATCCTAGTGAGATATATGCCAAAAATATTTAAAGATATATAAATCAATAACAATTGTTAAGGATAAATATCCTCATTTAATACTGCATTTATTCTTAAATATAATGCATAATTATTTTTTTAGAAAATCTTAAAAAATTAATTAAATTACTTTAAAACATTTAAATTAATATTTTTTTCTCCAAACTCCTTTGCCCAACTTAAAAACTAATATATAATATAATGATATTATACATATGATATGGTTAAATAACTTATTACCTTATATAATATCTCCCAAAAAAATAACAATTGTATCTTATATCTAGAAACCAGTGAGTAATTTTAAAAATAACTTTAGATATTGAATCAAACCCTAATTATAGCAAGAATATAAATTTATTGATTAATTTTTTATTTTTAATATAAGCCATATTTAAAGAATTGTTCTTAATTATAAATATAAGACATAATTTTTAAATTTGTCACTTCTTTCTAAATTTACCCCAATTCATCCTCCTTTAACAATGATTAAAAAGGAAAGGGACTAGAGAATTATGAAAAATGATTAAATTATTTTAGAAAATAGATGTTAAATTAATTTAACTAACTTCCTTAATCTATTTAAATTAAAATAAATATGACGAAAAGGGTATTATCTTTGTTTTTTGTTTCCGGAAAGGCCAAAGCCCTCTATATGGAAAATCAAGAAATGTACCGTAGATATTAGATATATCATATATGGCACCTTGCAAATTATTCCCGCAGACGAATCTGCTAAAAATCTGAAAAACTATTAACCAATCTTATCTTTATCTTTTTTAAAATGATTTTATTTTTTATGCATCTTATGTATTGATTTATTTTACTTACTTTTTTACGAACGGAAAATAGGCTCCTGCTTTTGCCTTTGGCGATTGGCACAATTTAAGTGATACATAGTACGCTAAACGCAATTGTGTGAGAGGGTAAGGTCAAGGCTCAGGAGAACTCTTCTCGATTTTGGATTCCGACCCAACCCTAGCTTGAGTTGGCAACCATGTCGTCAAAGCAAGGTAGCTTCTTCTCCTCTCTCCATCATCGGAATCATCCGCTTCTCCGATTCGGTTGATTCTTCTTATGTTTTGAACTTGAGCTTTCCTCCCGTATTTTGGATTTATGAAACCCTCGTGTTTTGATCTGCTTATTAGAGCCTTGATTTTGCTTTCGTATATAATTAATATTTGGGTGTGTAGGTGGAAAAGCCAAGCCTTTGAAGAAGCCCAAGTCTGATCAGAAAGATTACGACGAGGTATCTTATCGATCTCCTTGGGGTTCAAACTCTGGTTTTTAGATCAGTATGGCTAAAAGAATAGAAATTTGTAAATCAAATTAACTTTTTTTTTTATGGGCACGTATTAGATAGATAAAATGGTTTGGTCTTGGTTAAGATTCTATGGATAATTTGTGTATAATTAATTGTGAAGTCTTAATCTACTTTTATAGATTTGCAGCTGGTGTTTTTCATGTAGCTTTATTTGGTCCGAAAATCGAAGGATTTTTTCCAGGACTTCGTATTTTTAACTCTGCATCTGGCATCTACATCACGCTTATGATGCTTCTCTATTCTTTATGTGTTTTCCATGTAATGTTTCTTGATTAATCCTTCATAGATGAACTAATGA
>JBAGKO010000012.1:15249071-15260801 GCA_037177275.1 Acacia concinna
TTTTGTTGTCATTAACAACTCTAGCAGGCATATTGACAACTTTGGGACTTTTTTGCAATTACGCGATTTCGCGGGACCGTTTTGTCGTAAATTCTGTCGGTTGGGACCAAAACACAATTTTCCTAAAGTTTTTGAGTCATACAATAAAACTGTGGGAAAAGGTGATCAAGCACAAGTTGAAGATGGAGACTAATATTTATTAAAATCAATTTGGATTCATGCATGGTAGGTCCACAATAGAGGCAATTTACTTATTGAGGGGCTAATGGAAAAGTCTCGAGGTAAAGGAAAGGACTTGCATATGGCTTTCATTGATTTGGAAAAAGCGTATGATCGAGTGCTTAGAGATACGGGGTTGCATATATCAAAGCCATTCAGGACATATATAAAAGGATAACAATTAGTGTTAGAACACCTGAAAAGGAGACAAAAAACTTTCCTATAAGGATTGGCCTATACTAGGGATCAGCTTTGAGCCCTTATTTATTTAACCTGGTGATAGATGTTCTAACTGAGCCTATAAAAAAGGAGAACCCTAAATGCATGCTTTTTGATGATGGTATTGCTTTGTTGGCTCATTCTAGGGAACAAATTAATTCTTGGCTTGAAACTTGGAGATAGACTTTAGAGGGAAAAGATTTTCTTTTGTGTAGGAGCAAAACGGAATATATGCATTGCAATTTTAATAAGCGACACACTAAAATGAAGTAGAAGTTAAATTAGGGAGGTTATGTTATTCTGCAGGTGACAAAATTTAGATATTTGGGATCAATTATTCAATAAGATGGTGAAATTGATAGAGATACTAATCATAGAATTCAAGCGGGATGTTGTAAATAGAAAAAATCTACTGGAGTTATTTGTGATAAGAAAGTACCTAATAGAGTAAAATGGAAATATATCACACTGCTATAAGACTAGCAATGTTATATGGTAGTGAGTGTTAGCATTAAAGGGACAATATGAGCATAAAATGGGAGTTGCAGATTTGAAAATGTTGAGATGGATGTGTGGTCATACAAAACTAGATAAGATTTGTAATGATCACATAAGCGAACGAGTTAGAGTGACTCTTATTACAGAGAAAATGGTAGAAAATCATTTTAGGTGGTTTGGGCATGTGGAAAAAAAGGTCATTAGGTACACCGGTAAGAAGGTTTGATCAAGTAGTATGGAACCCCATAAAAAGGGGCCGGGGAGGCCGAAACAAACACTTAACAAGGGTATAGAGAGAGACCTTGTGATAAATAATCTATCTAAAGATATAATCTTCGACAAAGGACAATAGCGTCATGCGATCATATAGCTAACCCTACCTAGTAAAATTAAAACTTTATTGTTGTTGTAGTAGTATTCACTAGACCAACACGAGTGAGCAGTCACTTACTCTATCCCTGCCCTTATCTCTAACACCTGAAATGTTACGATGTGAAGGTGATTGATCTTAACACATCATTCTTCGTTTGATTTTTCATCGGGCGAGCAGTTTAAATTAACCTTATTGATCGAACATGGAAGATGGATTCGATTGACAAATTTATCCGTTAGCTATATAGGTGGAATAAAAATACCCAAAAGCAAAAACAAAAACAAAAAACTTGTTTCCTCTTTACAACTAGTTTTTGCTTCTCTAAATATTTGAAGGAACGGGCTATTGCTCCTCGATAGTAAATCAATGTGACTTGAAATTTATTATCATAATTAATATTACTGCTTCTTTATAATTTAGCACACTCCGTTTATCAAAACATGGTAATAAGAATTGACGACATAAAACCTAATTATGTCGTCACTTACTAATAATTGTTAGCTTATGTTGTAAATAGTTGTCTTATAAGTTTAAATCACTCTGTCAACAAAAAGATTTTGTTAGTGGGCGATCAACCAATATTTTTGTAGGTGTTTTTCGAGCCTTAAGACATGTCTTGACTCTTATAAGTTCTCATAAGCCAGTTCACTCAAACTTTATTAAACAAAAAATAAATAAATTAGTTTTTCAACCTTCCTTTAAAATAAATAACTGTACTTAAGTTTATTGTTTAATTTCTTCCTATTTTACGGTTGCTATATTTTTTTTGTCATACAGAAATCTGATTTTATTATTTAGATTTAGAGATGCATTTTTTTTTCCTTTTTGCCTATCTGGAAATTGAATGATTTGGAGGATGTTATGCTTTCATGAGCGCTATGAACTCATATAATCATATTTGGATTTGGATATTTGTATGTCTTAGTCTTAAATAGAGGGGTCTGTTTATTGGTTGAGGTGATAAACGACCTAAAACAGAAAATGGAGAGCACAAGCTCAAATTTCAGAATGCACACTTGTTAGTAGAGGCAATAGAAAACCTTTTACACTTTTAAGCATGGAAGGGAGAAGCCTTCATCAAATGAAAATAAAGAGTGGAGCCTGTTGATGAACGGAAATTTCTATTTTAATTAAGACTAATTTAAACATAAAATCTTTCAGAGAAAAATCAAGTCACCTCTAAGTTTTTTTGTTTAATAAAGTTTGAGTGAATTGGCTTCTAAGAACTTATAAGAGTTAAGACATGTCTTAAGGCTCGAAGAACACCTACAAAGATATTGGCTAATCGCCCACCAACAAAATCTTTTTGTTGACAGAGTGATTTAAACTTATAAGACAACTATTTACAGCATAAGCTAACAATTATTAGTAAGTGATTACATTCCCCCCCAATTTGGGAAGCCGTTTGTTTGCTTTTGTTTCGTCCTATCATTCACAATTACTATGTTTTCCGCTGTTTTTCAACCTCTCTGTCTGTCATCCGTCTTTGGTTCTCCAAAGAAAATGGGGATGATAAAGGATTTGGTGATAGCCACAACTCAAAAAAGTTTTCCAACTTAGACTCCAATTACGGCCCGGTCAAGGACACAAAACAAAAGAACAAATTGGATTGAAGAATGGCGTTTTAGCCTGTTCTGTTTCTCCGCAAAGCCAAAAGCAGAGAAAAGTTTTGAACTTTGCATCGTATTTGTCTGCAGAGCAAACGAAGAATTTAAAAGCAGAGAAAAAGCAAGAATATACAAAAACTCTGAATCCTATCACATGAGTTTGCAGAATTGAAGTTGCCAGAAGTTATGATGCATTTGGTATGAATGACAAGTGAAGAAGGGTAATGTCAGGTTCTAAGGTTGAAGATGAGAGAGGAAAGGATTTGTGAGGAAGCAGTTGGATTTTGAGTGGGGAATGTGGCAGGAGGGGTAGGGGGTGTGGCTGGAGTGATCTCTGGTTATCCACTAGACACCCTCCGAATCCTCCAACAGAATTCAAATATGGCAACTTCTTTCTTCAGCTTGATCAAAAATGTTGTGTCCAAGGAAGGCCCTGCTTCTCTCTACAGAAGCATGGCTGCTATTACTTCTCAGGTCTTTCTTCTCTCCTCTGTCTCTATTTCTAGCATTCAAACATTACAGTTATGAATGTGTCTCCTCCACCTCTACCACACCAACCCACATAAAGGCTTTCAGTAACTACATTAACTACATTTTGTCTCTAGGAAAGATCCTTTAATATAAGTTTTACTAGATTTCACCAAAGGTAGGTTGGTGCCATTGGCCATTTATCTTCAAAGAAGAAAAAATGACTAATTATAACTACTACTTGCTAGAGCCGCCAGAACTCAAAATTGAGTTGATTTAATAGAGTACCTAATATATTTATTACATATGCTACTTTCCAGCAGAAAAGCAAAATTGATTGGCTTGTCCCCATATTTTGTTTCTCTCCAACCAACGCTTCGCTATACTGAAATTAAATATCATTAACTCATAATAATCATTCTTGTTTTTTTAACCTTTTGGTCGCAGAATGCTGTGATTTTTCAAACCTACGCAGTTATCTCAAAAGCCTTTGACTCATCGGTCTGAGCAAACAACCCTCCTTCCTACAGCAGTGTTGCTCTAGCAGGATTCATAACCGGTGCTTTACAGAGCACAATCGTGTCCCCAGTAGAACTGGTCAAAATTAGGCTCCAGCTTCAGAGCAAGAGTCAATTAACAGAATTCTATAAAGGCCCTTTATCAATGACAAGGAAGGTATGGAATAGAGAAGGTCTTAGAGGCATATTCCAAGGATTCAGCATCACAGTCCTCAGGGATGCACCTGGTCATGGTGTATATTTCTGGACATATGAGTATATGATGGAAAAACTTCACCCAGGCTGTAGAAAAACTATCAAGAAAGCTTAAGAACAATGGTAATAGCTGGAGGATTAGCTGGGGTAGTGAGTTGGTGGCTCTTACCCTTTTTGATGTTATGAAGATAAGACTCCAGGCTCAAACACAGTCATCATTGAGATGCAAAATCATTCTTGCTTGCCTGGGAAAGAGTGAGAGAGAAGAAGGACACAATGTTTTGTGGAGGGGTATAGCAACTGCAGTGGGTAGAGCTTTTATAGTGAATGATGCTGTGTTTGCTGCTTATGAGATCGCAATGAGAAGCCTGTCTAACAATGAAAGTAGTACGAACAAAAGACAGAGACAACAATCAAACAAGTGTCTAGGAAACATATAGAGGTAAGATTTCACATTTGACCATCATTGCTTAATGTACTTGCCATATGAATTGTCTCATAATGTTCGATACAGAGTTGGTAAGTTGTAAGATTGCAGTATTCATAAACTTAGCAAATTAGCAAATTAAAAACATTCAAAGAAGTTGGTCTTTTTGTACCACGCCTCTAATTCAGAGACTACATCTTAATTTCCTCTTAAGACGCTGTGCTTAGAAACAGACATGTTCATCCCATCACACTGAAATAAGATATCTCTCAATGAATTATAGTATCTCTCCTTTTTCTATAAATTGTGCCCTTGAAATATGTTTTTCAAGGCAGCTGAATACGTATTAAATACTCATTCAACATAAGTAAGAGATAGAAAACTTAGAAGTACCACCCTTGTAGAAATCAATCAAGTTCAAACAATGAAGGGAGGTCATGAATATTTCCATAAATTGTTTAACATTTTGTTAAAATGATCAAAATACCTACTTCGTAGTAACAATGTAGACCCAGAGAGAAATTAGGCTCTAGTAAGAGGACCATACGTCTACAGATTCAACTGTAAATTTATATCATTGTCTTTGTAGCCATTATTTTGTTAAAAGCCCAATACATTTCTAAGAACTAGAGGCATATTCCTTGCCTAAAACAAGCTTAAGATTGGAGGCACCCAAATCATATTTATTCTGATTCACCAAAGCAATACAGCGCAACTCAATGAATGGTAAAGCCAAATCCAAAACAAGGGAGCAAAACTACTACTAGTATAGATGAAGCGTATCCTCTGTTATCACTACAAATTAGATTTATGAGCTCAATCACATATATGGGCCTTCAATGAACTGAAATTTCACATAAAAGGAAACAATCAACTTCTCTTGGTAATTCAGAGCAAGCAGGTAAATGGAACAGCCATCTAAAATCAATATGTAGAGCAGAAAAGAGATATAGAAGAAGTACATACAGTATTCCGGTAACAGAAAAAAAGTTCTATATGCTCAGCCACATAAATGGCCTTACTGATACAAGTGTACAATCAGACTCTGGCGCAACCAAAGTGCCCAATCCTGCCGTGACTATTAGTTGAGACCTGACGTGGCCGAAACCAACGCAATAGGATCAAAGTAGTAATTAACAGCCTCAACGATTCCCCTAGCTCGCTTGTAAGGATCAGGCCAATCAAAAATTTGTGGTTCCACAAACACACCATCACACCCCAAGCTCATCATAAGAGCAGCATCCGCCGGAGTTACAATGCCACCGGCGGCAAACTGTGCGGCCGGAAGCCTATTAAGTTGCCTCGTACGCGCTACCAGTTCGAAAGGTACCCCTATCTCCCCTGCTAATGTTAGACCTTCGTCCGCGTCCATGTTTTTGAGAAACCCTATGTCCCGCTTCACAGACCTCACATTCTTCACTGTCGCAGCTATATCACCACTAATTGACGGTATCCCTTGTGTCCTTATCATCACAGCACCTTCCGCGATCCTCTTCAATGCCTCTCCAAGATTTTCAGACCCACAAATAAATGGACGCTTGAATATAGCCTTGTTGATGCGATTTTGGGCGTCTGCTGGTTCTAGGAATTCGCTTTCATCGATATAATCGACACGAACAGATTGAAGAATCTGGGCTTCCACGAAATGCCCGACCCGAACCCTTGCAATTACGGGAATCGACACAACCTCTTTGAACTTTGTGATAAGAGAGGGATCAATCATTCGCGTGGGGCACGGGCAACTTGACTGTGAAAGGACGATAGCACACGCACCGGCTTCTTCTGCAATTTTGGCATCTTGAATTCTTGAGACTTCAAAAATAACACCTCCTCGACGCCGAAGCATTTGTTCTATGGGCAAGACTGAACTCGTATTCAAACAGTTACCGGCAGCGCCATTGTCTACCGGAGCAGTGGTATCTTCATCCATGGTGATGTGTTTGCGAAAATGACTTGCTGATCAAGAACCAATAACTGACAAATGTGTAAACGCTGAATCAGAAGAGGCAAATAGTAGTGAAGAGATTGCGGAGCGTAGTTTGATTTATGGAGGGAACGGATTAGAAAAGAGGGACGTTCCCAGAAAAGTTCGTTGGCGCTTCGCAGCCTGAGAAGTGAGAAGTTGGAGACTGAGGCAACGTAGAAAGTTCGATTTCAGCTAGCACTCTTTTTAGCAGCCGTTGAAGTTTAAATAATCAATTGAGAAAAAAGGAAATTTAAAAAAAAAAAAAAGAGCTATGAATATTTTACTATTTTTTTAACGTTATTTCTTTGACATAGGACGCCAAACATTTTTTTGAACATTTACTAGTTCAAGATACCGAAAGATGAAACAAATATGCACCTTTTTCCCTTTTAATTTGATTGAAACTTGAAAGTTTTAGTATCGGTTTAGATGAGTTGTGAAATGAGTAAGTGATTTTTTTTTAATGATTTATCAGAAATAATTTAAGAAAAAATGACTTATTATAAGTATTTGTGTTTGAATTAGGGGTTAAAAAAGTTATTTATTTAAGGTATGAGAAGTGATTTTTTCAATAAGTAATTGAAAAAAATTTATTAAAATAAGTTACTTACTTTAATAAGTAGCTTAAATAAATAAATAATTGCTAAATAGAGTTTGTTATCATATTAGCTTATTTAAAAAAAAAAACCACCACTTTAAGCCACTTAAAGTGGTTGTCAAACGCACCCTTAATTTGTCAATTGCTCAGGCAAAAAAATAATAATAATTTGTCAATTGCCAACTTTTTTTCTTATAGGGTAAAGAGGTAAAATTGTTTTAGAAGTTTTGCCTTATGGGCAATTTTGCCCTAAAAGTTTCAAAAGTGAAGCAATATTGCTCTTGATGTTATCTCCGTTAATTTTGACAATTACTTGACTAAATATATTGAGCTGATAGTTCATATGTCATCCACTTTATTTTTACTAAGGTGAAAATTTGTCCTGAAAATTTTAAATTTAACTTTTCAATTTTGCCCCTGTGGTTATTTATGTTAATTTTGTCAATTAGTTGACTAAAATATCTTGAGTTGATAATCTACATATCATCAACTTCTTTTTTGTTCATATGAAATTTTGTCTCAAAAGTCCATCTGTCATCTAATTCATCTTTTTTAAAAGTTAGATTTGGTCAATTAACGATCAAAATTAACAGAAATAACAGTAGGGGCAAAATTTAAAAGTTAGATTTAAAATTTTCAGGACAAATTTTCACCTTAGCAAAAATAAAGTTGATCACATGTGAACTGCCAACTGAATATATTTGTTCAACTAATAGTCAAAATTCACCTTAGCAAAAATAAAATAGATGATATGTGGACTACTAGCTCAACATATTTGGCCAACTAACAGTCAAAACTTCTGGGGCAATTTTGCCCCTTAACCCTTTCTTATATATATATACTCCCCACTGTCCTAATTATAAAACCTAATTAACTTTTTCGCAGAATTTTAAAAAAGCTAATTATATTATTTTAAAGTATTAAAATATATTGTTCTTCTTTAAAATATTTTGTTTAAGTTATAAACTAATATATAATATAATAAAACGCAACATATGATATAATTAAGTAACTTATTTTGTTTTCTTAACTTCTCCAAAAAAAATCAACTATGTTTTATAAGTAGGACCAGAGTTAGTATATACTCCCTCCTGTCATAATTATAAGAGCCCATTGACTTTTTTAGATAATCCTAGAAAAATCCTAAGAATTACATTATTTAATTATATTATATATTGTGTTATATTATATTATATTATATATCAGTTCACAAGTCAAATAATATAATTTGAAGAAAAACGATAAATTTTAACGTCTTAAAGCAATGTAATTAACATTTTTATGATTCTCCAAAAAGTCAATAGACGCTTATAATTAGGACCAGAAAGAGTATCATACTTCAATCGAGAAAAGTTTAATAGTATGTTAATATTTTTGCTGGATCATAGAGGTTAGGCATGCATGGTATCTTTTTTTTTCTATGAGAAATGGAAAGTGAAATTAAAAAAAAAAAAAGAAATAAAAAAAAGTAGTTACCACTTTGATCATTTTTATAAATCCACTTTACTTAATCTTCACATTCAAGGATAGTGAGTTAACATATTAAACATGTCATAAATTTATGCATTTTCCCAATTTTACACTCATTTATTAAATATATTTTTAACCCTCTTTCATTTGTCTCTCTTTCCAACACAAATTAACTCATTTTTCCATTACATCTAATTCAATTAGGACCAAATTGTAACATTATCATTAATTAATTTTTAAATAAGAACAATTTTTTTTCCAAATAGATAGACTTATAAAAAAAATTAGACCATCATAGTGATATAAAAAAAATAGTAAAAATCCAACAATAAGAAATTGGAAATTAGGGCTTTTTTAAGTAAAGGGAATGAATAGTGAAATAAATTAAGCAAATGCAATACAAAAAAAAAGTATTTAGTAGGATACTACACCACAAATCGTGGCTATGAAGAACGATTTTCACAAATCGTTGAAGAGAATCACAACTTGTGTGTAAAAGAAGGGGAGGCCAGGTGTTTTGCATCACAAGTTGTTCACCCAAGTCGTTCACAAAGTGAACGACTTTTGCTCTAACATGCTGGCATGTCAGGGCAGTGACGACTTGACATGTCGTTCACGGGCAATCAATATTTTTTTTAATTGCAGTGGCAGAGGGCATCATGCATGCGTGACAAAGTTTTAGAATTCAGAGTAGCAGTCATGTGCGTTGAATTAAGGCAATGCAGCTTTAGTCATTTCAAATAATGACTCCTTCCTTCTTCATCTTTCATTATAAAACTTTTGCGTTCTTCATTCATTTGCATATTCATCTTTCATTTACACCTTCTGTCTTGACGCTCTTCATTCATCTTTCATTCGTGTGCTTCTTCCTCTCAAAGATTTCCAACTTCATTATTCATCTTATTTACATAAACTTCCTCCTTAAGCTTCCTTCTTCACCTTTATTCTTGTTCGTATATCTCTTATACCTCATTCTCCAATTTTGGTTACTCAACACTGTGATTAGAAGTTTGGGATTTCTATAATTATAGTAAGTAATGTTGTATATAATTTCTTTAAGTTGTATAGTTAGAAGCAATTTTTGATGATCTTAGTAAGTTTAATGTTGCTATTTATTTTATTTGTAGGCGTTCTGTATTCACCAAGAACTTGAAGGATAAAAAAGGAGCCTCATACGTATATTGTGTTATATTATTACTATGAAATGTAAGATATCAAAATTTTAAATTTAACTGTATTATTCTGTTTTGAACATGTGGTTATTGTAAGAATTTTTTCTAACAGTTCTTAATTTGTTATTTTGTCTATATGAAATATTGGCTATGATGTGTAGGAAGAATCTTTTAGTCTTATTATTATTTTGGATGTCTTTGTTTATTTTTTTACTATGTACTCTTCACGTGTGTTCTTGTTTTCTTTATACATGTTATGTTGTACTTTTATGGAAGTAAAGCTTGGAGAAAATTAATTTGGTCTATAGCTCTGTCTAATCTCACATATATAGGGAGGGTGTCTTTTAATCTAGTTAATATGGGAATTTTTTTTTATTTATATGCTAATTAGTTTGTTGTCTAATTATTTATCATTTCTTTTGTAAAAACTAACATATTTTATCTAAAAGTAAAATAATTTAAAATATTGTCAATGATAAGATCATATTTTATATAAAAATTTAAATGATAGGTTGGATATAGTAGGGTAATGAAGAATATACTATTGTGGAGAAAATCTAAATGGAATTTTTTGGATATTAGAATATGTTAGCGAAATTTTATATTTATTGAAGGATATACCATTATATGATCATGTTATATTTGAATTTTAAACAATCCATATTCACATGGGAAACCGGGATTTTGAAATAACATTAGTTTTGAAAAAAGATCATCTATAACAGAAAATAAATTTGCAGTTTTAGTAAATAATAGTACAATAATGATATTTCTAATATTTCATATAGACAAAATAGGAAGCATTATAACCTACAAAATTCATTTATACACTAAGAATAAGAATTTTTGAAGCTTATTATTGTTTTCAATGTCTTTGTCCATATTTTATGGTAGTAAAAGAAATACGTACTTTAGATAATACATATATTGAAGTTAGAAAAATTTAGAAGCCTGTTTGGATGAAACCATTAGAGACAATTGATGTGGAAATATGAGTAGTAATAGTTTTAGGGGGCTTTCTCCTTTTTTTTTTTTGAAAAAAATGAAGTAATGCAAATGCACTCATAATTTGGACAAAGACGATATAGATGAATGATTTTGTGTCAATTTATTCTCAGTCGATTATTAACTTGTAATGATACATTAATTAGGAAATATAATGGAGGGTAGAAAGGAGAAGCTGTGTATATTTGCAAATGGATAAATTTGTGATGGGCCTTCCGGTGTAACATTTGAGTGTGATAGCGTGAAAGTAATAAAAGTTGACCCACATATAAGTTTGGACGGACTAAAGCAAGTGATTGGTAGGAAGTTAAAACTTGGTCCGAATCAAATTGTAACGAACCTAGTATATAGATATCCTACATGGTTAAATCCGCCACACTACCGGCGATATGATTTGAAAGATGATGCGGATGTGGAAGAAATGTGGGAAATGACTCGATCAGTACCAACTTACACGAAATATGCGGAGTTGTATGCCAACATATGTGATTTACCGTATGATAACAATGTTGAGTCACAACGGATGATGAATTTTGGTGGAAATATGCTTCCATCAAGTAGTAACAACATTAACATAATGCAGTAGGGACACGTGTTTACAACTGAAGAGCAACATTTCCACTCATTTGAGTCTCCCCTAATGAGTGATACCAGTAGACCAACATCTTTTATGCCTCATGTAGAAGACATTGTTGATGAGGATGAGGATGAGGATGAATATGATTCTTTCTTGAGCAGTGCCGACGAGGATGAAGAAGATAGTGATGATGACCATGAAGTGAGGAATGACCATAACGATCGTGCAATTTGTCACACCTTACGTATAAACCATCTTTTAGGTCAGTTAACGTCCATTAGAGTTGCACTAGTATACGGATAACGTAAAAATTGAAATTTTTGTTTCTGATGGTACCATTAATTTCCAAACAGATTTATGGTCAAACGTTGGTAAATTATAACTAAATGTAGAAATATTGAAATAACGTGTTTCCAAG
>JBAGKO010000012.1:15288146-15298413 GCA_037177275.1 Acacia concinna
CCCCCCCCCCCCCCCCCCCCCCCCCCCCCCCCCCCCCCCCCCCCCCCCCCCCCCCTCCCCCCCCCCCCCCCCCCACCAACACTATATTTTGTTTGGATAGGATCTACGACCAATTTATGTCAAGTCTCAATACATGAGTGTTGATATAAAAGAGAAAAAGAAAAGTCTCAATACATGAGAGTTATTTACAAATGTATTTAAGTATAATTAAAGAAAAATAGAAACTAAAGAGGCATCAGACTCTCTTCAGTAATTAATTTTTAATTTTATATAATCTAAATGTTTAAGGATATTAATTTAAAAGAGTTTTTTTAAAAACATTTGGTCACAGGATCTGCATATATAAAATTTAAAAATTTAAGTATGATATATTCCTTTCATGAAGATGTAGTTGACTTTTTCAAAGAGATTGAACATATTAAAAAACTCATTTAATAATTAATCATATCATATATTATATATCATTAAATTATTTATTTTATTACAAGTCTTCATTACTTTTTTTTTTGAAAAATTCTGAAAGTAATAATGTAATACTCCCTCCAATCCTAATTATAAAATCTTTTTAGATAATTTTAGAAAAATCCTAATAAAGTTGATTATTAGTTCATAAGTTTGACATTTTTCTTTAAATAATATTTTTTGACTTATAAACTAATAATTAATTTTTTCAGAATTTTTCTAGAATTATCTGAAATACCTTTATAATTACCATAAGAGGGAGTAGATCATATATTGGCGATTTGGCGCGTACGGGAGCAAAGGACGTTCTTCACCTTCAGAAGTCCGAACTGACCAAACGAAGTGGCGTCATAACGAAGGGCACATATGTCTTTTCACTCTCCTCTTTTCCCGCCATATCCCTGTTTTTCGTCCTTCCATCTCCTTCACTGTGGGTTCCACGAATCCAGCCAAGAACCACAGCCCAGAAAACACGAATAAATCACGAAAAAGATTCTGGCTTTAATCTTTATGACGAAGTTAACCTTCGTGATGCTACAATCATGCCTCCTTGGATACATTAAGAACAACCCACACGATCAAGCTCCTCTCTTTCTTCTGATTCGTTTGAGTCTCCCATTGTCATTATTTGTGAAGCATGATGACAACGTTTCTTCATTTTCTCTTCAGCTAGCTTATACTTCAAAATCCAAATTATTTTTATTGTTATTATTTTTACAAATAACCCATTCATCTCCTATAGATCATATACTATAAGGTCCTCCATCAAGCCTGACCATTGAAGAAGCATGTCCTCTGGCTGTTTCTCTTACTGATATACTTACTAGCTGCAAGTGATTGTGTGGTTTTGGCAATATTATTGTTTGTTTACTTTCTGAATTATATCTTTCTATTTATTTCTTGTAATATTGAGAACTGTCTATTTCAGGCTGGTGTCCCATTCCAGTTGCTTCCTTCTGAAAGAAGAGACGATTCTAATTCTTTGACATTACAGCATATGAGCTTCCTTCACTCCACCATGATTTTCTGAAACATCCACTTACAATGCCATTTCCTAAAGAAGTTCGATTATTTCACCATCAGGTCCTGAAAAGGCTATTTCTGACACAGGACATAGATAGATAGGATGTTCACTTCTGTTTCTGCTTATTCAAATACACGGTTCTTCTGCAAATTCTTTATTATTATTATTTTTTCGCTTCAATGATGAAGACTTGAAGTCTGTCTTTTTATTTTGATCCAGGTGTCCACAACACATTGTAATAATCCACAGCAAAATTTTTAAAAACCTTCTCTATAATTTCGCTAAAACTAATGACCCGACCCATTCCAAGATACTGAACTTCTGAAACTGTTGAGATCAAATGTCATATAGCAGAAACGTCCGCCCTCTTCAGCATAAATATATATATATATTAAAACCTACTCTCCACAAAGGCTCAGCATGTTGGACTTAGAACCAGGAATAGTTATGGACTTCGAGCGCACTCTGCCAGATTTTGGTACTTATGCTACCATAACCTACTGCTAAGAGCCTATAGGTCAGATTCGGTTCAATTGCTTAAAAGCTCTATGAATTGTTTAAGAAGGGAAGCCTCTCTTCCTCCTGATTGTGATTATTTGCAGTAATGAGAATGAGAGTCACTTCAATGCAAAGCAAAGCATCAATGTGAGAAAATGTCTGTATGAGAATGAGAGTCACTTCATTGCAAAGCATCTAATGTTTCTTCCCCCACCTTCCGCCTTTTAAAAATTGAGGTTTCTGGAGTTCAACAAACTAGAAGACCTCAGCAATTTCACTAACAAATGGAAGTCTATTAAGTTCCAATCATCTAAGGGAGAAATTAAAGATAATGAACATGATATGCCTATTTAAATATTTTATTGTACTTGGATGAACAAGATGGATTCAAGCACGCAGTCAACTGATACAAGATAAAAGGAAGGAAAAAAAAAATTCTCTATATAGCCAGAACTGAAAGCAAACCAGTCAACCACGCAGAGCACACTTGGAAAACAAGATTAAAAAGCACAAAATAGTGAAACAGATTCCATATACACCTCTGAACATTCTTTTTTCAATTTGGTACTAAAATCTACAACCTGATTGATCGAAGACGCCTTCCCTTTGAGGTTTTCATACTGACAGAAGGCTGTGAAGAAGAGAACTCAGAGTGCATATCCACAAAAAACTTATCCACAATGTCTAAATAAACAGGACTTGTGAGACGAGAATAATAGTGAAGTGCTTCTTCTATGTCTAGAACTTGCTCAACATCACCTCCATCCATCATCTCCAATTCCTTCATCTTCTGAGCCAAAACTTGAGCTCCTCCTTTCCTCTTGTGTTGATCATGACTTAAATCTTTCTTCTTCCCAAGTTGATAGTTCCCTTTGGTCTTCTGTTTCACTCTGCCTTCATGTTTGCTCTTTTGTTCACTTTGCTTGGAGAAACTCATGAAGTTTCCAGTACAAGAAGCATCTTCATCATATTCTGGTGGCTCTTTGGACCCAGATATGACATCACTATCAACCCTCTTGACTATGCTTAGATCTGACTGCAAATTATCATAGAAATCATTGTAGAATTGGTCTCTTGTGAAGGTTCTTCCATAGCTGCTGCTGCTGCAAGTGCTGAAAGGGTTGAAGGAAAGAGATCTGGGTAATCTTTGGTACCCTCCACACATGAAACACTTGAAATTTCTTAAGGTTTTGTGAAATAAAACCTTGGTCTTGTCAATGGTTTCTCTGAGCAGCATTTGTGGGTTTGGTTCTACTGTAACAAGCAAAACAAGACCTTTCTCTAGGTGGCTCTTCCTTCGAGAGCTGACACGGCTTAAATCTGCTATATAGCTCGTGTATTCTCAAATTTTGTCTTAAGTTACCAAAGACAAAAAACAATAAAATTAAATATCATGTACTGTAATAAAAGGGATTGGTTATATGCTCGTATTTAATATAGATCATATTTAAAGAATTGATCTTAATCCTGAATATAAAATATAATTTTTATATATATAAATGATAAAAAGGAATGAGAGAATTAAGGAATATGAGTGAAGTGTTTTTAAAAATGCATGTTATATAACTAACTTTCTTAATATAATTAAATTAAGTAAATATATCTTATTGTAAGGACTAGAGGAAGTAAAAAAAATTTTGTTGTCTAGTTTTCAACTCTTATCTTTCATGCCCCCGGCATCCCATGCTGTCTGTTTCTTTCAAACTCACTATCTTTCTGGGGTGGCACCAGATTGCAGCAAAAAAGTACTTTAGGGTCGTATACCTTAATCTGAGGTTGTTCCTCTATGGATTTAACATAGTTAAAGTTAAAGGTCACAACTTTAAGGACTTTGGTATGTAATTCTCACAATTACTGTTATGTTTTGACTAATTGTGGTTGAAAGTGCAGATTCATTCATTAAAATGAAAAGCTAAAGGTAGTTTGTGACTTACAATAAATACTCTTTTGCCAAATTTGAATCCTTGGCACCCATAAATGAAATAACCCATTTTTATCTTTTATTAATCAGTGCTTCTTAGTAATTACATTCAGATGCTGCTTTGAGACATAATTTCTCAAATGGGTCATATGGAAGGATTAATAGAAGAAACAACATAAATATCATAATGAGTTAATGCAGTAATTAATACATTCACTTGTAAAGAAAAGGTCTCATTTACTCTAAAAGAAGAGGAGCATGGTCCCCTTATACTGTAGTAATGTTGTGGGAATAATAAGCATTAGATGGCAATGTGAGGGGTATTTCATTTGCTGTATTGTGTACTGTGTATTGTGTCCTGTGTATTGTCGCTATCCATCACTTGCCTGTGCTTTAAAGTCCTTCAACAACCTCTGTCCTAAATTATTAAGTTAGAGCGACTACTAACTTGGTGCAAAAGTGTAGTTCATGGTTGATGGATTTTTTTATGAGAGAAAATAGAGAACTATTACTCTGAATGTATGTACTTAATATAAGAGTAAAATAACTTATTCGCATAAATTAAAAAATTTATTATTTATAATAAATATGTATTGATTTTCTTAGAATACCTTTTTTAATCATGTGACTACTCTTTGACGAAACTCTCTTACTTACTGTACGCAATAAAAATATTTTGAAAAATAAATTATAAATGTGATAGTTAAAGCAGATTGTAATATTATGTTTAAAATAAAAGTGAACCTTTTATTTAACTTTTATATTTAGAATGGGGTGTTAAACCCCAGCATTATTGTAATCAACATCAATACATACAAATACTGTAGTTCCAACTCCCAAGACCTCCTAATTCTTAAAATTTATAGACCCTAAGTATGACATTCATGAATCAACCATGCATCAATGAGTATTAACTGTTTTCGGTAAAAAAAAATGATAGTGAGAGTATTAACTGTTTTCCTGGTTCATAAAAACTAAAGTTATTTGAGTGCAAGTACATACACATTTATTAAATACATTAAGAAACTTTGATTCTGAAAAAATGTATACAATAATGTTAGTATAGATACATTAAACGCATTGAGTTATCAGTATTTAATGATTAGAGACTTGTAAATACAGGTAACTCCTAGTGCGCTAAACTACATTGATGTCTTAATATATTTTTTTGGCCTTCTTCATATCAAATATTTACCAGAATAACACATTTTTTATATGCACTAGCATACTCAATTACTCATGGAGGGAAATCAACAAGATAGAATCTTATTCCATTAGTACAAGGCTAACACAAATTTAAAAACATTGTGCATGCATACATTTAATTCCAAAAAAAGAAAAAGAAAAGCAATCTCCTTATTTCTCCTCTCCAAATTCTCTCCTTTTTTATAAAGCGCTTTATTATATCTGTGGTTCTCATCCTCAAGCTCATTCCCATCATTTTCAAAAGCTTAAAATATAGTCATCAAAACTTTAAATTAATAACCAAAAATGACGGATTATGAGAGTTGGTAAACTGATATGCGAGTTAATTTAAAAGTAATATGAAAATATTCCATGATTAGTGAGAGAAAGCTTTGGTTTTGTACTACTGTTTCCGTTAAACTTGTAGTTGATGATTAGAAAAGGATTCTAAACCAATTATTAGAGAAAACAAAGAAAAACCCATAATCACTGGCTTCCCCAACTTTCATTATCTTAGTGTTAGTACTCTAGGTAATTGATAAAATTAAATTCCTTTAATTTTATAGTTGAAGGCTAATATAGAGTTGGTCTAGCTGTGTAAGGTCCTGTTAAATTCCTCTTATCTCAAGTTCAAGTCTTAAAGGAGATACTTTTATTAGGAGGGGCAGTTAATAACCCCAAATCAAATATCAGATGATAATATAAACTTACAACCATCTAATTTAAGGCAATCAAGTCTTACGCATGGGAAGAAAGAATATAAAACATTGTTACAACCATCTGGAATTTTGACAAGGGGGAGAGAGAGAGAGGAGGTAAGTTAAGGGGTTAAGGTACAAAAATACACATGTGATTATTCTTCAAGAGCGCATAGCAGCAAGTGCTTTTTTTCAGTGTAAATGTAAACATGTGATTATAAAGTAGGAGTAAAAGTAGACATGTGATTATAAAATAGGAGCAACAGTCATACTTGCTGTTAAAGTCAAAATGTTGACTGTTAAATATAAGTTTTAACTAATATTGATGACTTGAATAGTGACTTAGCTTTTATATATAATTTTAGAAGCCAAGAATTCCCAAAACGGTTTATATGGAATAGGTTGAGTGGAAAATCCGAAAGCGTTTTGAACTGAAAGTTGGGAATAAAGAAATAAAACTGGGGGCAGTTAGTAAAATTGCAAGAAAGAAAAAGCAGATTTGGCATCCAAAATTATAAATAAAAACCAAGTCGTTATCCAGGTTATCAATATTAGTAAAAAATTTATATTTAACAGTCAATATTTTCACTTTAATAGCCAATATAACTTTTACTCCTATTTTATAATCGCATGTCTACTTTTGCTCCTACTTTATAACCATATGTCTAATTTTGTACTTGAAAAAAACACTAATTGCTGGGCGCTTTTGGAGAATAATCACATTTATATTTTTACACCTTATTCCTAAGTTAAATACTAGTTTTTTAGATCCTTTTATATCTTAAGAAATCAATAGTGTGAATCTCAAAAACAAAAACCCAAATAAAAACAAAAATATAGAATTCCATATAAAACTTTTGAGCAGTTTGAAGTAATATATTCACATGTACACAAACATTTATACAATCAATCATCACATACTTTTTTAGGAATTAGTGGCTTATAAATAGTATTAGAATTTGATGAATATGCCTTATTTTAGGCTGCGTATTCTTATGTGTGTTATCACTTTGTTGAATTACACAAAAGTCACGTCCAGAAGACACTTATACAATGAATATGTCAATAGGTTTTTTTTCTTTTTGAATTAGATTGAATCCGCTGCGAGTCTCATGTCACTGGACTGTAAAATTATTGGCTTAAGTCAATAGTTAAACTGTTTGACAGTACAACAAAGGAGGCTAAAATTCAAATTAACATTGAAATTTCCTTAAAAAGCAATCTATACAAACATGGATGCCAAAATTATTTGCTATGGTGCATTTAGAAATTCTGACATGCCCGTGAACAGCATTTTTCCCATTAATTCGCAGAAACAAGGGGCATCTAGCTCAATTATTAAATAATCTGCACCTAGAAGAATGATAATGAATACTTGTGTTCTTCTCATGTCAAAGAACAGGAATCCAATGTGTTTATGAAGCATCCATAATCCATAAAATCATAAAAGCTGCTACTCCAACCCAAGTGTGTGATGATCAAACATCATCAAACTAAGCCAACCTGCATCTAGAAGAAGACATGCATCTGCCAGGTGGGCCCTTATGATGCACAAGAATAAACATCGCCACAAGTCTTGGTGTGTCAGCTCAATAAAAGTTCTTTTCTTACCTGCCTTGGTTTCTCAAGAAGTAACTTGCACCATAACTTATCTCCCCTACTTCAAATTAAGCATCAGTGAGAGGAAAATAGTATCAAAAGCGTGAATGGTGTAAATGCTTCACAGCATTCTTTTTTTTTTTTTTTGTTTTTTGAGTGAACCATAATGATCCACAGCATTTATCATCAACTCTAGAAGCTCCCCAGTATTAATGCAGGGGGAATCAATTATGTTATAACAAGCATCATAAAAAATTATATTTATATGCAGATTAAACATTGATCTAATTTTGAAACATAATATTTATCTGTAAATAAATATAATAAAGAACTCATCATGTGAGTGTTTATGGAATGAAGTTACATAACTAGCAGTAGTTAGATCAAGCAAAATGGACAATCTCCTTGGAAGAACTAGCCAATTGAAGCAAAATAATGCTTGAAGCTAGCATATAAAAGTGACATGAAAACAAGAGAAAGAGTGCAAAGCTGCTAAGTGACCTAAATGTAAGATTTTAGTTTTACATGTAGTATATTCTGATTGAAGTTACAAAATTTGAATTGTAGGCTTTGTTGCCTACTACTAGATTTTTGAAGTACACCAAGCATCAATGATCAACATATAAATTACTCAGGGTCTGTTTGGTTTCACTTCTTAAATCTAAGTTTACGGAAGCTGAGAGAAAACTCATTTCATCTACTTATTTCTTAGAGTGTAAAAGTTATTCTTAAGAGCTAATCCAAACATACCTCAGTCAAGAATACAGATTATATCGCTGTTACTGAATACAACTCATTTGTTCAGAGCATTCAATCCAGTATCAGAAGGTAAGTGTTAATTAATCTAACGAAGGAAATGGATTCCAGAAAAGAAGTGAGAGCAAAAAGAGATTAGGTAGCAGAACCGGAATGATAGGGTTAACATTGTTGAAAAGGCGCTTCCTGGCAAGCCTCCTCCTCACATATTCCCTCCTCTCCTGTTCTCCCCACTGCGCTTCCTCCAATCCTTTGGCCAGCGTCAATGGCGGAGGTTGCTGAAACGGGCACTTGGACCTCCACGAGGTCCTCGGAGCCCCCAATCTGAAGAGCCTTCGGAAGAAGAGAGAGAGACTCCATCGGGTAAGAATCGAGGGTTTAGGGCAAAGAATTGGAGGGTAATCCCAATTCAGGTAGCACGGAATTTGGCGGGAAATGAAGAATTGAGAGTGGAGGGACGGTGTGGCTGTGGGGCTGGTGAGGATGTGAGTTAGGGCGTCGAGTCTCAGCGTCCCGGTCGAGTTATCCATCGGAAGAAGATGATGCGATTCCGTGACCGGGCAGGAGGAGGAGGAGGGAGTAACGGTTTCTATGGATAGATAGATAGACAGATAGATTAGATATGGTGGGAATTGGGGAAAACTTGCGTAATTGATTCCTTCATTACAGTTTGTTTTGCCAACTTGCCCTGATTCTGGACTTACTTTCACAACATTCGCAGACCGTAAGCGTTTTCTGAAAATCTTCCACCAAAGGCTTCCAAATATTCGTCCGATGATGGTTTGGGTTGGTTTCGGGAAAACGCCAATTAATACCAAATGACTGTGCGTTAAAATCCTTGCATTTTAAATTGAATGTTTGCATGCTTTAATATAATTGCTAACAGAAATAATTATACTTATAATATAAATAATAAAGCTCGTAATACGATTAATAAGTTCATCTTAGTTTTACTTTTTAGGTTAGTAAATGTGTTTTTATATAATTGCTAATAAAAATAATAAGATTTATAACGTAAATAATAAAACTAATAATGGACTATTAAAACGGATCTAATCAGCACATTACTCTTTTCTCCTCTATTAGTCTCTCTTCTCTCCTCTGATGCATTGTACATTACCTAATTTTAGAAATTTTAGATTTCTCCCTTATAATTAGGGGTGTTCAAAAAATCCTGATCCTGATATTCCCGGCCTAGTCCTGAAATTTTAATTGTAGAAATTTTCTAGTCACTAGGATCACTTTCCTTGATCCTAGCCGAGACTGGGGCCGGGATCACCTTTAGAAATCCTGGGATAGTCTCAGTCCTGGTTTTTATTTTTTTAAAAAAAATTTATCTTATAAATTAAAATTATCTTTTTATTTGTATATTCTTACCCCTATTAATTAAGTTATCTTTTTAAAATATATGTATAGCATCTTTCGTTGGAATTAAACCACATATATTATGATACTAAGCTTAACTATATACGGTATAAAGATAATAATGAAGATGAAAATAATAATAATAATAAATATAATTTATAAACTCTAGATCAATTTATGTAAGTATCATAGTCTTATTAGTTGTTAAATGATTATTTTTAATAACAAAATATATAAAAAAATTATAATAATTTTTAAAAAAGAAAAATTGGAACTAGGAATTGTACCGGGATTTTTTCGAGACCGGGACCGGGCATAGCAAATCCCGACCCAAGTGGAATTTTCCTTAGGTTTATAGTAAAACTGGATAAAACAACAAAAGGGAGAATTTCAATTAGGGACCAAATAAAGGAATTAATATCATAGCAGTCCATGAACAAGTAAATATGACATATGAATAAGGAAAATACTTGTCATATGGCACATTCACTTGTTTATGGGCTGTTCTGATATTAATTTCCTTATTTAGTCTTCCATTGAAATTCCTCCAAAACAAAATGACTGGGTTACCAACAGCCGAACATAAAACATAATCTTTTTATTTCTGAATCTTTTTTAATTTACTCATTTATATTTACGTTGATATTCATGTTTATTCAACAATGATTAAAGAGAAATGTAGATCAAGAAAGTTAAGCAAGATGATTTGGCCGTGATGTAAAAAATATTATATATTAATTAACTATATTAATCTAATTA
>JBAGKO010000012.1:15329575-15342951 GCA_037177275.1 Acacia concinna
AGGTTTAGTTTAGAAATTAGGTACTTAGGAATTCCAAATAGAGCTCCTTGAGAAGAATGACTGGTTGCCCTATACTACACTATTGGTGCAATCTCTTTGACGAACCGATTTATGTGACAATCTCGGTCTCGATCAGTATTGCATAGAATGTGTTATGACTTTACAAAGAATGTGTTACAAAGATATTGTAAGTTGTCCATAGCATGCAAATCAACCACGTTATATGAAGGAAAGCAACATACATAAATACATTTAGATGTTCCAACAACACCTATAAAAAAAAACATAAGGATTGGATCTAGCTATACACATCTAAATATACATATACATGCCCCTAAATTACAATCTTCAATTTCTCCTTTGTCTACATATACATACCCACTTTCTTTGTTGAAATTGAGTAAATGTTCAACTCCTTCCTCATCTATAAGGTCCACAAATGTTGTATCAAGTGTCATTGTAAACATGATCCAAACTTTGTCAATCTCTTTTCCCACCACTATCAACCTACAACATATAATTGTCATTAACAACTATCGATGCCCATATTGACAATTACCTTCGAACCTATTAACAACTTTTTCTAACTAAGTATAGCAGATGTTCTAACAACACAACATTCACCCTGTGATAATTAATTCCAACTACTGATTCAAAAAAGGATATAAATTGTCCAAAAACATATCAAACATTTAACATATATTTTCCTTCGCACTCTAGATGTCAAAATCATAACTTTTTACATCTTCTTCCCTTTGCCATTCCATTGCAGAAACAAAGCCACATGAAGCCCAAAATAGAGCATGCACTTTTCCAACATGTGAAGTCTATCCAAATGTATACAAATAAATATGATCACTTTACTACCAATACACACATCCTTGATAGTTTACAGAAGGAATTTGCAACACTCAAAACATGTTAAACCAGCAAGTGTCATTCAATTGAAAAAAGAAAAAAGAACCATATAGTCAAGGCAGAAAGAAACAACTTTTTATCATAATATTCAGATGCAAATGCACAAGACTATTCAAAAGGATTTTGTGGATAATGATTATATGCATAGCTTTTCAAATCTGGGAAAGTTTATTCCTCATAAAAATATTTTGCAGTTGAAAAACAAAGGGAAAACAGATATGATGAAGGACAAGGAAAGAGAAGAGGAAAAAATGTCTGTAAGAGGAAAGAGGTCTGCCATAGGAAAGAGAAAATGTCTTTTAAGGGTAGAATGGACAATTGGCAACTTAAATTAATTGTAAAAAAGTTCCATAGGACTTTTTTGCAATTACGCGATGTCACAAGACCATTTGATCATATATTCTATTGGTTGGGACCAAATCGCAAATTTCCCAAAAAAGTAATTATGTCTTATATTTATATTTAGAAAGGTACATAAAGAATTATAGAAAAGGAATATTGAAAAAACATATGTATGTTATAATTATGTAAATAGGTTAAGAATTTTTGTTCCATAATAAAATAATAATATGATTGAAGAATATAATATATAAAACTTTGATGGAAAGGAATATGATAGATAAAATTAGTATAATATCTTCCGAACACAAAAAATAGTATATCTCCTCACTTTAAAAAGGCTAAAAAATCAAAACTACCTTGGTGAATGTGTAAGGTAGTAGTACGTATTTACATTGGAAATAGAGAATGGGTTAGAGCAACAGTAAACATGGCAAAAGAAAGAGGATAATTAATTAGTCTATTCCTTTCATTTTTGGGAGAATTTCATTTGAGGACTATGGAAGGAAATTAATTTCAGTCAAAGTCTAAAATATTTTGAAATTTCAGTCAAAGCCCAAAGACCAAAATTAAAATATGTTTTTCAGGTAAAAAGACAATAATGCCCCTTATCTCATGAACAAGTGAAATCTTCCTATAAACAAATGTGTACCTCTTTGTAACAAGTGAAATCATTCTATGAACAAGTGTGCAATTTTTTAACAACTGGAAATAATGTTTGTTCATAGGGGGATTATATTTATTCATGAAGAGTTGTACACTTGTTTATAGGAGGATTTCACTTGTTCATGAGATAAAAGGGCATTATTGTCTTTTAACCTTAAGAACTTATTTTCATTTTAGTCATTGAGCTTTGATTGAAATTTTAGAATTTTTTGGATTTCGACTGAAATTAATTTCCTTCCATGGTCCTCAAATGAAATTCTCCCTTCATTATTGTTGCCTCATTTCCTTTTGGGGTTGTTTGGTATGAGGGGAGGGGAGAGAAAAGAAGGGAAAATAAAAATTTTAGAAGTTGAATTTAAAGAAATTGAAGAAGTGGGGTTATAAAATTTTAATAAAGAGAAAATGTAATATAAAAAAGTATGAAAAAATAATTTAAAACTTTTAACCCAACTTCTTTAATTTTGTTAAATTCAACTTATAAAATTTTTTCCTTCCCCTCCTCTCCCCTCCAAATCCCCCGTACCAAAAAAATATGAATCTCTTCATTTTATTTCCATCTAGTTTACTTTCTTTCTTCTTCATCAGATCTTGTCACAATTTTTTTTTTGCTATTTCTATTGCTATTAAAAGAAATATTATAGAGGTAGGTAGCAAGCTCTGATTTTTTTTTCCTCAAGTTCTTCCTCCCTTCCTCCTCCTCTTTATTTTTCTGGGTAATTGGACCACATCTTGTAACCCATCTAGCTTTTTAAAACCTGCTCTACTCTTGAGTTAATGACAGTTTTCAGCTTAAAAGCCAATTTTTGTTGGCTCAATCTGACTCAACTTATAAAACAGCTTTCATCCATAAACCAAGCCATTAGGGGATTTGGTAGCCGGTCTGACTCTAAAATCATTGGTTATATATTACTCATACAGTCCATGATATAGGATCTGAGTTGATATTGGTCTTGAATATAAGACCTATTTCATAATTCCTCTCGCCCTTTTTATAAGTAACTTTCTTTTTCATTATGAAAAACGAATCGGTGGTTAAGATTAGTTAAAAATAATGATTATGTCAAAAATTTATGTATTTTCTAAATATGCCCATATTTTTATAAACAAGAGCAAGAGAGAGAATGAATATAAAACATATGAGAGGGAATGAGTGGAAAATATGAGAGAGAATGTGTAATAAATGATTGTATGAGAAAGAATTAGTGGTGAATAGGGGTAGTTATTATAAAGGTCTCTATGTAATAGGGGCAAAAAAGGAAAATGTAGTTTAAATTTTGAGACAAGAAAAGAAAGTTGCTTATATTAAGGACTAAGTATAAAAGAGAGAAAGTTTTTTATAAAAAAGACCAAAGGGAGTATATTTATCAATTTTCTCCAAATTAGCCCTATTTATATTCAACAAACAATATTCAATTAGAAAGGAAGTAATGGAATTAAGAATGATGATTACGATATCTTAAAAAAACATGTCATATTAATTTATCAAATTTTCTTAATTTAATCACATTTATTAATGAGAAAATTCCAAAAAAAATACCATTTGAATTTCAAAAACATAAAAAAGTCTATTGAATTTATGAAATGACAAATTCCTACTTGTACCAATATGAATTTTTTAGAATTAGAAAATGACAAAAACTCATAACGTAAATAACAAAACTCATAATAAAAATAACAAAACTCGATGCTGGTGTGTTTTGACATAATTTGTAAGGGAAATAACTAGAATCGTAACGGAAATAATAAAACTCGTTTTAACATAATTCGTAAGGGAAATAACTAGAATCATAATAGAATAACAAAACTCGGTGCTGGTGTGTTTTGACATAATTCGTAAGGGACATAACTATAATCATAACAGAAATAAGAATACTCACGATCTTATATCCGAATTCTAAAAAACCTAGATTGGTAGCAAGTTGGAATGTGTCATTTCCTAAATTCAACAAACTTTTTGGGGTTTTTGAAATTCAAATGGTAGTTTTCTAAAATTTTCCCTTAATTAATTATGCCTTATAATATAGAAGTATTGATTATTAAATTGTGAGGCTTAAGCGTACCTAATTATCAAATTGTTAAAGGGTTCTATCATTATCCCTCTGGAAGGTTTTAAATTATGGAATTCATAGTCTTAGGTGGTCTCTTCTATGGAATTTACAATTACCTCTTAAATATTTGGGGCTCCAAGGGAATATTATCTCACATATAGGTGTCAAGAACTGGAAACACTCAATCATGGTTTGAGTATGCTAAGGCCATTTTCTTTGGAGTAGCCTATTGAAACATCAATTTTAAGGAGCACTGGCTATTATTTGCTAAGGCCATCATTTTGAATCATATTTTGAGGAATAAGACTTCAGCTAAAAATCATGGTACTATCTCTTGTTCTTAATATAAGAGTAGTCCGTAGTATAAATTAAGGACTGGAGGTAGTATAATTCATGCTTCGGCAAATTAAGGACTGGAGGTAGTATAATTCATGCTTCGGCATTGGTCGTTAATGATTTGGAGATTGGAAGTCAAAGTAAAGAGAACCATAGGAAATCTGTTTGTTGTGGTTAGGAGGATTTTTTCCAAGGAAATTGTATGCTATTTTTCATGCTTTCAACTGCTTTATATGTTATCTGAATAAATTAAATACTGGTATTAAGAATTTAATATAGTAAGGCTTCTTATTCCCTTCTTTTGTGTTATAGGGGATTTATACACACACACAAAAAGAGGGCTAAAGCCCTTAAATAAAATTACATTGACTATAACTATGGGTTCAGGTATCAGATCCATAACTATGGGTACCAGTAGTGGAGATATTAGAACGATTACTAATCAGCCTATTGATTAGTATTATATCAATTATAGATACTAATATGACCAATATGGAAAGGGTCTAGTGGAAAGGACTAGTGCCTCACATCATGATAAATTAATGTTTAAATCTTTATTAGTTTAGTGTTGTTAGATACATTATTAGTTTTAATGATTTCAAATATGGATGCCAAATATCAAAGAGCAAAAATTTTGCATAATGCATTTATCTTATACATTGACTAACTACTATATTTAATATGTAACATATTATAGATTAGTCAAGAAGGAACAAATGATCAAATGGAAAAAAACAAAGAAGAAATAATGATTATTCGAGAAGAGGAAAAATGTATCAAGTTGGAGAATGGAGATTGATCAAGATAAAGAACAAGATGTTGAACAATAAAGTCATCTAATATGGAGAGAAGTCAAGCAAAGAAGGAAACTATAGAATTAGATTATCAAAAGGAAAAATAAGAAGTAACAACAATTTTCATTCAAAGAAAAGAAGAAGTTATCATGTTTGACTATAAAGAAGGATTAAGAAGAAGATGAAGAAGAAAGAGATTGTAGATTGTCAAGAAAAGCAAGGAAGAGTGTGGAGAATGATCAAGAACATTGAGAAGAAATTAAAGAAAGAAAAACTTATAAGATACAATGGGAAATTATAATATAAAATTATAGATGTAATATTAGAGGTCCCTATGCTCAAATGGAGGTTAGAATGGGCCAAATGGAAACCAAGAATGACTCATATGGAAGCTACACCATCTTTACTTGATAGATAACTCAAGTGACACATCCAGTGATGAATTTGGATCATTCAAGTGACCTCACTCGAGTGATGACCACTCTGTTATATTTTGTTTTCCTCCAACAAAACAGAGCTATGATGTTTTGATCAAAAGTTTCCACAATACACAGTCGATTGAAGTGAAACTCATTTCATATAAAACTAGATATCAAATGTGATGCAATGAAACTAGAATCAAGCACAAATTACATTGGATGAAGTAGATATGAATATTTAAAATGAAGCTAGAATTGTACATGTGTTTCCAAGATAGGTTCAGTATTTTAAAAATTAGTCCCACAATGCAAATCCAATTGAGATGAAACTTCTTGTATATGAAACTAGACTCAAAGATGGTTTCATAGAGACTAATATCAAGCTCATTTAAGTTCATAGTCATGAGATATGAACCTCTAAATTTACTTGTTGAATATGACACCCGTTGTAAAACAGTAGTTACTCGTTTGATTATAACTTTCTATTGACAACGAATTTTACAATGCTTCTTATTGAATTAGAAAGAAGACTTAATTTGCTTAATTTGGAGTTGATTAGGATGATCACTAGAGTGATCCTCTGAATCACTTTCACATCACTCCAGTGATCATCCTAGTGATCAGTACGATCACTTGGGTGACCACACGAGTAATATGTTTAAAATCTATCACTTTCATATCACTCTAGTTATCAATGAAGATCACTCGGGTGATCCTTGATCATGCGAGTGATACAATTCTATCACTTGCAGAATTACTTGAGTGACATCGAAGTGATGCTGATCATCATCTTGGATTTCACGATTCTTCTCCAAATTCATATAGACATTGATTATATTATTCCTAATCATTTCTAATAATCTTTAATCAAGTTTATATGAAGGTTATGGGTGATTAAACATGGATTAAGCATCAACAATCACAAAGCAAAATATGTAAGAACTCCAACAACTATGTTTCCAATAGTCATATTTTGCAATGGGAAGATGAAGAGCTTAATGGGAAGAATATTTCATCTAACGATCTTCATGCTACATGAACTATAAATATGAGAGCATTCAAAAATTGAAAAGAGTATAGAGCTCAAGCACATAGTGTCGAATCTCTAAATCCATCTCCTACTCATTTACTTTGTTTCTCCATCTCTCTATTTCTAATTGCTCATATAGTATACCTTAGAGAGAGAATTTATATTAGTGCTTCACTGATCATCATTTACTTTTGAGAGAGAAGTTTTATTATAAACTCTTATCATCAAGTGTATATCCTTACGGTGTGTAAGGGGGAGTGTCTAAGTGAGAGAATGTAGTGGCTTCACAAATACCCGACTAAACTAGTGAGATGTTCTCAAACACTGAGTTGAAACTTGAGGGAGATAGTGGATTGAAATCTCAGGAAGAGTTTAAGGATTGGACGTAGGTTAATGAAGGACCAAACTAGGATAATTCTTTCTTTGCAACTTCTTTTCCCTTATCTTGTATATATCTATCATATCTGACTTGGTTAATTGGTTATTGATTTATTATTCAATATCTTTGTATTTATTATTTACTAAGATGTGAAAAGATTATCAAAATTCTTAAGGTTTTATATTTCACTCAATTCACCCACTCTTGAGTGACAACCGATTCTAACAAGTGCCTAATAGTGTCATGAATAGAATTGGCTCTAATAGATACCTACACTTATAAAAAAAAAAAAAAAAAAGTATAGACACTAATATAACTAGATGTCCTTCATAGACAAACTTGATATTTGAATCCTAGGTAAAATTTATTCATGATCATGGGCTTGAAATAATTACTTTTATTCTTCATAAGACCAAATTCCTCTCATATTTATTACGCACAGTGAAAAAGTTAAGCTAATTAATCCAAATGGGTATTTTACAATAGGCGTTTTAGAGTGCTTTACTTGAATGAGGAAACACTAATGGTCTAATAAACGAGATTTTTCACTCCAAAGACAATATTATTATTTATTATCTACAAAGTAATATACTTTCATGTTATTCAAAAAAGAGTATGAATCAAAACAATTTGACACTACTAATTATTACATATAGTCAACATTGGGACTTTTTTGCTATTTTTTCTGGTCTTGAATGAGATTTTTCCTGTTAGATAACAAGTGGCTAACGTATTGTTTTAGTAGGTATAACACATCAATAACTTAGGTCACCTTAACAACATGAGATGAGGATTAAAAAAAAAAAAAGACAACATAAACGGAAGGTAGATAACACTACTGAAACATTATTTCATTCTTTTGTGTATGTAATAAAAAAAAAAAAATAGAGGCAAATTAAGCACTAATTTGATTTGTATAAATTGTCAAGCTCATCTATTTAAAATCCTCCCCAAATAGTTATATTCAAAGTACTCAAATTAAAATGTTTCCAAAGCTATGCTCACGAAGGTTTGCACAAAAATGAGGAACTCTTCACTGTTTGAGTTATACTCTTTTCAGTCCTAATTATAAAATTCAGTTGATTTTGTTTTAAAAAATATTTAAAAAAGCTAATTATATTAATTGATTATATCATATGGTGTATTTTATTATATTATATATTAGTTTATAAATTATACAACATTAGTTGGCTATAATCCCAGGGCTAAGTACAGCTGTCCCACTATTCTCGAGTCAACGACTCCTACGTTGCCATCTCACCTAGAGTTTTTTGCCGTGAGTCTAGCTGGCGATGAATTCCTTAGCTCAAGGCTTGTGTGTTTCAAACTTATTCGTGGGCTAAGCTTGTTTGTTAAGCCTGCTTTCTCGTCGGCCCATATATCTATTTTATGGGCTCACGGTATGCAGTAGTAGTTGTTCAGCTTAACTAAAGGACAAACTTCCATAATTAACCAAAACCAACAATAAATTAATTATAATATATATATAACGCTTAAGAAAATTAAAAAAAAAAACACACAAACTAATATAGCTTTTGGCCATTAAATTTTTTTTTAAAAAAATCTCTACCTGAGCTTTTACCGGTTTTAACTAATTCGCTTTTTCTCCTAAGATAGTACTATCTCTGATTTTAATTATAAGACACATTTGACTTTTTTTATAGAAGTTAAGAAAGAAAAATAATTACTTAATCATATAATATTTGATATTTTATTATATGATATATTAGTTTATAAGTCAAACAAAATAATTTAAGAAAAAATAATAAATTCTAATAATTTAAAGTAATATAATTAATTTTCTTACGATTCTTTAAAAAATTTAATTGGGTCTTATAATTAGGATGAGTATATATCTACACCAGATAAAGGTCAGTTCCCAATTCGATCCATTTCAAACAACCATGACAATAAGAGCTAACTAATCTAATAATTCAAAGTTTTAAAATTGTATCTCATATATTGGCCATAATTTCAATATCCTTTTATATTAAATATAACAACACATAGGAAAATTGTTTATTATTCACGTTGTAAAAAAATTAGTTTTGCTCGCAATACCCAAGATAATAACAATAATATAGGCTAAAGTATATGTTTTAGTCCTCTAAACTGAGACCAATATTCAGTTTAGTCCCTTAAGTATGTAACTATATCTTTAATCTCTTAATCTTAATGGCATTAGTCTCATTTAATCAAAAAAAGAGACAATTTTACATGGTCATTATACAATTAAATGTTCATGTTTATAATTATTTTATAACATAAAATTAAAATAAACTTTTCACTGAGCAGGTTTATTTTATTTTAAAATATAAAAATGGTTACCTTAAATGAATAAACTTAAAATAAATGCGATAATCTATGTGCTTATGTTTAATGTTAGATTAAGTTGATCAATTTCAAAAATAGTCATTGTTAACCTCACGAAATTTATGTTATTTTGATACATTTGCCTATAATGTTTTGCACTTTTTGTTAAATTCAAATATATTTGAGGACACATATGCAAAGAAAATATGCCTAGTTGATATTTAGATACAAGGGATAGAATTTATGGTTTAAGTGTGAATATTTTCCCATATTTCATCAACTTTGACTTTCATAGGCTTTCTTGTCTTCATAGATTATCATTTGAGTCACATGTGGAGCCATTTATAGTACAAATCGATGACTAAGAAGTTGAAAAAAAATTTAGAAAGTCCAGACATCGTCATAAAACAAGAAAATTAAGATTCTTATTTATTATTATCAGGAAGTACAAATCTGAGCCCATATCATCATCATCATCATTCTTCATCCTCATCCTTCTCATCATCATCATCATCATAGAAGGTTAAATTACGAGAGATAGAAAGGAAAGGGGAAAAAAGAAATAAAGAAAAAGGAAGGAAAATGGAAAAAAAAAGGGGGTCTTTTGTGGTAACGTTCCCAAAAGGTGTTATTTAATTACTTCTTCACCTTTATTACCGTGCGAGAGTGATAGGAAGAGAGAGAGAGAGAGAGAGAGAGAGAGAAACCGTGATCTGTATCTTCTTCCTCTCCTAATGCTATTGTCCTCCATTTTTGTAGAGCTTACAGCAAACTTTGAGGAATAATAAGATATTCAAAATCACTTTTACATATAAAACTTCCTTCATGAAAGTTATTCAATATATCTTGCTCTTTCTACAAACAATATTTTTATACTGATTGGACAATACTTGTGTTAGGATTTTGGGTAATATTTGAGTTTTGGTAATAGATGACCATATGATTATAGAGGATGATAAATATTTATTTTAATTAATCCAGTTTTATTATTTAGTTTTTTGTGAGAATTTAAAATTATTTTCTATTTACAAAGTTTAAGATTATTTTATATATATGATATTTTTACCAATTAATTTTTTAAAAAATGGTTGATTTGGTTTTGTTGAAGGTATCAATGAATTTTTATGGCATAATTTTGACATTTAAGATTGAAATTTGAATGTGGGAATTTTAATGGAACTTTATATTTAAGAAATTGGAGATTTTTGTTAAAGCAAGCTATTTGAGAGTACTTAAGGATTTAATTGAGTGTTTGAATTGTTAGAGAAAATAGAAGGGAAAATGATACTTAAATACTACATGAATTTGCAAAACCCAAAAAGGTCTGTTAACATTTCAAAAAGACACCAAAGTACCATAGACCAAATTGGGTTTTTTATTTTTTTGAAGGGAAAAGTGATCCGAAAACTAGCGAACTCCATTACTCTTATGGGTAATCTCATTACTCTTACGGGTAATCTCATTACTCTTACTGCGAAAAATCCCCTCTCCTTTGTTTTCCAAATTTGCTAAAGTGAAAAGTGATCCGGAAACTAGCGAATTCCATTACTCTTATAGGTAATCACATTACTCTTATAGCGAAAATCCCCTCTCTCCTCTGTCATAGGCATATTTCTCTCTCCTCTGTCACTATGCGACAGTCAGTGTCAGTGTCAGATGAATAGTGACAAAGGGAGAGAGAAAAACAGAGATCAGAAAATTATAGCGAAATCCATTACTCTTCTTAGTAATCCCACTACTCTTATAGCGAAAATCCTACTACTGTTCATATCTGAAAATTTGAAACCCAATTTGGTCCATGTCTTTTTGAAATGTTAACAGACATTTTTGAGTTTTGCAAATTCATATGGTATTTAAGTGGAATTCTCCCAAAATAGAAATTCGTGTTAAAGTGATTAATTATAGTTTGTGAGAAATTTGAGAATTTTCCCTTACTTGGAAGTGTAAATTTTAGCTATAAATAGCTAAGTGGTAAAATTGAGATTTTTGAATGATTTGAGCTATGAAAACCTCAAGTCTTATTGGAGATGATTAAGTATGGCATAGAGTGAAATTAAGAGATCTAAAGGAGATTAATTCCCTAAGTTATTATTTTTACCACCCAATTAGTTGATAAACTAATATGTGGTGACGTTGAATTGTGTATATCGATTTATAATTTGTTGATGTTGAGCATAGGGCTTTGATTGTGGTAATATTTATTTGCTTAACGACAGGTAACCACTTTTCACTTGTCATAGATGCTAGTGTCTTGTTTTTGAGAGATTTTAATAATATGAAATAGTGGAATGAGATATGTACTATCTATTAGCATGTTATATTTTTTTTATTAAAAAACTTGTCTAGTGAGACTTTGGATTTGAAGAGGAAATGTGAAGTGTGGAAAATATGTTTTATCTTGAATTGTTTGTAAGAGTATTACCATGAATAGTCATGGGATAATCATTATGTATTATTGATATTATGATAATGGTAGATTTGTTTGTGATTGATGAAGAGAGAATAGAGAAGATACAATCACGTGATAAGATCTCCTATTAGTGCACATTGGATTGGTTATTCATCCCTATTGGAATAGGACTAGTGTCTTATTTGTTCCTAAGAGAAAGGAATGGGTTGTTGTGGCTTGGGTGAGAGAAAAATATTATCACATGGTGAGACCTTCCATTGGCGCATATGGGTTAGTTATTTGTCCCCATTGGGATAGGTCAGAGTGGCCCATTCATCCCTATTACGATAAGACTATGTGGATCATTCATCCTAGAGAGAAAGATACACTTTGATAGCTCTTTTCGTTCCTAAAGTAAAAAAATAGTCCCTTATGGCTTATGTGTATGTCTCCAAAATGATGGAGACAAGCCTTCTTCGGCTTCTGTGTTTATATACCTATTTTAGTAGAAACTCAAATGAGTTAATGTGCATACTTTTGGAGATGGTGTAAATAATATTATGGTATTAATATTGTATATTTCACTTGACATATATGTTAGATCCTATATTTTGATGATAATCAAACATTTAGTTTTAATTTTAAAATATAAGGATCTCTTAAGAAATATCATATCATGAAAAGAATTTAGAAAAAGATTCATTAGTTTTTGCAAACTCAAGTCTTCAAGAAAATTTATTCAAGTTTAGTTAAGGTTTTTCATTAAAACTCAAGTCTTGAATATAAGCAAACTCGAGGCTGATATGAGTAAAATAGGGAGTTTTTGGAAGCCACAACAGTGAGTCACTGTTGTGATATGCTTCAAAGCGAGTGACTTGCTTTTTAAGGCATCCTAAGACTTGAGTTTGGGGAACATTTACCATTTACAACGAGAGTGACTTGCCATTGTAAATGTAACCCAAACTCTCACCCAAACTCAAGTATGGGCACTCTTTACATATTGAGTGACTCACTATGTTAAAGAGTCCCAAACCCGAGTTTGGGTCCACACTTAAGTCTTCATATCATTCAAAATTTATCAAAACTCAAGCATATTGATCTTATTAAACTCAAGTTTATTCATGTTTACACTAAGTTCTCTTTTCAAAATAAATCCAATGACTCAAGTTCATTTTTTCCTTAGACTGAAGTTTTTCCTATTATAGTTTCATAAACCTTCTAGAAAACTCAAGTCTTCTTTTCAGCTAAACTTGAGGTTGGATTCATTGAAAAATTTATGAAAGACAAGTATGTTGAATACATCTTAAGTAAATCTTTAAAAACATTGAGTTAATCTAAAAAATCTCTTTATTGTTCAAAGCAGTATTTTTATTAGAACAAATCTTAGAAGAGAAACTAAATCCAAATGCTTTATTAATCTTTATCTTCATCTGAGATGCTCTTTTGAAATAAGTTAAACTCAAGTTTAGAAATGAAAGAGCAAACTAGTCACCCAAGAGGGGGGTGAATTGGGTGTCTTAACAATTTTTTAGCTAAACTCAAGAACACAAGAGTTTATACTGGTTCGGTCCAACTCCTTACCTACGTCCAGTTCTCAGTCACCTACTGAGTTCCACTATTTCCCAAGATTATTTACGGGCTCTTGGTGCCTCAGTACAGACTCGATTTACTCTTAAGGATCACTCCCCCTTACAAAGCTCAATCCAAGTCCCCTACTCAAGGTTCCCAATTAACCTTGAGTAACT
>JBAGKO010000012.1:15344542-15362170 GCA_037177275.1 Acacia concinna
CGCTGAAAGTTGTTTCAGCAGCGACTTTTATATGTCGCCACCAAAAGTCTAACTTCCAGCGGCGACTTTTTTTGTCGCCGCTGAAAGTTTTCGTTGAAAGTCTGTTTTCTTGTAGTGTAATATATAGTATGATAGTACATAACATGTGATATAATTAGCAATCTCTTTAAAAAAAATCAACTTTATATTCAAAATCGAATGGAGTATAATTTTATAGGTTCAATCCTATAATCTCAATCCCACGCACTGTCAAACTCATTTCCAATCCGTTAAATTTCATGCTAAGTACCAAATGGCGAATAGTTCTGTCATTCTACAAAATATTTTAATGGAGATTAGGTCAACCAGTAAAGAGCCAAAAATGAAGGAAACGCCGCACTGAAAATATTACATTATTTAACACGTCCATGAATCAATTGTGTGAAGTGTAGACCACACACACACACACAGATATATTAGCAATATTAAGCCAATACATATGTCACACGTATCAAAGGAACAGGATAATTTACAATGGCATTGGTCTATCATGTGAGGGGGGCTAGATATTTCGGCACTGGATGATTTTGACGCTTCAGTGAGGAGTATATAAGTAATTAATAAACGACTTGTACAACTCTCAACTTTGATATGTGATGTTGAGCTTATAGCCTCCAGCGTCGCCACCTCCCCAGCCTCAGAAGCCGCCAACTCTTAATCGCCACCTTCCCAGGCTCCACAGTTGATGATTGATCGGCGCAATAGGCCTATACCAATCGGACTAATTGCAATTGCTATGATTGGTTTGGTGGTGATAATGGTGGGGTTATTTACTATTCCCTCCTGTCCTAATTATAAGGCCCCTTTATAGTCTACAAAAGGGGCCTTATATTTAGAAAGGAGGGAGTATTTTCTTTATATGGAGAAAGAGAAGAAGCAGCCACAGCCACCACCACCCGAAGGTAAATCCATTTTGCTTAGGTGCTCGATCTATTTCACAAAGAGAAAAAAATGACAAGAAAATCTCTCCCTTCTCCTTATTTTATCATTTTTAACTATATTCATACAATATCATTAAACAAACATTTATAAATTTTTTATGTTCAAACATGCAACTAGCTATATCAGCACCACTCTTGGTGTCTCCTTTATGTATAATACCAAATTATTGCATACTGCTGGCCTGGACTTATGGAGTGTCAATGGCCTCTCATCCAATAACACACACACATACTTGGGGCTTGTGGAGTTACCGAGTTATTCAAACTTAATTTTATCTTATAATTTGTTAAAACAGATATATATATATAGTTTTATAATTTTTTATCTCAAAAAATTACTTTATTACCTTAAATGCATCACATAAATTATTTTTTAAAAAAAGCATTCCAATTCAATGCACCATTTTTTCAAGTTTAAATGAATGAAAAGAAAATTTCCATAAATGAGAAGGAATACTATAAAAACCATCATAAATTGCAAACACATTAATTACAAAGAAAACTATTTTTTTTTATTCCTCAATGTTTATGACTAATCAATTTTGGGAAAAAAAATCCATACACTTTTTTATCCTGTTTCTAATCCATTTCTAACATGTTTCACTAGCCAAGAAAAACCTTACAGCTCATTAATTCGGTCTTAAAATATAATAATTTTTTCACTTCTTCCCTATTAAATATACATATATGCTGCCTCTATTTTAAATTTTTAATAACACACACTAACATTTAATAGGGGTAAATATGTAATATTATCATTAATTACTTTTTAGGTGGATTTATAATAATTACTTTGTCAATCGTCCGTGAGTTCAACTGGCAATGGGGTTGGACACGCTAATAAATGGAGTGGTGTTCGATCCCTGAAAAGACCACTTAGTTGTGGTTTTAGTCACGGCGCTTGGGGAGGCATCCTAGCTCCAGGGTGTCTAGATTAATGCCTGAGGGTAATTGACGGCTCGCCCTGCTCGATATTGGTATCACTTAAAAGGAATGGAGATTTCGCCCTGCCCTTGAATTGTGGGTGAGCCCGACCTCTTTCCAAAAATTTTATTATAACAAAAAAAGGACCAGAGTGATTGTTTGGACAAAAATAGTAAGAAAACCCTCTTATATTTAAAAGAAGGGGTACAGGTACACACCAACTAGTTCTAAGCCTAGTGGAAGAGGTTTTGAGCACTTAAGTATTAAGTATCGATTTTGAGTCATTTTAAATGTAAAAAGGACTTTTAAGAGATCCGAATTAAGCCGTGTCTCTCATCTCTCTTTTTTCGTCTTATTCTCTTGATGTTCACTCAAAATAAAGGTGTTTTAAGAAATTAAGAAGCAATTTTTTACATATTTATTTTAACCAACTTTTTTATTTAGTTAATTGTATTTTATAAAAAGGATTTGAGAAAGTCGTTTTTACCAACATGCTTGAAACAATTATATATTGATGTCACCTTCCAGTGGCAGCTGAACAAGAGGTTGCACTTTCATTATTTGAACCACTATCTTCTTATAATGGCTTGAGACTATGGCCAAGAAAATTTACATATGAAGAATTAGAATCAGCAACAAATGGATCCTAGACTCAAATTTTCTGGGCGAAGGTGGTTATGGCGTTGTTCACGAAGGGATCCTCCTTTATGAAGAAACTTGTTTTGCCATAAAGTAGCTAAAATCTGGAATCCAACAGGCCCAAAGAGAGTTCCTGACTGAAATTTGGGTCATTAATCAGGTCCATCACAAACATCTTGTTTCCCTTGTTGGATACTGCATTGGCGAATCTCACATCAAGATGATGCTTGTTTATGAGTTTGTGCCTAATAAAACCCTAACCTTCCACCTCAACTCCATGGTAAGATTTCTAGTATTTTGAAACATTTTTAGCTTTTGACCACTCACTTTTAAAAAAATTGATAAAATTAAACGAAATGATCAACTATGTATATTTATTGCCTTAAAAGAAGTGCTAGTTGGGTATTATATTTTTTCCTAAATGTAAGACTTCAATCCATTTATCTCTATTGATTGCATACATTAAATAGTTTCTATCAAGTGATAGTCATGACAAAAGATGGAGTTTTAGGACAATCAACCTACATTTGTTACAAATAACTAACGTAAGTAACTTAATCTATACACATTAGTCATCTAGCTCTTACATTAGACATCAGATCTAGTAATATGAATGTGATTAAGAAGAAGAAATAGTGGGATGGGTTCATCTAACTCATAAAGATACGATGGACTTGTATCTAATTTGTGTGTGTAACTCATTCATTAGAAAAAGGCACAGAAACTATATAGACTGGAAAACAAGGATGAAAATTGCTATTGGCTCTGCAAAAGGATTGGCATATCTGCATGAAGAATGTGAGTTTAATTACCTGATATGCCATTGTCCAATTTTTGTTCACTGTTTCTCTTTAAAATTTTTACCTCTTTCAGTTCAATATTGTTTTAGGTCAACCGAAAATCATACACCGCGACATCAAGGCAGCAAATATTCTGATCGATGACAATTTTTAGTCAAAGGTACCCTTCATAACTTGTACGTACAATTACACATCTTACTTAATTTTTTTAATATATAAATGTTTTTCTAAATTATTACACAACACACAAAGATGAAACCTAACAACTTAATACATAACAAGTGAGATCGAAATATAATCCTATCTTTCAATCAGGTTGCAGATTTTGGACTGGCCAAACTTTCATTTGAGTTGCAGGTCTTGAGTCGAATAATGGGAAGTTTTGGGTGAGTTTTATAATTAGTCTTTTTATGATATTTTCTTCTGAATCTCATTATTGATTTAATTATGTACATGGAGATTGCCATTTAATTTGATGTATTCACTGTTTAAATTATTTGAAGATACGAAATTCTAAATTTTACATTGAACACGTCACAGATATTTAGCACCAGTATATGCAGCTAGCTGTAAACTCACTGAGAAGTCTGATGTCTTCTCCTTTGGTGTTGTGCTCTTGGAGTTGATTACTGGACAAACACCAGTTGGGGATACTGAAACTTTTCCAAATAACAGTATGGTTGAGCGGGTCCGTACTCTATATATATAATATTTGTGCCGCATTATTAATGTTCATTAAAAACTCTTGGGAAAGCATAGTGCTTGGTCCCTAAAGTTTTGGAACCAGTTTCATTTTGATGGACACCATAATATCAATCAGATTTTGGCTATCCAGATCTGATTGGGACGATCCAGACTTGAGTTTTTATATTTTTATTTTTGGAAAGAATTATTTTAATGGGTAAAATATAAAATAAAGATAATCTATGAAATATTATTTTTAATATTTGCATCCTCATTCAGCTACAAGTCGTCCTTCGATGTGCCAGGTTAATACTAATTATAGTGCAAATATATACGTCCTTCGTTCCATAAAGATCCAATTGACTTTATTTGTAAAGGTTAAGGAAATTAAATATATTACTTCTTACAAAATATAGTTTATATCATTTATATTATATACTACCTCCAGTCATAATTATAAAAATCAATTAAATTATTTTTTGGAAGGTTGAGAAAACTAAATTAATTAATTAATCTTTTTTTTTTGAAGTTATTTAATCATATCATGTCTAGTGTATCATCATATTATATATTAGTTAATGAGTCAAACTAACTAATTTAGAGAAAAACCAAAGACAAAAGTACTTTAAGATTATTTATTTATTTATATTAATATCTTAAAAAAAGTCAATTTAATTTTATACTTAGGACGCAACGTTGTATATGCTTTCAAACCAGTAGATAGTGATATTTTGTTTACTTCAATTATACATGTTTGAATATAATTAATGAAAAATGAGAGGAAGCAGGTGATTCAAGCTTTAGAAGGAGTGATTTGTCTGGACAATGATCTGACGACGGACGAGAACCCGGCGAGGCGTCATCTCAGCGATGACCTAAGCAAGTTAAGGAAGATGGCACTCGGACATATAGCCCTACTCACTCTGATCAACTTCACTACGCTACCACCTCCACCTCCATTTCTAGTTCTGGCTCCAAAACATTCATATAGAGGCATCAAACGTGAATAATAAATGTGTAGTTTTTTTTTTTTTGGTGACAGAATAAATGTGTTGTTTGTTGGAAGATTTTTTCGCAGGTACAGTGTACGAATTGTAGGGTACAAGTGTGTATTTTGAAGAGAAAATTGCAATCTCATGCACATTGTGTCAAGTCTGGGTTTTGTTTCAGACTGTGTATGTAAGTTATTTCCGGGGGTATATGTTTCAAAATTGTTGCATTGGGTTTACTCCATAGATCTTGCATGTTCTTAAAGCACATTATGCGCAACAATAATTTTTGAAATGCGTAGCTAAGCTAACAGACAGTGTTTTTCTTTTCTTTCTTTTTTTCCCGTTATGTGACAGGTGAATAAATTTAAAAATACAGTCATCTTCTCATTAATTAAATGCCTTCCGTGCTTGTTAGTTGTGACATGAACGCATATGCACTAGGAATTACAGTGAATATACAATAATTTAGTAGTTGTGCTTCAGATCAGGTCAGTGCTCAGCGTAATGATGAACAATGAAAACTATGCATCATTACAAATTGTTCAAACCTAATTTAGATGGTTTAAATTAATTTTACACATGGATCTTAGTGAAAATGGGCATTCCACCTTAATTGACACTCAACGACTCTAACGGCAATCTTATCTCCCGTTTCGGGGACCTCCCGATGCCATTTCATTTTTCTCTCTTTCGAGTCCAGAGTCAACCTCGCCTAGATTAGATTAGAATCCATGAACGAACAACTAAATATAACAAATCGAATCAAGAAAATCAATACATTAGCTCTATAATCCACCAATCAAGTTATATATATACTAGTGCAAAAGACCCCTTTTCACTTCTGTTAAATATATGCTTTCGCTACTTCAAGAGGGGAGTAGTGGAAAGTGGTGAAAAGGAAAGTTTGGATTTACGGCGTCTTTTGTACAACAACAGACACCATAAATGCTTAACTTACGATGTCTGTTGTATGGCAACAGACATCGTAAATGCCTAATTTATGGTGTCTGTTTCAACTAGGAACAACCTTCATAAATATCTAGTTATAGCGTCTATCATGGTAACAATAGACGTCATAAGTGGATTTTTAATAAAAAACATTTTTAATTAAATAATCTCATTTGAGGATTTGATTTTATAATCCACCAAAGTGAGGTTTTACAACTTACAAAATCTAATATTATAGATACCACCAACAATATATTAGATATACAACCAATAGCAAACTCGATCACTAAAAAAATTTGAATATCATATTACCAGGTTCTACAAAAAAGATAATTAAACTTTGATGTACAATTGCAATATTATTGTTTACTGTAATTTTGTTAAATATAGGAAGTATCCAGACTAAATTGTGTAGATCTCTCTCATCTGTAGCTTCGAATATGGGTCCAAACTTTAAAAATACTGCAAATTAAAAAAAGAACCTTTACATAAGTAATATTATAAGGAAAACTCAATGTATAAACTAAAATTAAAATTTATAATATTTTTACCTTTTCAAATGAGTCAATGTCCCTTAGTGATGATCTCGATTGTCTCAACAATAATATTTAAATGCACTGATACATTAGTCTGCTGAGGAATAATGCTGAAGTAGACAATTTTACAAAATCAGCAAGTCTTGTTAAAACTTTTGGATAATAAGGTAATTGTAATTACTAACATAAATGTAGCTATGCATATGATAAATATTGCTTCCAGAAGTGTGAAACCACAACATATCAAAGTAGGAAAAAAGCTAGTTTGATGAGCAGTTCACCTTAGTTCAACGTCTCTAGTTTGATACAGTACAACCAACTGGCAATGTTTCCCATCGTTCACTAATGTAGTAGTCTAACAACATCGGTTAACCAAGTTCACCCTCCGAATTTACTTCCTGCTGCCCTGTAATATGGCAGTTCCATTAAATGGTAGAAGACAATAAATTTAAAATAACAATGGACATGAAAAGAATACCTCAATCACATATTTCAAAGAGTGTATGCTCAATTGACTCTCACAACAAAGCAAAATGAACGAGTTAAATAACATCTGAGCAAAATATGAACTTTCTACAGTTGTGACAGCTTCAACTTCAACAGGTGCACTTTCAGAATGAACGTCAGCTTGTCCAGGTTTAGGTTTAGAATCAGCATTCAGAGGTGACTCAGGTAAATCTTTTCCACTTGATGGTTCATAAGTACCATCTGAAATAATATAGCACAATATGGGGTACAAGTCATGGGAAAATTATAATATCTACTTTTCATCAATAAAAATACTTGCCTATAATATGCATGGAGATTAAATTTGATTCTTTATTTGGGCTTATTGACACATTGCAAACCACATCCCCTGATGCAGTATCTGTGGCAACAACATGTGCATCTCTTGTTGCACTAATTAACAGCCCTTTTCCAGGACTGTCAGAAACATTGGTTGCTAGTTTCTGTGAACTGTTTGGTAAGCCACAGCTATCAGAAAATTTTACATTCATAGAAATTATTGGCGAGGGTACACTAGATTCCTCATTGGTGACAAAGAGAACTGATGGTTCTATGATATCAAGCATAATAACCTGCAAAGTGGATGTAAAAATGAATTCAGACTTGAAAATTGCTTAACTAAAATTATAAGTCAGCACATTAACCAACAATAATCGAACTATCTCATTTAGAAACATAAAATTGTGGAAGATCTCACCCTTCCACATTCATATCCAACAGCAAGCTTCCCTGCCAGGTTTACAAACTTTAGGTTACATACAGGAGAACTTTGAAGGGAAAATACTGCTACGCAATGAGGTCCATTCCCTTCAGGAATCTTTTGAACTGTTACATTTCATAAGTATTGATTAAAACCAGTGATTAGAAAAACCAACCTATGTTTGATTCACACACCAAAATATAATTTAGATCAATACGGAACTAATCTGACATACTCCCTTTGGTGAGTAAAAGAGCACATATTGAATAAACCACACAAGCAGCAGTATAATAATTATCAGAGGAAAATAGCTTCAGAATAGAACATTTTTTACCACCAAGTTATCCTGTCCTTACCCAGAAGCACGTTTTTCAGATTAAGATCCTTGACATGGTATGAGATTCTACCTTACCATGTGGTCAAAGTTCAATCCTCTCCATCTTATTTGTATTATCAAATCAAATTTTAACGCAAGATAATGGTGGGCTTGTGTGAAGTCTCAGGGATTTTGTGTGATGGAGCCAATACAACAACAATAATAAAGCTTTCTCCCACTAGGTGGGGTCACATGAAGCCAACTTATGCTTGCATATATAATGACAAAATAAATCAAATCACGTGACATTGATAAGTTTATAAGGTTACATATTTGCTAAATGTAGATATGAATCTCTAGATATGAAAGCCATTTATTAAATAAGTCTATAGTATTTATTGTCTTGGCAGTGAGGTTTCTGAAATGAGAAAATACCTGCTTAACACTAGAAACAAGTAAATAGAATTATGTTTGCAAATTATTGAGAAAACCAACCTTTGTTTTCATTTTCTGTCACAAAGTACATGTTTGTTTCATCTGAACTCCCAACTAGCCCATATAGACGAACCTATATGCTTTCACAGGATTAAATTACAAAGGATTCACAAGCTTATTGCATAAGAAAGGAAGGAAAGTATTATATAAAATTTTTACCAGACCACATTTATTGCCGACCGCCAACTGCAAAGTATCAGGACAAAAGTCCAATGCTGATACTGGTGCACTTGCACTATCAATTTTGATACCATTCACCTACCAATTGCAGAATTCATTTCCAAATGAAGAGCAAGGTCAAGTCACTAACATGGGATTCTTTTTCCGAAACTTTAAAAGTTCAATAGAACTTTTCCTGTCTACCATGTTTCAACAAAATCACCAATTACAAAATAGTATAACATGCTAACCTCAGATGTCATATTGTACACTAATGCGAGAGAAGGATGAGTGACATCCCAGATCCGAATAGATCCATCTTGGTAACCTGCTATGTACATTCGAAGGACACGAAGGTCTTTCAAAAGCTGACCTGGAACTCCACCAGTCAAAGGCCACTTCATTCCACTACTGTTCTGATCCTGTGTTGTACTCTGCTTAGCAGCTAATAAGATCTGGAGAATCATCCAACGCAATTAGTAGCGGCAATAACTTTTTTTCTTTATTTTTTTAAACTAAAAGGGAAACTTGCATTTGTGCAAATAATATATCCATTTAAAAATTTACCATAAGCACAGAAATGGAAAATAAATAAACAATATTTAGACCAAGGAAGCGTGCGCTACCTCAGACAAGGTGCTAAATAACTTCCCATCTCCACGCACCACACTGAGATTTGTTGTTGTCATGTGTGGCTCAAGAGTGGGTATGACCATGGGATATTCCATTGAAGGAACAGATGCATTTTTTTTGTCTTGAGACATTAAGGAACACAGGTAAGCATTGTCATAAAGATGCAGCTGTCCAGGATTCGTCAACACACATAGCACATTACAAGCTCTGTCTGAAGAATAATCATTTGCTAATAAAACCATATCAGCAAAAGAACCATTAAGTGTAACATCAATACGGCCACTGCACTTGAGACCTTCAATCCCAGAAGACCAGTCAACACTCAAAACCTGTATGAGAACAACATTATAATTACTAATACTATTTAAAAATCAAATAGTCACTGTAAGTATGGAACTTACAGTCAAAACTTCTTGAGACCCAATTTCATCACCGCCATAAACAAATAGAAGGCCCCCAGTATTATTGTTTGATCTATTTGCACACCAATGAAGAACAATGACAAGTAGTCTTCTATCTGCTGATGATAATTGAAGTTTGGCAACATAATTTGACATTTTTTTAGCTGCATGACCAGTGGAAGAGTCAGCAGTTGACACGTCCCAGAACATTATATCACCGTCTATGTAACCAACAGCAACAACTGATCCATCATTAGATGCCCAACAGACAGAGCTTATCTCCTTATCTTCTTTATGGTCTAGTTCATTATCAGACAGCACATCCTCAGTGTTATTCGGATGAGCAACCACTTTTATATCCTTTAACTCAAGATCCCTATGTCCTCTGATGAGAACAACTTTATCTTCAGAAGCATCCCATAGTACAAGCACGCCATTCTCGTATGCAATCAGCAGTCTACAGAATGATTTGGGGGAAAAATGTTGAACATAGCTACAACATATCATACCAGTTCCAGTGCATGTGCAACTCAAAACTGAATTTGTAAAGCCACATAATAGCTGGTTCAATATTCCTAGAAATGATATTTCCATGTTGCTATTGCAATCAATTAGCATAATCAAATAGCTATTTGATGAAAATTGATACATGTCATAGCACAATCGATGATAATAGACATCATCTTAATGGTAATTTAGCATACAATAATATCCCAGTTCAATTGTTTGAAATTTCCTCATGATTCTCATCACAGAACCTTATTTAATAACGAGTTTAAGACATTGCCGTACAACAAAAGGCAAAGAACGGTGACTACAAATGAAAATATAGATGAAAGATTCAATCTTCTTTTAGATGTCATTTTAAAGGAAATACTTTTTTTCTTATGGTTATAATTCTTTTAATGGAGTCAGGCTGATGATGCAACTAAAACTCAAGCCAGTCTATTATCATTCTTTTGTTCTGAAAGAACCAGCACCACTTCAAAGTTCATTTAGTCATGAAATAACCAGCTCAGCCAAGGAGTTCTGTAATGACCTAGAACTCTTGTCTTGCATTCTCCTATACAACTTAATTACATCATCAGAGAAAAAATGCTCATCTTGCCTGTTTCCATCAGAAGAAGGTTGATGAAGAACTCTGACCACTGAAACACAATCAAGGGACATCCCAGCTGCTTCTGCAAACGTGAGCAAATTTTTAATAAGATATTAAACTTAAAGAAATTACATGATTGTCCATATTCCTATTCTTGTTTTGCATTGCTTCAATTCTGTCTTGCACAAATATTAAGTCACTTCAAGATGTGCAGCTAGTTAGTTACAATATACATCCAAAAAGAGTTTCCTTGACAAATGCTGGAAAGGATAGCATCTCTCTCACACATATTAAACTCAAACGGAAAAAATTGCCCAGGATGTTCTTAAACCGGCCATTTTGGTAAGTATGAAAATACTAGTCTTGCTTTCAGCTCAAGCATGGCATAAATGAACTGTAAGAAAGAAGAATTTACCAGCAATTACATCGGTAGGAAGATAGTAAGGCAAGATCACAAGTTTTCTGTCTTCAGGGTCAAACTTCAAAACATATACCATTCCATGCTCACTTCCGATATACCTAATAGTTATCAACAGTCCAACAATGATTCAGGTTCAAGTGCCAAAATTTCATCTGAAAGAACAGAGAGCAGTATGCAGATTGGAATCCATCTCTATTACATGTAACTAGTTCCATAAATAACAGAGAACGCCGTTATGGTAGATTCCCACTGTAAAGCAGAAGCTATATGCCTGCTTTCCAAATCCCAAACCTGCCATTATCAGAAACATGCAAAACCAATCAATTAATACAACAAGGGGGAAGGGAGACTATATGAGAGTAAAGACAAAGGAATAAAACAACGTGACCAAGATACTGAGCAAAATAAGAAAGCTCAGAGCCTGAGAGAGATTAAAATATAGAGTGCAATACACTAAACATCCCAAGTTTGGCTGATCTACGCGAATATCTCTCTTATTGCAAAAGTCATAGTCAGCTCCCATGACATTATGGCATATACTGCAGAAACCTCCCGTCTAATTTATTTTCTGTTAGAGAAGTCATTTTTTGACAGAGTATAAAACTAATGTGATTTTATTTTTAATATGATAGCAAAAAAAGTTTTGTAACTTTAATTTTGGAGGCAGCCCATATCATATAAATTTTTAATTTCATTGAAGTTAAATACATTCAAGGAAAATTTACAATGAGGTCCCAAATAAAGGACTTTACATCAAATAGGTCCCATGAAATCACCTATTTACAGTCAGGTCCCAAGATTGTTAATTGGGTTGTTAATTACAACCAGGGAGGTTGTAAGAGGTTGTAATTAACAACCCCGGCAGCGCAATTAACAACTCCGGGGTTGTTAATTGGGACTTGGCAGTAATAAATTCCTGAAATCTGGGACCTGACTGTAAATATGTGATTTCACGGGACCTATTTGACATAAAGTCCCTTATTTAGGACCTCATTGTAAATTTCCCTACATTAAAAGGGAGTTGAATACAATTTTCAAAACAAGAAGGATATCAAGTAAGATTAAGCCAAACATCAAAGAAAGTTGGTGTAATGTACTCTAAAACATAAAACCATAAGAAGAAAAAAGAAAGCCTGATCATAGACAGTTCAGAAGAACTTATAGTCTAAGAAGAGTACCTGTATTTCATTATCATTTGAGACACTGACAAGAAAACCTTGATTTTGCAAGAACTGTAACAGATATACCGGGAGTTAACAACAGAGATCAAAATATTCATTACATCATATGAAACTACAAAAGTAGTTTCATTTATGAACACACTTTTTTTTTTTTTTTTTGCATCTAGAGTTCAAGAGCTTGTCTTCCATTGCTAGATCAATAGACAAGTATTATGTATGCACTTCCATGCACAGGCAAGCATTACATGCATGTCAGCACATGAATTCCATAAATGCGCAAACTCAACAGACACGTCATCAGGGTGACAAAAGATTTAAGATTGACATGTATAACGAACCTCTAAATTTTTGAATGACGCATGCTTTGGGGAGAAAAGAATCCCTTCAATGCTGTCACCACCAATTACCTTTATCCGACCATCTCTTCAGAGAATGAAGAAAAGTGAACGTCAGCTCAAGAAACCATAAACAGTCTGCACTGAAATCATTTCCATCTCACAACTCCATGATGTATTGATGTGCTACTATATTGCAGCTCAAATAAATGTTTTGTTTACAGGCAATTTACCCTTCAATATCTATACTAAAGTCATATAAAGAATTCGAGTGGTACATGATTTTGTGCCAGTCTAATTACGTTAAAAACTATATGTTGAAACAACCAAAATGACTTTGTTAAGGCAAATAGATATAAAAGCCCCTTTCAGACTTCAGTCCTCTATCTGTTTGCACAAATCAATCTTTGTTCATATATTAATTAAGAGTTAAGATAATGAAATTTTTCTGTAAAATAATGTTGTCATCAGAAAATCTCGGAGTATGAACTAAAAAGTCAAAGCTAATTTTCAGATCTCATATATCGTATAGAAAAGAGTTAGTGTATACTTCAACTTGGTTAATAGGTAGACGTGTGTCAAAATCTAAAATATTTTACCCAAGTTGATCGGCAATGATGAGTTTCAGTAAAGCAGAAAAAAAACGTATAGTGTCAACATAAAGTCAATAAAAAGAACTCACGGAGTTCCTATTGCCAACAGACGTTGAGTGTGATCAAAAGCCAGGATAGATGCAGTTGATGGAACGCCATAGTGGAGAACAACTTTGGGATCCAAATCTGCCGATGTAAAACTTCCCTGTTCCACATTACGCTGCTGAAGAGCATACGAAATGTTCAAATGAAATATTACAGTTAATAAATACAACAAACAGAAAACAAATACTAATTGGGATGTGTTAGAAAGTTTAACTTTTTCTTGTGGCAGAAGAAGGGGAGCTATTAAGGAAAAGACTTTATCGCCTATTGACCCACAGCCAGCGAACATTACAATTATAAGTAAACAACTCATTAAAAAGAAAACAAATATATCTATTCGTACTTCAGAGCAACCATTCAATTGCTAAGATTTCCTATACCCAAAATAAAGGTGCGGAATCAACCCAGAAGCCTTATGGCAGAGGAAGCAGGAACGAGTTCAACTCGAAAATAACGGTTTTGATTTGTCATGGCTTTATCCGACACCCAGTCTCAAAAACGATTCGGATTAAGTTTCAAATCGCTTAGTCCTGGGAATTCAGAGTGATATGAACTTAACGATGTAATATTACTTTATCGCAAACTATATTGGAAACAGACGCTTTCTCTGCTCTATCCGTGACACACCGGCGACATTCTTCATCGACATTGACCGTCGATTATTGCTGAAAATCAAGAGAATCAATGAAAATAATAGACATAGAACATGTACCTGAGGATGTTGTTCTTGTGTATGTTTGTGAAATAATTTAGCAAACATTGCGGGTGATCCAACAGACTCTTCCCCTATCTGAGCTATTCAGTTTGTTTGGGATGCATTTCTCTTGTGTTCATTCATATTTCTGTTTCTACGGTGCTTCACGTAATGTATGGATGATCGGGATGATGCATCACGGATGGGGCTGGGAATTCCCATGCGGAATCGATTAATCGAACTGTGATGTGGGCCTGAGATGAGGATTATTTGACCGTTGGATTTCTCAAGTTAGATTGGGTTGCAAGTTAAATACGATTCGATCCCTGCATCACCGCAGAGTAAGTTGGGCCCACGATGAGAAACGAAAATTGTTATACACTCGTATGCTGTAAAAATACTTCATGGAAATTATTTGTTTATAGTCTATAGTTTATATTGTAAAATGTATTTGATAGATTTTTAAGATTTATATATTGTGCACTTTTTTGTTTATTTTTTTACGACTATTGTCTTCGAACATTTAGTTTGTTAAAGCATTAATTTGACTAGTAGTTTTCCTCCGATAAATAGTTGACTAGTGGTTGATTCTGAAGTTAAGGTTTTTAGCTTGCATATATGGCCAAGGATGTTCATCTCACTTAATTTTGTAATGTACTACGTAGTACTTTTTAAACTGTGCTTTGTAATGAACGTTTCCTTTTTGTTTCATACGCAGTGAACAATTTCAATTTAAACCTAAACTTGGGTATGGTTTTTTGTGAAATTGCCTTGTTCGAACTCACATTCAAGAGAATGAAAGGGAAACACTTTCACCATCAAGCCGCGTGTTCAATAGGCACTTGGGTATGGTTTTTGGAATAACTTGGTTTAATACCACACTTGAATATTAGAATGACATTAGATTAGAATAAAACATTGTATATGGTAGCGATTGGAACATTTAAAAATAACTTTTCAAATGTATTTTATTGCTACAGTATGAATCATAGTTGTACTGTTTGTTTTAGAATAAAGATATGATGTATTTTCTTTGGCAAAAAAAAAAAGATATGATGTATTTTGTGGACAAAAATAGTAAACCAAAATTACATCCACGACTGATAATTCCTTTTTAACTTGACCCAAAAAAAAAAGGGACACCATCCTTAATACAGTAATCTAAAATATTACATATTAATTAGTTTGATGCATTTATATATCCCAAGATTCTTTTTCTCTGAATTGGAGTCCATATGTTATCAACTTTCTTATGGTCTGTTTGGATTAGATTTTGAGAATAGCTTTTACACTTTACGGGGTAAATATATGAGAGAAGTTTTGTCTCGATTTGCGCAAACATAAGTTTTAGAAATAAAATCAAACGGACCCTAAGTCCTATATAAAAAATTCAGTTGACTTTTTTAGAACTTAAAAAAAATAATTAAATCATTTAAGAATATTTAAATATATCATTTTTCTCAAATTATTTTGTATAACTTATAAACTGATATATAATATAATGATACACACGTATGATATGATTAAATAGTTTATTTATCTTTTTTAATCTCTTCAAAAAAATTAACTATATTTTATATTTAGAATAAGAGAGGGTATTAGGAAAACAACACACATACACAGTAAAGTTCGGCTTTTTTAATAATATATAATAAACAGTAAATTTTTTTAACCAAATGCTATTAAAAAAATATTTAAGAAAATATAACACTAAAAATTGTGATTAGTTAGAACTATTTGTACAAATTGTTCTAAGTAATCACGATTTGTATTTAAAATTGGGGTCCAACGGGATAAATTTGACACAAGTCGTTCAAAGGTAGAACGACTGACAACCCCCCCGGCGCATGCACGCGTAATGTTCTCCTTGCTCCCTTTTCCTGTTTTTCTTCAGTTGTAGAGCACGCCTCTTGTCTTCTTTGTCCCTTTTCTTCTTTTCTTTCAACGTTTTCAGGCTTTTGTCACTTCATATAATGAAGTGTTGTGCACCTTCTTACTCTTTCCTTTATCTTCATTCTCTTATAAAAAACATACGCCTTCTCTTCCTTCATTATTCATCATTCAATCTATTCACTTGTTCCTCTTGCCTTCCTTACGCCTTCCTTATCTTCGTTCTTCATCTTCCTTCGTTTTTCATTCAATCTATTCACTTCTCCCTCTTCAACATTTTCAACTTCTTCCTTCATATTTATTCACAAACACTTCGTTCTTCAGCTTCCTTCTTCACCTTTATCTAGGATTCCTATAATTATAGCAAGTAATGTTGTATATAATTTCTTTGAGATGTACAGTTTGAAATATTTTTGATGATCTTAGTAACTATGATGTTGCTATTTATTTTATTTGTAAGTGTTTTGTATTTCTGAAGAACTTGAAGGATCAAAGAGGAGCCTCATATTTAACTGTACGTATATTGTGTTATATTATTACTATGAAGTGTAAGATATGAAAATTTTAAGTTTAATTGTATTATTCTGTTTTGAATATGTGATTTTTTTTGTAACAGTTCTAAGTGTGTTATTTTGCCTATATGAAATTTGTGCGATGATATATAAAAGAACTATTAAATCTTATTATTCTTTTCAATATCTTTGTTCATATTTTATGGTAGTAAAATAAATACGTACTTTAGAACAACATGTTTACTCATCATAAAGAAATGAAATTTAGAAATAGTTTTTTTGTTGAGAAAAATGATAAGAAAATGTTTCACTTTTTAGTTTAGGAGTGATAAGGTTCCTTATTCAAGGCAAACCATCTGAATGCCTTTGGAGCTTAATGGATTTGTATACTCTCTCATGTTCTAATTATAAGATTCAGCTAAGTTTTTTAAAAGATATCGGGAAATCTAATCACATTATTTTAAAGTATTGAAATTTATCATTTTTTGTTCAAATTATTTTGTTTGACTTATGAACTAATATATAGAAAGAACTTTTGAATCTTGTTATTCTTTTCAATGTCTTTGTTTTATATTTTATGGTAGTAAAAGAAATATGTTCTTTAGAAAAATATGTTTACTCAGCTCAATGAAATGAAATTTACAAATAGTTTATATGTTGAGAAAACTATTGTTATTGTCTGTACTTTGTTTTTTGTTCAGAAAATAGTGTTATACCGTTATTAGGTGTTTGGTTTAGCCCCTATATCCTACCTATTTTATGCCTATAAATAGAAAATAGTGCAATTGCCTTCCTATTGCAAATTCATGATAAGACACATGTGCCACATGAGTACGGTTATTTAGAATAAGGTCTAAATTTTAGCGACAATGAAGAGTTATTTATTGGAAAGAGGTTCACCAACATCCGAGTGCTGAGACATGTAATAAAGCTATGCTTTGTTCGAGTGCATAATACATTCAGGGTATATGTTAGCAGCAAAAAGTATGAAGAATACCGGTGTATACACTATAAAGACAGTTGTAATTGGAAAGTCAAAGCTTGTAGAAAAGAATATAGAAACTACTGGGAAAGCACAAAATAC
>JBAGKO010000012.1:15372615-15387827 GCA_037177275.1 Acacia concinna
TCTCAAGGTAGTGGGATCTTGAGATAGGCATTGTATTGCAAAGTGTAAGGGGGAGTGTGAGTGTCCTCTTGTACATGTTTGTATAGTGCTACCAAGAGCCGGTTAATCTTGGAAGATAGTGGATAATCTTGGAAGCAATTCCAAGGACTGGACGTAGGTCAAGGTTTAGACCGAACCAGTATAAATCTTGTGTCTTCATCTGGTGACTGAAGTTCTGCTTTCTCTATTTAAGTTTTAATTTCTTAATTTTTACAATATCACCCAATTCACCCCCCTCTTGGGTGATTGGCTTGCACTAACATAAACCAACCTAGAGTCACTAATCCCTTATTTATTAACTTAGACGTTTATCCCCACTAAATTAATTACGCATTAATTTCATCAGCTAATTTAGAGTACTGGTGTCTATAAATGTCTGTCGGTTTATTTATATCATAACCTTAATTAATTATGTAATGTCTCACACAATTTTAAAAGGCACAATTAAAGTCTGGAATTACTCTAATTTGACTATGTGGATCTTATAGATATATGTCTATCCTATAGGCAAATTAGACTAAAGGCATATTCCACACTCCTTAATCCCAAGGTCTATTTAAGGTTCCCTTCTTCAAGTTGAACCCGAAATCCCCAAAACATACTTAAAGATGGCCAGTCTATAAGTAATAACAGGAATATCAAGATTAAAGAAACTGAAATAAATTAATCATAATTAATTTGTGGGAAATTAAGTCTAAACAAAAAATAAGTTCATAGCTCCTCTAGGTCTAAAAATAAATTAGCCACACATGGCTCAAAGAAAATTCATGGCAATCAACATTATTTTCATATTCAAGAAAGAACAAAGAAAGAAGAAGGAACAAATTAGATTGTAAGATTATGTGTAACTACTCCTATTATTGCCGCCGCAACATCTTGATCAGGCTCGCGTTCTTTCTTTCTCTACTGTTGTGTGATTTCCCCTTCGGTATTGTCTGTGATCGCCTCCAGCCTTCCTCATCTCTTTTTATAATAGATATTAGGTTCCTTTTTTCTTTTTTCGGCTTGTGTGCGTCTATATCCAATCTCATCTAATATATATATATTTCCAATTCTCCTGCACAGCGTACTATCCAATCCCTCCTAATATCTATATTTGGATATTAGATCAGGATCTTTTGTCTTTTTGTGCCAAGATATGCGCCAATATCTTAAAAATCTGCATCCTCATATTCTTTTCCTTTTTTTATTTGAATTTGATTTTTCTGATTTCTTTGATCCTATAATCTCTCATGCACATTAAAAAATAAGATATGAATAGATTTTATGTCTAGATTTCTTTATATCTTATAATCAATTAAATGATGGATAAAATATATAAAACATAATTAAATATATATAATATCAATAAATCTAACAAAATATATCTCCAAATCTATACCTATTTAATTATAAAATATGATCTTATCAGAAAAACAGGCGCCTATTTAGGCGTCTGTTCTTCCTTAAATGGACGCCTAATATTAGCGTCCGTTTCAACACCAATTATCTTTTCGTTGAACTTTTTACGTCTCCTACATAGACGACCGCTTGAAAATAAACGCGGAAAGCGTTTTAAAACATATGTTAAAATACTTATTTGTAGTAGTGTATAAGTAGATGAAAGAAAAATGAAGTGGAAATAAAAAATAACGATAAATATTTAAAAATTTTAAAAATTAAAAAAAGAAAAGAAATTTAGGCAGGCTCGAGCTCCCCCCAATGCCAACCCGCCAAAGAAGCGGGCTAAAAGGGGGCGGGCCGGCCCGCAAACGGCAGGCTACCCGAATTCCCAATCATATCCTTATGGATTGAACTCTCAACTAAATAATGAAAGAACGGATTAAATGCCAATTATGTCTATGATTATAATTTCTTAAAAAAAATACTCATTCCATTCTTAAATATAAGGCCTAATTAATTTTTTTAGAAAGATTGAGGATATTAGTTAAAAGAAGTTATAATTAAAGAGAATTATAAATTCAGGAATCAATGTGATATCTAATTATTGTTAAGGGAGTATTGACAATGATAATTTAAAAAAAATAGTGAAATATGAGAGATAAAGTGGACACAAATTTTATATTTAAGATTAAATTAAATTTTTAACTAAATCTTATAATTAAGATAAAAAAATATTATTGATTTTTCACAATAATTGTTTTGAGATAGCCTGTCTTTAATCTTGATAGATATTCTCTCCCACAAGGCACCCTATAAAGAAATTAATGGTGGCGATGGATTTAGGCATTTCGCCGAATAGGGGGAAAAAAAAAGGCTGATGGTATATTATTTTTTAAAAAAATAATAAGAAGAATGGTATGCCTATTCGATGACTTACTAGGTAATGGATACCTTTATGTAATTAAAGGAAAAAGATGAGGGTAGGCGTTGGGGGCGCTAGACACGGTAAGCATCGGATGTTACGTGTCCACCACCTTCCCATCCTCCACGTGTTCATTCCGTACCATATTTTTAATGCGAAAATGTGTGCATGATAGGGCTCCACGTATACAAACACAATAATATCTTGTTTTTATTTATAAGATTTAATTAATTTTTTCAGAGAATCATAAAAAAATTAATTACATTACTTTAAAATATTAAAATTTATCGTTTTCGTTTAAATTATGTTGTTTGACATATAAACTAATATATAATATAATAAAATATGATATATGATATGATTAAGTAATATAATTAGTTTTTTTAAAATTTTTCTAAAATTCTTTAGAAAAGTCAATTGAGTTTTATAAATAGAAATAGAGAGAGTACTTTATATAAAAAATATTTAAGGAAAATTGCAAAATAAATCTTATAAAAATTTAAAAAAGACAATTTAACATGGTGAAATATAAAATTTGTCAAAATATTAACAGGAGTATGAAATTTTAAAATGTCAGAAAAATACTAAACTACCCTCAATTGCTATGAGTTGGGCCTCATGTGTGGGTTGAAAAAAATGACAGTGGGAAAGTAGCTGGTGGAAACATGGACATCATATGAATGTTGCGATCTAAGTATATAGATATTGGTTTTGCTATCTTCTTATCTCAAATCTTATTCTTCTATAATTTTTTCATTTTAATGGGTTAATATGTCAACCTTTTGCTGGTGTGGTTTAAATTTTTTGGGTTTTGGTGTATGGGTAAGGGTTCTAAAGTGGAAATGGAGATAAGCATGTGTAAATAAACTAATGAGATAATCTCCATGCTTGCATTATTTATTTCATCTTGTTTGATTTAATGATTATGAAATATTGTTCATTTTTGGGTTATTGGTGTCTGCTGAAGGGTTTGACAATGATGGGTCTTACATGGGTATAAAGTATGGAAGGATTATTATGGTGTGGAAGGTTACTATTAACACCTAAGATAAATATTTCAAAACATATTCTACTGATGATATAATATTACATGCGTAGGTAGGGTGTTGTTAATAGCGAATGTGGAAATAAAGATGTGAAAACATATTGTGTTGATATGGGAAGTAACTTTGATTAATAAATACTGTCTCACAAACTAAGTGAATTGACATTGTGATAAGTTAATCTTTTTTTACAGGTAGACATGTAAAATAATATGTAATGAAGGGTGATCATCTTTAAAGAAACTATTTTGTTATTCTCATATTTGAAGGAAATTTGTGTGTAATGATAAAAGTGAAATTCAATATAATGGTGGTAGCGTGAAGATGAAATGCATAAAAGATGCGACAACACTTAGAGATTTTTTGGGAGACAAGTTGTTCCATATGTGTAATTCCTTTTATAATTGATGCATTTGCAGTGTCATATATACTATCATGTTTATGATGTGGTAGTGCTACCTTAATGTTCCCTTATCATGTAATATGATGTGAATGGGTAAAAGAGGTACTCACAGATTTTTTGTTTTTAAGTTGGTGTACGTTGAATCTAATTGAAAAGATTGTTGTGCACCATGATACTTCACTTTATTAATTGATATCATTAAATAAGATACTTATGTTATTAATTCCTAATTTTATGCTATTAAAATTACAATGTAACCCCTAGAACTTGACTTCTAAAGAAATTCATAAAAGTTGTTTTCTTAACTGATGTTATGAACCATGATAATAATGCTATGAAATAATATATTGATGTTGTTAATTTTTAATTTTATGTTATTAAAATTATAGTGTAACTGACCCTTAGAACTTGATTCTAAAGAGATTCACAAAAGTCGCTTTCTTAACTGATGTTGGGAACTAAGAAAATAATATTGTGAAATAAGATATTTATATTGTTAATTCTTAATTTAATGTTATTAAAATTATAGTGTAACTAACCCCTAGAACCTAACTTCTAAAGAGATTCGCAAAAAGTTATTTTATTAACTAATGTTGTGAACTATGATAATAATGCTAAAAAATAGGATATTAATGTTATTAATTCTTAATTTCATGTTATTAAGATACGTACGTATGTTGTTTATTTTACCCTTGGAATAAGTTAATGTATACAATAAATTATGCAACACAGACAACATTTATTTGACAAAATATCCTATTTCATCTATACAAGAGATGACCACAAAAACAATACACATGAACAAGTCAGTGATAAAGTACAACAAAAGCCATGTGTAATAGAAAAAAATGTCTTATTTCATCCCTCACCAAAAGGTGGCTACAGAAGCTACACATTTGTATATTAAGTTGCTCCCAACCTCACACAAAAAGATAACATCTATTTCAATACATGCGGAATTTAAACCCTTAAAAAACTATTGAATAAATTGTCGACGTTTGATAAGTTGGCCTGACATAAGATTGAGAGCGCAATCTTTTTACAACATTTATATGATGATTTACTAGCCATCACAAAACATTATTTCTGTATTGTGTGACTTGATCTATCCTACAATCATGTCAAACTTTGATCGTTTAGGGATATGTACAAGAAATAGAAACCAAAGACATATGATTACTTTGTATCTATTGTTAACAACAACAAAATCTATTTTTACATATTTATCTTCACTGTTAACAACAACTTCCCCACATTATCACCCTTTATGCACTATATTATAAAACAATATGTTTTCACATATCCATATTCACTATTAATAGCACTCTCTGCCAACCTTACGTATTCATGCCCAAATTGTACACCCAAGCAAGACTCATCACCATTAAATCCTTTATCAAACCCCAATAACCAAAATAGAATCGTGTTCAACAATTATGTAAGCAAACACAATGAAATCAATGAGACATAATACTATCCCATTACCTATAAACCAACAAGCCACCCTATCCCCACCTAAGACGCCTTTACCCATAAAAACCTTTAAAATGAGAAATCACAATGAAAAACAATAATCAACAATGCCTGATCAAGATATAAGAAGAAGAAGAAGAAGATTTATCTACAAAAAAATTGATTTTTTTTTTTGCCTTCTTTCACTCTTGAAAGTTGGAACTCAGCTTCTTTCACCTTTTTCGTGCTAGTATTTCCTCTACCATGCTTTCTTTCTTCCACTTGCGCGCTTTTGGGGAAACTCACTAGCACCTAATTTTATATCCACAAACCCACGATCACCAACCACCTATAATTGTGTCAATGCTCTGAAGCCCCCTGTCTTCGTTGAGCTAAGAAACATCATCATTCTCAAGGTTTCATCCGTCACATGGACACACTCAACGTTCTCTTCGTTGAGCAAAGAAACACCCCCGTCCTTCTCCTTCATTGTGTGAAGAAAGCCGATCGCTCCAATTCCGTTCGGAGGTTTCTCTCTTGTGAGATATTTTGAATCAGGGCCTAAAGTTATTGATGATATCCTACATCTCAGTTTTTAAAAATTCCAACCAGGGCATATTGGTTATTTGATGAAATCCATAAATCTCAGATTTCCCCGTCGTTTCTGATACGAGATGTTACATGCTGGCAGGCAGCACTTTCATATGTGAATTGTAGTTTTTTGGGATTTTGTCAAAATAATCATAATGGGGTGACGCTTCAGTCCAAACCCACATGTACAAATTCACGTGATTCACGGCTCGGCCCCCCCAAGAGTGAACAACCTGGATTTGATCACAGTTGCTGTGAAATGCGTCGGACACCGTCGGATGTTTGTTGCCGCTTTAGCTTTTGGTATCCATCCACGGCCCCACCTCCGACCTCCGTATTCTCATATACTGTGGATTTGACGCCATATGTTTATGCCCCAGACCAAATCTGAATTCCCCTGCATGTGATCCCTTTTTTACCTATAATTATATGAAACGAAACTGAGTTTTTATTACGGTGTGATCACGACGTCACGCTTAAGATGAGACGGGATTCCCTTTCCCTTTCCCTTTCCCTTTCCCTTTCCCTTGTATCGGTGCGTGCGTAAAAGTGCCAACTAATAATATATAGAAATGATGAGGAATGGGGTGTTGCGTTGCTACATATGGGAAGCAACACACGAATGAATGTATTTGTATAATTTGTTTTTGTTTCCTTCATATTCCAATTCTCCATTCTCCATGAAACATGTATCATGTTATTATATTGTTACCCCTTCCATCGAATATGTTCCTTTTGCCTATTCCCACGCTAACTCTCTCATTCTTTCTCCTTTTTATTCACGTACGGTACACCTTCATTTTCACTATTCCCTCTACATTATATTATATTATATTATATTATATTATATTATATTCCTTCTTAAGCTTAACCAAAAAAAAGAAAGCATTTCACACGCCGTAACGCCCGCCTTATTCAATTACGAATATTTATTTAAGACTAGTTAGGCGAGTGATTAATGAAGTAGCAGTGCCTGCCTGATAGAACATAGAAGGGGAAATTCAAATCAATCAATGTTACTTTGGGCAGAAAGGGGATTTTGCAGATATTTTAGTGGACCCCGGAGGGTGTTGGGGGAGGGGGGGGATTTACACCAACAAGAAAAAAAGAACCATTATTGAGTGTCCCACTCTGAATGAGATCATTCAGGAGGGGAGGACCCCTCCGCCATTAAAATAGTTAATAGAAACCCAGAGAGGCAGTAACTGAAGCTGATTAAATAAACACACGCTGCACTTTGTGGCTTCAAGTTGAGGAAGCCCTCGTGGGGGCGCAGCGTATCCTCCTCCGGCTACTATAAACGAGTCAAACAAGAGCCGCGAAGCCTTTTTCCTATTCTGCGCGCTTTTAAAATTATTAATGGGACATCAAAAGTTAAGTTGGGTTGAACACATGGCCTGGGGTTGAAGAGTAATAAAGTTAGTGGGCCTGGGCTTGAATTATTGAATGTGGGCGTGGGGCCCCACTTTGTTTGGGTACTGTTTCCAGTTGGGGAAAACATGCCCGCCAAGCAGACCCTCGTCCTCGTCCCCCTTCCATAATGGGAAGGTTGATTTTTATTTTTTATTCTTAATGTTGAAAGAGCGTAGCTGCGTGCGACCCCCACCCCACTAGTGATTGGCGTGATAAGAGAGAGAGAGAGAGAGAGAGAGAGAGAGAGATGTGTGTGACTATGATGATAAGCACGTTCCTAGTTTTTGTGAGGTTGGACTTGAATCACTTGATGGCACTTTTGTCTGGGGTGCGTCCTGACGTGGCCTTCTTTATGTATTCTTTCTTTTTGAACGGCCCCCACCAATTCCACTTCTTTTCTTTTGTTTCTTTAAAAAAATATTTTTCTTATTATTATGCTACTTGCAACTCCTTTCAATTTTTTTCTTCAAAAACTATTATTGTATGTGGTGTATATAATTTTCTAAAACGTTCATGATGTCAACCGTGATGATATTGATATCTCTCTAATTATCTAAGAATCTATCTCTCAATCTAACGCCCCATGGATTGGAGTTGGCTTCGACATTCTCAATCACGGTTCCCCCCCACGCCCCTCGTCCTCCCACTTCCACGCACGCCTTCCTCTTTTTTATCTCTCCTCAATTTAATAATTAATATAACCTAGTTTTGTACTTTCAGCCAGCTCAGAACGTACAACCCTATCTTTAAGTTTAAAGGGGTAGATAACTATTTTTTTTGAGGTATAATTAGTGTTTAAAAGCATTTATGGGTGTAACTAACCCTTTAAATAGATGTAATTAACGTCTTTAATAATAGACATATAAATTATCGTTTTCTCCAAAGCTATGTCAGTATTAAAAATATCATATAATGTATAAAACAATGTCATATAACTATTTAATATGTCAACTAATTTATAATTAAGATGTCATTTGAATTAAAAAAAAAAACAAAGAGTTCCATTTGAAAAGTTTCTTACTTTCGATACTTTATTATTTATCAAAGCCTACCACGTTTGTAAAATTTATTGAAATTCAGGATAATGAAACTTCTTTTTGTGTTTTTTTAAAAAAATTGAGGTACCATTAAAATTATAAATTATCTAATATATTAAATACTTATGTAGCATTTTTAATATTGATATGATATTAGAGAAAAAAAATAGTTTATGTATCTATTAGTGAAGGGTACTAATTGTACATCAAAAAATAATTCAGTAGTTTAAGATGTTGAGCGCATCTTTATTTAATTTTAAATATAAAACTCAATGAATTATTATTTTAAAAAATTACTTTAAAATTTCATATTTATCATTTTTTTAAAAAAAAAACTAATTTACGTGTTGATAAACTAATGTATCATCTCACACATCATATACTGTGATTGAACAATTTATTAAATTTTTATTGTCCTCTCTTAAAAAAGTCTATATGTCTTATTTATAAGACCGCGGTATAAAAAGTGAAATGAACAGGATTCCCTATCACATCATTCCAATTAAACAATTATCATACATAATTTTTCATGAAAAAATTTAAGGACGGTATGTTTGTATGTATGTACCAGTACGTTACATACTAGAGAGGAATTTGTAAGTATAGGTAGTTCCGCTATTTTTTAAAAGAAAAATTTATAACTAGTAATACTCACCTATCAATTTATTAGCATAAGTACTTGTATTATCTTCGAATCAAAATATAAATAGCTCTCAACTGCTTCTTCAGAACTAGGAAATTAAAGAATTAGAAACTCGTTAAATTTCTTTTTATTTTTTTAAGAAAATCAACGTTAACTATATTCAAAATTGTTTATCATGTCTCATATTTTTTTTTATGTCCAGTGCATACATCCAATAGATAAGGGTAAAATCCAATGCTCTATTCGTTAATGTGATAAGCAGCCTCATCTTTGTTAAGATGAAAATATAAATTAAAATATGGAGAAGACACTTGTTAGAAAGAACTGAAACTTTGTGCATTCTAATCCTATGTTTTGATAGAGAAAATAGTAAAGGAAAAATAGAGAGAGAGAGAGAGCATACTAGGTTTAAATTTTTTTATAAATATTTTAAAAAAGGGTTGAATGTCAAATTTTCCTTGAAAATATTGCCTGAGGGGCAATTCTGTCCCCAGAAGTTTGTAAAATGGGGTAATTTTGCCCCTGCCATTAGTTGACCCTACCAAAATAAACTAGATGACAAATGGATTTTTGAGACAAATTTTTACCTTAACAAAAATAAACTGGATGACATGCGAACTGCCAGTTCAACATATTTGGCCAACTAACAGTCAAAATTAATAGATTTAAAACTTCCAAGACAAATCTTCACCTTAGCAAAAATATATTGGATGACCTGTAGACTGCCAGTTCAACATATTTGGTCAACTAACGGTCAACTGACGACAAGGGCAAAATTGCCCCATTTTACAAACTTCCGGGGCAACATTGCCCCAAATCATACTTCCGGGGCAAAATCGCTCCTCAGGCAATACTTCCGGGGCAAATTTGACCCTTAACCCTAAATACTAACCAAACACATTGAGTGCCGAACCAACTCATGACGGCCACCATAATGCATAGCGACACCACCAAGAGCAAGGTAGGCCACAACAGCGACAACGAAAACCCACACCGACAGCGACGACGCTCAAGCTCTCGAACTCCACGGCAGTGATAATGCTCTCCAACTCTGACTCTCTCGCAACCCACCAGCTCCCAAACTCTGACGCTCTTAACCCACCAAGTCTCGAACTCATTCGCCTTCCTAACCCAGAAGCCTCTTACGTTCTCACTCGGGCACTGTGGAAGGCAAAGTGAACAAGAAGAGGCAGAGATGGGTGTCGTGAGACACCGAGAGAGAGAGCAAGAGACAAACAGTGGGAGAGAGGGGTCAAATGGGGTAAAGAAATGGAATGACGTGAGAGAGAATGATTGAGGGAGAGAGAAACATCATTTATTCATTAAGGGAAATGTGGTAGTTTCCAAAATGGAATAAATGACAAAAAAGTCCTATAGGACTTCATTGCAAATATGTGATTTCACGAGACCGTCTAATCGTATTTTTTCTTGACTGGGACCTAATTGTAATTCTTCCTATTTTCTATGATAACTTAAATAAGTATAATGATCACAAATTTATTAGTAACATTTGCAAAATAATAAGAGTTGAGAGAGTTATACTTTTTTGGGTTATATCATTATTAACAAAATATCGTCTGCATCATGTTTTACAGAAATAAACAAAACGTGTACGTAGAACTCAGCAAATTAATATACCTTAACACCAATTTAAAATAGATGCTCAATGGAATGCCAAAAGTTTGACATCCACTCCCAACAGCTACAGCCTTCTTTGTTCTCAACTTCATTGGGATTGTTGAAGTTATATGAATCAATATCAACTTCATCTCTGGACTTTTGCCATCTATCAACATTTCTGCACAACACACACCACTTACACTTGCTTATTTAAACAATATTGAATTACTATATGCTGGGATTTGAGCTCCCTTCCGACGTGGAGAAAAACCCATGTTTTAATTCTTCATATTGATATATTTCCTATTTTATGAAAACAAAGGAAAGGAAATAAGGAATACAGTGAGAGAATGAAAAAAAAATAGAAAGTTTCCTGATTGTTCTTTTTGGGAAAAAAGTTGTTCTCTTAAAGTTTCATAATTTAAAGTTGTCACTCATTTATTTAAGTGGAGATAAGGCTTATTAGGTCTTTGTCTAAGGCAAGAGAAGCCAGAGACAAGCAGGGCCAAAGAACCCCACAAAGGCGTAAGGGTAGACCGGAGTGGTCGGAGAGATCTAATGTTGCAGCCATATGAGAAACGCAACTTCACATATTAGTATTAGCAAATCAGTGTTGGCACAATCATTTACCGTTGGATCGGGCTGATATTCGATCATCAGGTTTAGAACATATGGTTCATCATTTTCAACGATGGGATTGTCATTTAGAGACTTGATATGAGAGAAAATGTGTTTACGATCTATGACCTTTTTTGATATTGTAAGTTAATTATTTTGTTTTCTATTGTTTGTTGTTTGGCTGGGTGGTAGCACGTATTTGTGCATATTATTAATACCCTCTTCACTTGCCATTTATTTTCTGCCACGATATTTTTTTATTTATCTCCTCACTTATTCTTGCAAGTGATGGGAAGGTTTTAAAATCCATTGCGTCCTTCCTAACGATATATAGCGTAAAATGATATAGCAAGAACAATCAACATGCATGATGTACAAGACAGCATCGATGGACCACGGGAACGTTATGGGAGGTCAAAGACGAAATGAAGATTGGGCCTACAAAGCCCAAGTCGAGAGTAAGTATAGTGGAGATAGGAGACAGTTCGGGAATGACAAAAGGAGATCAAGACAGCATCGATGGACCACGGGAACAAAGCCCATTGGGGAAATTATCTGATCCAAAAGGGGTTGGGCAAGTCTGTGATAAAGAAATGGTTCAGCACGTTTCAGGAAGACTGGAAAATGAAAATGAAGAAGAGGGGGATAGAAATGATATTGGAAAGCTAGCCCTACAAGTGCAAAGAGTTAATTTGAAGAGAGGAGCTGAGGAAAATTGGCCATCTCCAGCAGCCAAGAGACGCAAGGCTCATGAGAAAGATTCACCTGGGTTTTCTGGGCAGAGACAAGTAGCAGAGGATGATCTAGAAAAATGGACGAACATTGAGGATAATCGGAGGAAGGCAGAGAACGCTGGGCAAGGTGTGAGTAAAATGTTGATGAGCTATGAAGAAGAATTTCAAATCGACTTGGAGGAGAAAGTCTCGATGGTGTATGGCTGTAGGGTTGAAAAGGTTAGTAAGATTAAAATTAAGAGAAATAGAATTAGGAGGGCATTATTCTCTGAACATGAGCTGGAGTCAATATCTGATAGGTGTGGTGGCTGGCCTTTCTCAGCCACCAGGGACCCATGAGTTGTTTGAGTTGGAATTATCGGGGGCTGGGAACCACCCCGACAATTAGAAACCTTAGGTTCCAGTGTGGGAGGGTGAAGCTGGATGTCATCTTTCTATGCGAGACTAAAATGAGTGATGAGAAGGTGGTAAGAATTAGGAAAAGGCTGAAGTTTGAGTATGGTGTAAATGTTGACCCAGTAGGGAGATAAGGGGGATTATCACTATGGTGGAGAGAAGGCGTTGAGATTCAGGTTGGTAGTTTAAATCGTAACTTCATTCATATAAATAAATTGAATATTGATGGTATGGTCTATGGTGCAATCACATTTGTGTATGGCCAGCAAGATATTAGACAGAAAGTACGATGGTGGTCACATATAAAAAGCCTAAGTCCAGATCAAAATATCCCCTGGTGTGTAATAGAGACTTTAATGACATACTATATGGGTCCAATAAGGAAGGGGGTCTTGAGAAGTCTTTTGGTGATCTCCAGAGGTTCAGAAGCTTCATGTCCTGTTGTAATATGATGGAGCTAGAAACAAAAGGGGGCAGATTTACCTGGGCAAATAATAGAGAAGGAGAAGGATTTATAAGAGAAAAATTGGACCGTGTGGTTATTAATTGCAGGTGGAGGGTGCAGTTTGCTAATGGTTTGTGTAATTTGCTGGAAGCAATTGGGTCGGACCATAGTCCTATTTGGCTAGAATTTGTGCACAAGGAACTGAAAACTCCCAAGCTCTTCCAGTTTGATGATAGATGGTGGGGACAACCTAATCTTTTGAATTTAATCCGAGATAATTGGAAAATGGAGGAAGGGTATGAAGGTATGTCTGGGCTGGTGGCTAATCTAAAAATTCTAGAACATGCTCTAGCTTCTTGGAGTAATAAGGGTTTTGGTAACTCGAAGAAATAGATTATTTTGCTGGCTGAAAAGGTGAGAATTTGTTCGAGTATGGATTGGAGTGAGGAGGTAGCAAAGGAGCTGGTAGATGTAAAAAAGAGGATTAATGAGTTATGGGAACAAGAAGAAAAGTACTGGGAACAGAAAGCTAGAATTGATTGGCTCAAATGTAGGGACCAAAATACAAAGTTTTCCATATGACCATAGTCAGAAGGAGATGCAGAAACAAGATAACCAGAATCCAAAATTCCTAGGGTGAATGGGTGGAGAATGAAGAGCAAATTGGGGAATGTTTCTCTGAATTCTATAACTCCTTATTTGCTGGATCGCAGACCAAAAACTTCTCAGAAGTAATTGACAACATTGAGGAAGTGATTACTTCAGAAGATAATAGGGTATTAATAAGCGAAATATCTGATGAGGAAGTGAAGAAAGCTGCCTTCAAACTAGGAGGAACAAAAGCCCCAGGACCAGATGGTTTTACAGGAAGTTTCTATCAGAAGTCTTGGGACACTATGGGCCTTCAGGTTTGTTCTCTAATCAGGAATTTTTTTAACTCTGGTTTTGCATTGAATGATATTAATGATACAGACCCAGTTCTTGTTCCAAAAGTCGAATGTCCTGAAAGTGTTAGTGATTTTAGGCCTATCAGTCTTTGTAATTTTTCATATAAGATCCTATCCAAAGTCATATCAAATAGGTTAAAACCATTGTTGGAGAAAATGATTTCTGAAAATCAATGTGCTTTTGTCCCGGGTAGACTCATTCAAGATAACATTGTTATTGTGCATGAAACTTTTCATCACATGAAGCTCAAGAAGTCAGGACCTTGTGAGGTTGCATTGAAAATTGACATGAATAAGGCCTATGATAGAGTTGAATGGGATTTCTTGTATGCAGTGTTGGTTAAAATGGGTTTTTGTCATGGTTGGGTGGATAGAATCCTTTGGTGTATAAATTCAGTCTCCTTTTCTGTGATGCTGTCTGGCAAGAGAGTATCTAGCGTCACTCTGAAAAGGGGGTTTCGTCAAGGGGATCCTTTGTCTCCGTATTTATTCATAATTGTTAGCAATGTTATGTCAAGAATGATTGAGAGAGCAACCAGTAATGGACAGATTAAAGGCATTAGAGTTGCTAGGGGATGTCCCCCGATCACACATAGTCTATTTGCTGATGACTCAGTCTTATTTCTCCAAGCTGAATATAGTGCCTGTAGGTGTTTAAAGAATATTTTGGATATGTATTGCTTGGCGTCTGGACAAGTGCTAAATGTAAACAAGTCATGTATGTTTTTCTCAAGAAATACACATCAGCTTCTTAAGGGAGAAATTAGGCAAATGTTTCAGGTGCATGCAGAAGATATTCCAGGAAACTATTTAGGGCTGCCGATTCTGTGGGGTAGATCAAAGCAACAAGCCCTTAATTTTGTGGTGGATAGATTGAAGAAGAAGGTCCAAGGATGGCAACATAATTACCTTTCCGAAGCCGGTAGAGAGGTACTAATTAAGTTTGTAAAATGTTTAATTCCGATATAGCCTATGTCTTGTTTTCTTTTCCCTAAAAATATTCTGTAGAAGTTAGACTAGATTGTATCCAAGGTTTGGTGGAAGAGTACTGAAACCAAAAGGAAGATACATTGGGTTTCTAAAGAGAAGCTGAAATTGCATAAAAATGAAGGGGGAATTGGGTTGAGAGACTTTGGTGCATTTAAGTTGGCTTTAATTGCTAAACTCGGATGGTAGATATTGTAGGAACCTGAACAACTGTGGGTAAAAGTGCTGAAAGCTAGATATTTCCCAAATTCTAATTTTCTTGAAGCAAAACAAAGGGGAAAAGCTCTTGGCTTTGGACTAGCATCTTAAAGGGAAGGGAGGTGCTGGAAGGAAATCTATTATCAAGTATTGGTAATGGGAGGAACACAAGAATTTGGTCGGATCCATGGCTTGCAAAATTACCAGGTAAAAAACTGATGTCTCCATGTCCTCATGAAGTATTTTACGATCTTTTTGTAGATTGGTTGAGGGGAAATGGTGGGTGGGAATTAAGTTTGGTAGAGGGCTGGTTATCTGAAATGGAAAAAAGTGCAATCTTG
>JBAGKO010000012.1:15407907-15418127 GCA_037177275.1 Acacia concinna
TAGTTTAAAGTCTTTAAAATGTTGGTCAATTTGCATCAAGGCCAGCTAGTATTTTTTTTTTTTTTCCACATTACTACATGATGGTGTAACTTTAATTTTTTAAAATTTTCTAAGAAAAAATACCCTAAAATGATGCATTACTTACTTATTTAATTTAAAATATAATACAAAATTCCAAACTGCATCATTTTATGTTCATAATATATCGAAATGTCAGTTATTTTATATAAAATCTTATTAGCAAAACATTTGAGTAGTAATGAAATTTTAAGAGGCATTAGAGAGCACATTAAAGAAAGTTCATTAGAGGCCCTAGGCCGGCCAGTACTATTTCAAATCAAGCCTTACTGGTATCAGCTATATTTCAGTTTTGAAATGATAAATCTGAGATAACTGAAGTGGTGCAGCACACTGAAAGATATATTTTACAAATCACAGGCAACACGATTATTCTCGGAAGCTTTAAATAACCGAAACTTTGAAGGTATTGCTGATGCAAGGTTGCAGCATGATTACGAGGTTGAAGAGATGTTTCGCATGGTTTCTTGTGCCGCAAATTGCGTCCGCTATTTCGACACAAGCCGTCCTCAAATGAGCCAGGTTGGTATTACAATCTTCAGTCCCAAATATAGGAGTTAGATGAGGCCGGGTTTTATCTAACTTTAAATATAAGACCTTAATTCATTTTGTCTCACAACTTTATACATTTTTTTTCTAAAGTGTCATTTTTTACTACATGGGTTTCCATGAAAGGATAATCCCAATGCACTTGACTAAATCGTCAAAGACAAAACTTTAAGAAAACCAACACATATTTCTTATAAATAACAAAAGTTAACTAATTTCCTTAATATTCAAAAATTGGCTGCCCAGCTCTTATATTAAGAACTACTAAAGGGAGTATAATGCAAAATTTAAAATATGCTTTCCAACCAATAGCTAGTTCTCTCTTTCCTTAAACTAAAGGTGGGGTTTTATATCTAGAGACAGAGGATTAATTATTATTTAGTTCGCGTACTATACATTCATGTTTGAAATAGAACAAAAGCCAACCCAAGCAAGCAGTCACATACATACATATATCTATATATATATATATAGAAACAAGCATATGAAGGTTGAACATAATTAATGAGTGAGAGGAAGCAGGTGGTTCAAGCTTTAGAGGGAGTGATTTGTCTGGATAATGATCTGACTGAGGAGAACCTGGCGAGGCGCCAACTCAGCGAAGACCTGAGCAAGTTGAGGAAGATGGCAATGGGGTCATTTAGTACCACTACTCATTCTGATCAATTTCACCCCACCACCTCCACTTTCACCTCCACTTTTGCTTCTGCTGTCTCCAGATTCTCTTCTTTTTCTGCCTCCAAATTTTTAAAATAGACGTCAAACTTGAATGAATGTGTAGCTCCAATAATGTACAATTTAATACTAGTATATAGTTTATTTGAGTAATCACTGAGATTTATATATATATAGTTTATATGTTGGAAGATTTTTTGCAGGTCCAATATGTTTCAAAGAGAAAATCGCAATCGAATAGACGGTGGTTTCTTATAAGGAAGGAAAACAGTAAATACTATTCTGCATTACAATGATTACAAGAAATAAACAAATGAAAATAATTTGAAGAAGATAGGGGCATCCTTAAAGCACGCTTGGCTATCATATCAACTTCAGAATTTTGTAATCTTTGGACATGATTTATAGCAACTAACCAATCTCGTTAAAGCATGTCATGGGTTTCCTGAATCACAGTGGTTTTTTATGTTATCTAATGGGTGAATAAATTTAAAAAGTACAATCATCTTTTCACTGATTAAATGCCTTCCGTTTCCAAAGATTGATATACAATAATTTAACAGAGACTCATGAATCAACCAGCGAGTCGCTTCGATGCCACATCATGATGTGTTCTTGTGAATTGACATTGCTCCTTCCGCTCATTAATCTTGCACTCGTTCGATGCTTCAGATCAGTTTGTTTATTCTCCTTCTTCTCAATCTCCACAAGACATATAACCGGGGGAGGTAGTAATATATTGAGCCTACTCTTTCTCTCTCACACACACACATATATTTATTTATTTGGAAAATACAAATATTTATCACTCTCTGATCAAGAGAGGAGGTATATAAATGTGAGCTCGACATTGTAATTGAAAACCTTAATTCTATAGTTTTGCGGGTTTTCTCATATTGTAGACTTGTCTACATCGCTCATATTTCACATCAATAATTTTATTACTCAAAGATTGAAGTAGCAGGAAGAGAGTATAAATAAACCGGCAAATGAAAACCATAAGTTAAAGAATTTATGGTAATATAATATTACCTCTTGGTATAAGATGTAATTTGTAGTGCAAATTTTCATTACACGCTAGATTTTAGAGAAAATTTTAATAAAGAACTAGAGGACCAAATTAATTTCAATCAAGTAACAAAGCATTCTAAAACTTTACTGCAGGATCAAGGATTAAAATGGAAATAATTTTTTTTAGGTAAAAAGACAATAATGTCTCTTGCTTTATGAACATAAAATCCTAATTTGTATACATATGTGCAACTTTTAATGAATAAGTGGAATTTTCATATGAACAACACATTAATTTACAGTAGTTAGAGCTACACACTTGTTCATATGAAGATTTCATTTGTTCATAAAATAAGGGGCATTAATGTATTCCTCCAGTGAAATTTTAGAATGTTTTAGTTTTTGACTGAAATTAATTTAATCTCTCATGACACGTTTGGATGGAAGGAAAGGAAAGGAAATGGGAGAAAATAATATTTAAATGTATGTGGGATCCACTCATCTTAATAAAAATATCATTTTACCCTTAATAGAAAATATTATTTAAAGGTGAGTGGGTCCCACATACATTTAAATATTATTTTTTATTTAGAATAAAATAGTTTTTCTTTTTTTTACTAAAGGACGGATCTCACATATTTTTAAATAATATTTTCTCCTTCTTTCCTTTTCATTCCTTTATTATGAAATTCTCCCTATATTTTATGCTATTATCATGGAGGTAGTATTATCACTATACTATTAGTGAAAACTTCAACGGATGATTATGAATTTCAACTCAGAACCATAATAGCTTCATTCTCGATAACGTTATAATAAAAAAAATTGCGTTGTTGAGAAATTTTGATGGCATTACGAGAACACACTTCAATTATAAAAATCCATACATAGCTCTTTGCCGACGAAACATATATAAATCCATACATTTTATAAGTTGCCACCCCATTGCTCCTAACCTTCAATGCTGGGAAGGTTTTAGTTTATTGATCTGATATAACTAATCTAACAAGATTTTAAGAATGAGGTAGGTACATACCTCTCATCCTATATATATTTCCAATCAACAAGTTAGAGTACTAGAGATAAGTCTTGTGAATAGAAAAGATTACGCTTATAAAAACCTTTCATTCGTGTGAGTTAATATGACGTGGTTCAGTAAGTAATCAAGAGCTAAGTCCTTATGAGTTATGACTTTTTGGAAATAAGTACTATATAAAAAATAAAAATGATCATTGGATAGAAACAAAATGAACTAAAGTTTTTAATGATTAGAATAGGGGAAAATGACTCCAAAAAAATACTACTTGAATTACCACACCCCAAAAAAATGTCTATAAAATTGGCAAAAGAACAAATTGGTGATTTGCCAGTAATATGAGATTTTGAAGTTTGGGTATTGACAAGTAAAATAAAGTCTATCGTACTCCCCATATCCCTTTACATAAGATCTTTTGTTTTTAATGAATTTGTTCTTAAATATAATATCTCATTTAATTTTTCTCTCAATTAATTATTATACTACATATATTCTCTTTCATCCTTTGCTCATTATTACTCTCACACTCATTCATAAATTGGAGCCTTTTTGGGAAAAAGATATTAAATTTGAAATATTGTGATTTAATTGAAAAGATCTTATATACAGGGACATGATGTAATTATCAACTTTGATATATAAATAGATATTACTAACTTGAGCTTCTCAAATTGTCACTATGTACACTCAAATTACTAATTGTTATTTTGAAGTTATCATTACTTATATTCAAGTTGTCAACAATCCAATTTCAAAATTTTATATTCCTAATAAATTACATATTTGTCATTTTGCTAATTTAGTAGACATTTGGGTTTTTTTTAAACCAAATTGTATCTTTCTGTCATTTTATCTTAGGGCGTGTTTAGTTCAACTAAAGTTAGGTTATATGAGATTTATTAAAGTTAGATTGGGGGGTTATAAATTTGCTTGGTTCAGAAAGAGGTAAAGTTAGGTTTGATTTCTTGTTTGGTTCAGAAGAGTAAGTGAGGGGAGTTAATTTTAAATTGACAAGTATGCCATTTTCTCTTAATCTATGCATATAATTATATTTTTTTACAATTGTTTATTAAAACTAATATTTAATATTAATATATGAGCCAAAATTATAAACCATGGTAAGATTCTTGTTTGGTTTAGCATACAAAAATTGTTATGATTTTTTTATCTCTTAATTTAATTTTATAAATGGTGCTTCTTCAAATTTAATATTCATTTCATAAAAGACTCCAAATTATTTGAAAATATATTGATATAAGTGAGAAATAGTTTCTGAAAAATAATTTAAGTTAATTACTTTTATTTTTTAAAAGTTTGTGTAATGCGGTACTCTTTATGTTTGAATGATATCGTCTATTTTTCTTAAAAAAAAATAATAATTTATCTATGTTCCTCCTCTTTGGATCTTCTACCAATATTTTTTAAGAAAATAAAAGTTTTAAATCGAGTCAAACAAAAGGCAAAAACAAGAGAGGATCGTATCTCAATTTTTAAATTAAGGGTTTTTAATTCAAGGGTAAACATAGAATATTGAAAAAATAGTATAAGTAATTTAGTCACAATAATATCTAAATTTTTTCTCCCTTTACAAAACCTCTAATTTTAAGATTTAACAACTTAAGAGAGATTACCACAAAAAGACAAAAAAAAATTCATTTCCGTAACATCCATAAATCCCAACTAAATAAGGTTTTCCACATTCCAACCCCCCCTCATCTAGCCTAACCTAATACAACCCCAACCAAACAAAGTCTTAAAAGTAAATTATTTTCCCCCTTCTAAAGATTAAAGTAAATTCAAAATATTAAAAACTAGATATTATAATTTAAAATTATATTCAAGAAAATGATGAATAAAAATTAGCATATAAGGAAATTACATTTTTAAAGAGTAGTCAAAAGCGTGATTATGCTCAAAACCGTGGGCATTTTGGGGAACGAGGAGACCTGCTAGCTCGTCGCATGGCTGGCGTAGATCGTTCGGTACAATGGTTTCTATTTAAATTCATCTTGCTACACCTGTCCTTCCAAAGATTTCTTCCTGAGGCTCGAATCCCAATTCCTGTCTTCCAATTTTTCGGAGTAATTTTTTCTTTTCCGGTGAAATTCCGCTTTTCGTTTTGATTCATGGCGTCTCGCCGGCGAATGTTATTGAAGGTCATAATCCTTGGAGACAGCGGGTAAGCCTATGTTGTATCTTCAATTTGAATGTCCTTTTGAATTTGATCAAGAAATGGGTGGTTGCATGGGAGAAAAAGAATAACGGTTGTCAAAATAATTTTGTTTTCCTAGTGTGTAAATAACTGAATTCTCTGATATGTGGTTTGTTTTGTCAAGTCTGTGCTTGTTTCTTAAACTTAATCGAATTTGCAAGACGGCAACTTCATTTCCTGTGCAATTCCATTTGAATCTTGAGAAAATAATGAGTGAATGATTGAAGATCCTGGAAATATAAGAACTTCTCATTTGAAACCGGTTTCTTTTCGGCTTGTGAAATTTTGTTTTAGGAAATATATTTCAGGCTTTAGAGGATTAATAATAGCTTAGAACAGAAACGAATGACCTATGTGGGATTCGATTGTTTCTTGGTCTAATCACGCCGCTTTCTTTGCTAACTGGTATTTCTTGACTTTGGCAGGGTTGGGAAAACATCATTGATGAACCAGTATGCCCGAGACCCTTTTTTCTAGCTGTTGGAAGTATTTTATGGGTATTCCTTTATTTGAATTGTATTTGTAGTGGTATGATCATTATTGTTTTTGTATCTAGGTATGTGAACCGTAAGTTCAGTAATCAATATAAGGCCACCATTGGTGCTGATTTTCTGACCAAGGAAGTTCAATTTGAAGATAGGCTGTTCACATTGCAGGTGAGGGACATGGAAATAAAAATACCTTATTGGATGACCATATGAGAAATTTTCTTGACTCGGTAGAATTTTTCTGCTGGGAGCTTGCACCATGTTCCAGGGTGAATGTGTCATTTGACGAAAAAATGTCACTATGCCCTTTAAGTTTATCTAGTTCATTATCTATTCGACTCAGCTCATGATATTATGCTGTATCAGTTCTTAAATGTTAAGACTACTTAAGAATGAAATCATTTGGTTGGTCAAGAGTCAAAACTTGTAAGTAGAAAATAAAGGAAAATGTGAAAAAAAAAAAAAAAAAAAAAAACAGAATTCTGGTATAATGAAATCAATGTTTCAAATGTTGACCATTTTATTTGATTTAGGCTTCTATGACAGGGGCGCCTTGGACTGTGTTGTGTATTAATGATTTGTCATGATTTGCAGTATATATAAAAGAGACTACTGTTTTAAGTTTCCTCAGTTTCTGTTCATTTAGTTGTCATCTGCATGTAAAATTCCAAGATTGAGAATGTCTCCCTCTGTGTGTAGATCTGGGACACTGCTGGTCAAGAGAGGTTTCAGAGCCTTGGTGTTGCTTTCTACCGTGGTGCAGACTGCTGTGTCCTTGTTTATGATGTAAATGTCATGAAATCTTTTGAAAATCTCAACCACTGGCGTGAAGAATTTCTTATTCAGGTGGCTGCTAATCTTTGGGCTTCTGGATAGTAAAAAACTTGGCTTTATTAAATTAACAGTGAATGATTATCGCAAGCATTTGCTTTCACAGGCTAGTCCATCTGACCCAGAAAACTTCCCATTTGTTGTCTTGGGGAACAAAGTAGATGTTGATGGTGGTAATAGCCGAGTTGTAAGTTGCTTAACCCTTCATGGCATGTTTCCTTGTCATCCGTGAAAATTGCCATACTATATTGTCTGGATTGCCTGCTGGAGTTCTGAGACGATTTATAACATTTCTCTGCTTTTGGAGAGTCTTAGTGGTGATTGATTTTACTTGACTGCAATATCTTCCATATATGTTGTTGCAGGTTTCTGAGAAGAAAGCAAAGGCATGGTGTGCTTCCAAGGGAAACATACCATACTTTGAGACCTCTGCTAAAGAAGGGTTCAATGTAGAGGCTGCTTTCCAGTGTATAGCCAAAAATGCACTCAAGAATGAACCTGAAGAAGAAGTGTGAGTATTTCTGACTGGTTTTTGAACCATTCACTGCTTTCACTGATTGTATTAGTTGAAAAAGATTGACTATTGAACCATTACTGCTCCTTATCCCAATTCAATAATCAGTGCGGTATTTTAGAACATTGAATTTTACCTTGGAAAGAATAACAAGAATAAATAGTAGGACAATTAGAAGAGGGATCAGGACATTTTAAGCAAGGAATTTGTTTTCTTTGAACTACTTTGTCACTTCCAACTAGGAGATAGGTTATGGCCTGTATTTTTTACCAAAGCATGAATTGATGTAAAGGTGTAGTATAAAATTAGCTTGTTTGAGGTTGATATATAAAGAACAAATAACCATACTAATATGGCTGGCCATGATCGATTGGTGGATTGCCATGTGCTGGAAGTCATCAATTTGGCTTCTTTCTCAGTAAATTTTGCAGATGCTCATAATATGACTATAAAATCCATTTTGTCAGAAGCCGAACCAATCTATGGCATGGTGTTATCCAAGGGTTGACATTAAGTTAAGGATTTCATTTTTGTGAGGTCTAGAAGGGTAGAGGTGTTCAGGTCTTTAAAAAATAAAAAAAAAGAAGGGTAGAGGTGGGACCCACATCATCTGCTAAATTTCTTTATTTACTTTAAGTGAAGTGATGTCTTAGAAGATCTGGATCGCACATCATCAAAAGCACTTAAATTCCCGCTCTTATGTTTTGTATTATAAAAGGGAGAATCTATAAGATGGCAGAGAACCTAGCTGTTTTTTTTAAAAAGAAGGTACTAGCACTCTGCATAAATTGCCCTTGAGAGTTTTTATGTACTCATTATTGGGGTCCAACTTGTTTGAAGATTTAAATGAACGTTGTAAATATTAGAAAGGGTGGTGAATGCCATTGCTGGGTACTGTGTTTTGATATGTTGTTTGATGATTGTGACAGATACCTGCCTGATACGATTGATGTTGGTGGTGGTGGACGACAGCAAAGGTCTACAGGCTGTGAATGTTAAAATTGAGAGTTCTTGGACCTGTTTCCCCTACTTGCTTCCCTTGAATTTGTTCAATCGTTAGTCAGCTCCATTGTTTACTGTGGAAAAATTTAGGACAAGTTACAATTTTTACTTTCTTTTGGGGGAAAAAAACATTAGTGGTCTAAATGTTGTGTTTTCCCTTTTCTACTATCAAACTTGATATTTGTACGAAATCTCTTTTCTACCACATTTCATTTATATAGCAATTCTGTATTGAGTTGGGTTTGCTTATTATGACTTGAGATCCTTAATATAAGACTCACTTCAAGGAAGAAATTGAAATATAAAAAGGATTTAATATTAAGAATTGGAGTTAGTATAATAGATTTGAGTTTATATGTTTCTAAATGGTGTTGAAGCAGGGTGTTCCCTGTTGTCTGTGTTCTGTTCTTTATCTTCTTTTGGTTGTTCATAATATCATTACAAGGAAAAAATAAGTTCTGAGATCGTTTAGTGACAAAATTAGACTAAATTAATGGCAAATGCTACTGAAGCAAGAGTATATTTTTATAATAAGAATTCTTCTAGCCAAACGTAACTTTTCAAAGGAAACACTGTGGGAAGCTTTCCTGTTTGTTTTGGTACAAAACGTTGAGTAAAGCTTTTGCAGAAGAACCGACTGGGTTAGTATATGAAGGTTGAGGAGGCCACTTTGTGTATGGGCTGGTCATGCTTGGGCTACTATTTTCTTTCATGACTAAAACCCATATGGCCCAGTGTATCAAGTCCAAGCCCAATTTAGGGCCCATGACATGCACAGCACCGACTTAATCCCCTGCGAGGTTTAAGTCCACTATCTTTTATTATATTGATCTTTTATGACCAGACGCTCTCTGGAAAATCAAGGGTTTTCACTTCGGTATTGAGCTCTGATCATGGAATCTGCTAAGGAAGCAACTGGCCTGCTGCATCAGATCCTACCTCCACGCCTGGAAGATGCTGGCCTCGAAGAATGTGCTCTTCCACCGGAGTCCATTAAAGAAGCCTTCTTCAAAGCCGCCTCCGCCGTGAAATCGCGAGCGGCCTCGGTTTTATCTGCTGATGACGATGCAACTTGTGTTAAAGATCAGTGGCCCACCGCAAAGGATGCATCCGATGTGGTAATCGGAATCAAGCCGGAGAGCGAGCCCGAGGGAACCTGCGCCGTCGACAAAGGGTGTGAAACTGGTACCGACGAAGTTAAGATTGGTGATTACGAGGATGATGAAGAGGAGGTGAGAGACAAGGTAATCGTGGGGGAAGAGGGAGAGAAATTGGGAGAGGAGGGGAAAGATTGTGTGGATGGCTTGGAAGGATTGGATATTGAAGACGATGCAAAGACCCGTGATGATGTTGATGAGAAAAAGAAAGAGAAGAAAGGTAAAAGACCAATTCTGGTTGAAGGTTTTGTTTGAAATCCTTGATCTCGTTCACTTTCCACTTCAATGTGATGTGTAACTGTAGCTTTCAATTTTGATGAGAGGAAGTTATGTACTTCTGGTTTCTGAATCCTGGGTTGTACAAAATACAAACAGTATAAATAGTCTTTCCTTAAAGTGCCTATAATTTTGAAGTTCTCGAATTAGGCAGGTACTATTGATGCATAACTGTTTCATCAGGCAGTCATACCCTTGCAAGCTTAGAGCCCGTTTGGATGTGACTTATGATAAGTGACTTATTTTTTTGATGAGCTTATGAGAAGCAGCTTCAAAAAAATAAGTGACTTATCAGAAGTTGTTATGTTTGGATATGACTTTGTAAAAGTGACTTATTTTTTTGATGCTGACATGTTTGGATGATAAGTTAAAAAGTGACTTATGATGACTT
>JBAGKO010000012.1:15443604-15461790 GCA_037177275.1 Acacia concinna
CCCCCCCCCCTCCCTTTTTGTATTTTCTTCTTAGGTAAGCAATTTAATTATTTGCCAATTATCTACTCGTTTGCCTAGTGATTTTTAGGAAAAGGGAAAATAAACTCTGAGTTTTCAATTAAATGCTTTTGTTCTTTCTTTTAATTTATTAAATAAAAGGGATTTTCCCTTTTATTTATAAGAGCTGTCTAAAACATTAAAGTAGTGAGCTTCTTTCTTTAAATTTTGCATTCTCATTCAAGCATGTTAGGTACATACTAATTCTAGCTAGTTTTCTTTAGTTTATTGAAGAAAGATGATAGAGCTTCTATAACAAGAATTCAGCTACTAGTACTTTAATTTATAATCAGTTGCCTAAAATGTTAAAGTAATGAATAAAACTAATAGTTGACAAAAAAAAAAGGAGAAAGAATAAAACTAATAACTGTAAGAGCCATCTACATATTAAATGTAAAAGCTTAGGAATTTTATCATAAACTTTTAAAAATAATAGAAGTTATCTTTACGTGACATAAAGTTACGTGGAAGAAAGTTGTGCATGATTTAATCTATGGATAAATAATACTTCATGACTCTTGCTAATCAGTTGGGTTTTTAAAATATAAGATTAAGCAAACTACATAAATTAATAAATACATTATATATCAGTGTATAAGTCACGTAAATTAGTGTTTTTTTAAAAATAATAAATAAGAATACTTTAAAATAATTTATTTAATTTTAGAATTAATCTTTTTATAAAAATTAATGAAATCCTATATTTTAGAACTAAAAAGAGTACAATTTTTTTTAAGACACTCCTATATTGTTTCTGAAAATAAAATTAAAGTGAGTGAGAGTGTTTAAATTAGCTTTTTAAAAATAGTTTATAAAGAAAAAGTGATAAAAGTGATTTTAAATAATGGATTTTTTTTTAATGAATTAGATAATGGATTATGAACACAATAGATTATGTGATAAAATGATATTATTTAAATAAATGTTATCCGAATACTCCTTCATGATCCTAATTATAAAATCCAATTAACTTTTTTTAGAGAGTCGTAAGAAATCTAATTATATTATTTAATTATATCATATGTTTTTTTATTATATTGTATATTAGTTTATAAACCAAACATACTACCAAAAGAAAGTTTATAAATTAAACAACTTAATTTAATGAAAAATGATAAATTTTAATATATTAAAGTAATATAATTAATTTTTTTAAAATTTTATAAAAAAGTTAATTAGACTATATAATTAAGATAAAAAAGAGTAAATTTTTTATGAATTAGCTTTTGTAATACTAGTGTTTGAGGTAATTTTTCTAAAACCATGATTTTATCTCAAGAATTGCTTTTCTCTTTTCATCCAAACACACAGGAACCATTTCTTGGATTAAGATATTTTATTTTCCCTTCCGACTCCTGTGTTGTGCTGCACAAAAGGCAAAAAGTGTGAAGTGACGGAAAAAATTGGAAAAGAGGATAACTTTGGGGCCATTGTGATTAGAATGAACCCTCTGTCCTATTCCTATATATTGCCCTTTGTCTTCTTCATTGCTAGAGATATAGATCCTTCTGGTTGGCCAAAAGAAAAAGGGGAGGGGAGGAGAGAGAGATCCTTCTGGATTGAGCGGGTAAGGAGAAGAAATGTTGGAAGGTAAAGCGATGATAGAGGACACAGACATGCCTGTGAAGATGCAGATCCAAGCCATGGCTTCTGCTTCTGAGGCTCTCGATCTCTTTGATGTTGTTGACTGTAAATCCATCGCTGCTCATATAAAAAAGGTATTAACTTTCTCTCTGTCTCCCCTTCATTTCTCTCTGTTTCTCTGTTTTTCTCTGAATCCTGAAATTATTGTGTATTTTGTGAGTTTGCAGGAGTTCGATACGAGATTTGGGTGTGGATGGCAGTGCGTGGTGGGTTCAAGTTTTGGGTGTTTCTTCACCCATTCACAAGGAACTTTCATTTACTTCACACTCGAGACTCTCAATTTCCTCATCTTCAAAGGAGCTTCTTCACCTTCTTCCCCTTTCTGAACAATGACCTAAAGCTTGTGTTGGGTCTCCTTGTAAAAAAAAAAAAGTTTCCACCATCAAACTGCTTGAGAAAAAGTTCACTTCTTTTTCTTGCCCTTTCTTTGAATCTTTCCTTCATGTTCATAGAAAAACTTGTGTTGAGGAAAATATCAGAGAAAAAGAGTAGAAGCAGCAACTTTTCCTGTGATTGAGATCTTAATGTTTTCAAGCTTGAAGGGAAGTTGCAGTGTTCATTTGTAAATATGAATTAATGCTTAGTCAAGTACATATTTTTCTTCAGATCATTCATTCTTATTGTTCCTGTTTTTCCCTTTTGAACATGGTGTATCCTTATCCCGCTTTCCTGGACATGATTTGTTTTCTGGGCCGCACTTGGTTGTCCAGTCAACATCATCTAGAAGAGTATCAGAACAAGGGGAGGAACATAATAGAGAAAATGCCCATTATCATTGTAAGTAAATAAACAATGTTAAGTGGGAGTAATAATTAAACTTTTTATTATTCTGCTAAGAAAAATGTAAAAACAAGACGCACAACAAACTATAAAATATCAGAAAAAAGCAAATCTGGATGTGATGTTTTAAAAAATAAAATTTCATTCAATATGCATATAATGTATACATGACTAAATTATGTGTAACAAATCTGAATGTGATGTTTTTATAATTGTACTGCACTAGTTTCTTGTCTCTCTAGCAGAAGAATGACAATATTAGAATCACAATTAGGTAGATAAGATACGGTAAGATCTGCAATTTAATTACAACACATTACTTTATTGCATACAAGAAATCAGAGAAAGTGAATTTAGTCTCGCTTAAGAAGATACATCAAATATTAGAAACAATGATCTCAATTACAATTATTTGGATGAAACATCTTTCTACAGATCTATGATGATCATAAATTAAACCAATGGAGTCAACAGTGGCTTGCCCTGGAAGTGAGCCTCCAGATTTCCAAGGACAAGGTCAGCCATGGCTGTGCGAGTTTCAACAGTGCCACTTCCAATATGAGGCAACAACACAACGTTTTCTAGCCCAAACAACTCTTCTGGTACATTAGGTTCATCTTCAAACACATCAAGTCCAGCACCACCCACTCTGCCTTCAAGAAGTGCAGAGACCAGTTCTGGTTCATCAACGTGCTTGCCTCGACCGATGTTAATAAGAACGCCCTTGGGACCGAGGGCGTTAAGCACCTCGCGGTTGATGATATGTGTGGTTTCCTCTGTAAGAGGGCATGCAACAACCAGAATATCACAGTTGGATGCTAACTCTACAACGCTTGGGTGGTACTTGTAACTTGATTCTGGTTTCTCTGTTCTAGAGTAGTAGCTTATTTTGCAGTTAAATCCCTCAGCTCTCTTGGCTACAGCCTTGCCAATTCTTCCCAAACCAATAATGCCAACTGTTTTGCCGGAGAACTGCAAGGGGAAAAATAAAAAGAATAATCATATGGCAGTTGGAAGAGATTTCCAGAGCGGAACTGATACTCTGAATAGGCTTGAATTAGAAAGAATGACAGTCATCGTCACCTCACTGAGATGTGAATGGAACAATGGCAAGTCCAAATTTAATTTAATTTCAGTCTTCACCTATATGCTTCTAGTCCCATACACACAATCTTAGCATGTCCATGTAAATTGATTAAGGGGAAACAACATAAGTACTAAATATATTCACCTCAATGGAGATTGAAGTATTAACTTCTGTTAGACAGTAACGTTGAGAGTATAATAAAATCTCAGAAACATCCTAATATTATTATTTCAAATGAAACGTTAACTGGATTTTGACTGGCCAAAGGCAAAGACCCACATAAAATGCAAGGTAAATGAATGAATAAAAAGGCCAGACAACAAACATTACATCTCGCTTTGAGGAATGGGAAAAAAGTAGTGTGAGATAAATGAATAAATATACCAGACAATGAACATTACATGTCACTTTGGGGAATGGGAATAATTAGATGTTTAAACTCTAAAGCCATTGATAACGCACAAATTCTTTTTGCGCCATTACAAGCATAGCATCCCAACTATCAATAGAAAGGTTTAGCACTTTGAGGAATAAGCTATCTGCCGACTGCCAGGGCTGCAACTGAAAGGGAAATAGACTAAGGGAAGAGGTATGAAACATCTGATTCAAGAATAAGGCCCCTGCTCAGAAAAAAGAAAGTTCATCTTTTTCAAACAATCAAGTAGTTCGCATGTCGTTCCTTTTTCTCTTGTTTTCTAAGGGGCTCATAAGTTATAGTGAACTACTGTGCACTTAACTGATAAGGTTCAGATTCCAACCAAAGGGGCAGATAAATCACTCCAACTCCAACCCAAAGGTTCATGAACCAGAATAACTTAACCAAGGGTGACACAGGCGCGGCCCCCCACCCACCCACCCACAAAAAAATAAAAGTTTTGTTTCTCTATAGTTTCAGCCCCCGACAAGCATTGGCCGGATGTTCCAGTGATCAAAACCAAAGGCTGGCCAGATTTTCATGAGTCAGCCATACCCAAAACTGTGCTGCAACAAAAGTGGATAATAAAGAACCTTTGCTCCTACACTAAACTAAGCATCAACCAGTCCACAACATGAAACCACATGTCTAAAGGGGCTTGCCTGCCACAACTCAGAACACTTGCACAAAAACATTTCGATATAATAAATTTAACCACAATCATTGAATAGCCACAAGCATCCAAAAAGGTAACTTCAATTGCTAGCAATGCAAAAGTCAACAAACAAAATCACCCTTACCTTAGTGGTCAACTTGTAATCCCCCTTCTTCCATTTCCCGCTCCTCACATACCGATCACACTCACAGAGCCTCCTCAGCACGGCCAAAATCAAGCCGATAGTCAGGTCGGCTACTTCATCGGTCAACACATCAGGTGTATTAGTAACCCGAATCCCCTTTTCCCTACACTTGTTCAAGTCAATCTTATCGACTCCAACGCTGAAGCTAGACACGATCTCCAGCTTGGGTAAAGCGTCGATGAGCACAGCGTCGGCGCCGTAATTGGAGTTACCGACGACGGCGCGAATGGAATCGGCGTGTTCCTTGAGGAACTGGACGCTTTGTGGGTAATTCCAGGAGCGGTAGAGCTTGTAGCGCTTATCAAGCTCTTGCTCCAGGTAGGAGATCATTGGACAGAGCATGAGTACACCGATGGATTCCATATCAGAGGAATTAGGGTTAGGGATCAGAAGAGAATGTGGCAGCGAGATTGTGGCCAGTGAAGTGAATCACCGGACAAGGGCGGGGCGAGGCGAGGCTTTGGAGGATTTCTCCAGGGCCGTGTTATGTGGCTTGGAGTAAGGAAGTGACCTTCATAAATAATGAAATTAAAATAAAAGGGAAAAATCTTTAGAATTTTTTTTAAAATTCTAAAATCAAAAAAAGTTTGTCAATATTTTACTATAAAAATTGCGTTTTACAAATGTCATAGAGGGTAGAGAGACAGTGATTAAGATGGACTTGTTAATTCCATTACAAGTCTTGATATTTTTGCTACTGCTTATGTCAGTGTCAGATATCCCTATCTCTTTTGTCACTGTGCGTCAACAGGTGTCAATGTTAGTGTCAGATGTACAGTGTTGACAGAGGGAGAAGAGAGAGATAGTGATCAGAATGGACTTGTTAATCTCATTACGAGTCTTGTTATTTTCGCTATCGTTCACACTAGCCAATTTAAAAAACCTAATTTAATTTATAGTACCTTATTTGTCTCTTTTAAATGTTAACAGACCCTTTTTGAATTTTGGAATTTCAGAAAGTATTTTATTAGAATTTTCGCAAAATCTTTCACACACACACCCTCTCTCTCTCTCTCTATTCCTATTTATAAGACCCTTTTGAAGAATCCTAAAAAAATCCTTAAAAAAATAATTTTATTACTTAATAATATCATATGTTGTGTTTTATTGTATTATATAGTAGTTCATAGGGATAATTTTAGAAAAAATACCTCCTCAAATTCAAAAACCCTAAAAGGGATGTTAACATTTCAAAAAGACATTAAGTTACAATAGACTAAATTGAATTTTTCAAATTCCCTGACATGAACAGTAGTGATTTTCGCAAGATGAGTAATGGTTTTTGCAAGAAAAGTAATGAATTTCGCTAGTCCATATTTGTCTATATTAATCACTCTCTCACCCCTCAAAATTCGCTGACGTGAACAGTAGTGGATTTTCACAATTTAAGTAATCATTTTCACAAGAAAACTAATAGTTTTCGCTATTTCGTGTTGATCACTTTCTCTCCCCCCTCATCTGTCGGTACTATTCATCTGACACTAACACTGACACTGTTTATCTGACAGATGAGAGAGAGGAATCGTGAACAATGTTGGATTTTTACCATTTGAGTAATGGTTTTCACAAGAAAAGTAATGGTTTTTACTACTTTATGTTGGTCACTATTCATGTCAGCAAAATTTTAAAAACTCAATTTGGTCCATGGTACCTTAGTGTCTTTTTGAAATGTTAACATGCCTTTTAGGAAATTTGAATTTGGGGAAGTATTTTTCTGAAATTCTCCCTAGTTCATAAGTCAAAAATTTAAAGAAAAACGACAAACTTTAATGTTTTTAGTTTTCTTAAGACTTTTTTAAGATTATCTAAAAGGCTCTTATAAATAGGAAAGGAGGGAGTATATAATATTGCAGACATCTGATGACCTCATTTGATGTTTTTAATGAAAATTGTTTTTATAAAAAAATATATATAAATATTAAAAATAAGTGAAAAATGAAAATGTGACTCATTATTGTCTCATCTTTCTTGTCTTCTTCTTTTGGCCGAACATCTTTCTGATCTTTTTTTTTTTAAATAGTAAAAGGATGCCGAAACATAGACACCTAGCCATTAACAATGTCATACTAACATAAACAAAAACAAAACTTTCAACGCCCTCACATGTTTCATCTTATGAGTTGTGAGATCATTCTATAGGACTTATATAAGATTAATATAGGAGGAAGTAGTCATTTCAGTATCTCGACCGACCTATGCCTATTCGGTAAGAGATGGGAATTGTGAAGTGAAGCTAGTCTTTGACTTGCCTTTGTATAATTCTTGTAAATCAATGAATTTCAGTTTTTATTTAAAAAAAAAAACAAAGAAGCAAAGAACTGTTATAAACAATTTTCTTATTTTTAAATCTTAGAAGAGAATAAAAATATATAAAGATACCCATAATCTTTTGCACTCTATAACACTATAAATTAATCAAAACCAAATGGCCTTTTACAAAAAGTTATTATTAACATAATCTTTGTTTTGATCCATATATTTATGCATATGTTATTTTTAGTTACCTTTGACCTGGGAATTACAACCTCAACCATCCAATGTATTACATCATAGTTCATGTACCACAACAGATTCCTCTCTTAACAATATTAAAAAATGAAGGAAAAAGGACAATATTAAAAAATATAATGCAAAAATCAATTACTTTATGCCAAGTTTCTCACAACATGCACCCCACGTTCTAAAAAACCCAGCTCAAAATTGGAAAAACTGACAACCCCATCAAACAATCACCTCCACACTTTCTCTCTCAATCTCCTAAAAAAGATTTTCATTCCTCATTCTCTCTCTTGCACCACAAGCAACGAAGGGAAGTTCAGTTTTTTCTTTTTTTCCTGAAAACCCATGTTTGTTTTGTTCTTCCTCGTTCATCTTCCTTAGGTAGGAGGGTTTCTTCTTCTTCTTCGTCTTCATTGGGGCATGGTAGAGCAGGCAGGTTACATGTCGAAGCTTTTCAATTTCAAAGGGAGGCAACACAAGAAGAGCTCTAGCGTTGAGACTGGAGGCACTTTAGAATCTTCAACAGAAGAAGAAGATCCATTTACTTCAAGAAGCCAAGGAACATACCCTTCCAATGAAGAGTCTCCTCCAGATCAAAACGGAGGAGGTCCTGATGATAAAAAGCCATGCTCAACCATTGAAGAAGAAGATGCAACAGTCGAAGAAGTCAAAGAGAAACTACTCCAAGGTGATTATTACACACACACACAAACATATATATATATATATAAATAGGAATATATCATTGTAATGCAATCCATTTGGTTTTGAATCAGAGGATCAAATTTGAAATCCATGTTTGTTTGTTTGGTTTGGTTGACATTCAGAAATGGAACAGATGAAGGAGAAATTTGCAAAACTGTTACTGGGTGAAGATATGTCCGGTAAAGGAACTGGTGTTTCCTCTGCTTTGGCTCTCTCTAATGCATTTACAAATCTAGCAGGTAAGTTCACTTGTTTATCCTTTATCTTCCTCCAAACATTCGTCATATAAATAATGATCAATAACAAAAAGTTAAAGATTCAGGTTTTTTATGTTTTAATCCTAAAAAAATATTAAATGTACAAATCATATTCTTTCTCGGCACTTGAGGATGCAGCTGCTGTGTTTGGTGAACAAAAACGGTTAGAACCAATGCCACCAGAGAGAAAAGCAAGATGGAGAAAAGACATTGACTGGCTTCTTTCCGTTACTGAGTACATAGTTGAAATGGTTCCATCACATCAAAAAGCTGAAGATGGCTCCCACATGGAGGTAAATCTCTATCTCTCTCTCTCTATATATATATCTATCTCCTTCTCTCGCTCTCTCTGAACAACTTCATTAAGCTTGATCTTTGATTGAATAGATTATGACGACAAGACACAGATTTGATCTCCTCATGAACATACCTGCATTGAGAAAGCTTGATGCCATGCTTATTGTAAGAATACTGAGACAAAACTTTTGTGAGACCGTTATTAGTTTTTCTTTCTTGGAAAACATTTGATTAGAATCTTCTGATATAAATGGGGATGATGATTAGGGTTGTCTGGACAATTTCGAAGGCCAAAGCGAGTTCTACTATGTATCAAAAGATTCAGAGGATGAAAACTCCAAGAGAAAAGATGATGATAAGTGGTGGTTGCCTATACCTAAGGTTCCCCCAGAAGGTTTATCTGAAAATGCCAGAAGATTTCTGCAGAATCAGAAAGAAGGTGTCAACCAAGTTCTTAAAGCAGCCATGGTCATAAATTCTCAAGTTTTATCAGAAATGGAAGTACCAGAAAATTACATTGAATCCCTTCCAAAGGTAAAGAGAGAATTATCAACTACTACGAGTCACAGTTTGGCTCTTTCAATTCTTTGTTTTGAGTACTGAAACGATGGTGATGATTTTTCCAGAATGGGAGGGCGAGTCTAGGGGATTCAAACTACAGAAATATTACAGTAGATTATTTTGATCCTGATCAGTTTCTGATAACCATGGACCTGTCATCAGAGCATAAAATTTTAGACCTCAAGAACAGAATAGAGGCCTCCATAGAGATTTGGAAGAGGAAAATGAACCACAAAGATGGGAAATCAGGCTGGGGTTCTGCTGTGAGTTTGGAAAAAAGAGAACTCTTCGAAGAGAGAGCAGAAACCATATTGCTTCTCTTGAAGCAGCGTTTCCCTGGTCTTCCTCAATCTTCTTTAGATATCAGCAAAATTCAGTACAACAGGGTAAGACTATATTCTATTGGGAAATTTGGTGAAAAGTCCCCGTTTAAAAATTTTATTGGCCAAAAGAACCTGAATTCGAGTTCCCCTACTTCTTGTGTATAAATCATTCAGAGTACTAGTACTTTTTGTATATTAAAATATCATGTCCTTCTAGTCAATAAAATTACCACAACAGGAACTTTTCACCAATTTTCCTATTATGTTTTCCCCCTTATTCCTATATAAGACAAGAAAGCATATTTTAATGAACAGAAACATAAAATCTTCATGATGAACAACATATTATGATTGTTTATGTCTGCAGGATGTGGGGCATGCAGTTCTTGAGAGCTATTCAAGGGTATTAGAAAGTTTGGCATACACAGTTCTCTCAAGAATAGATGATGTACTCCATGCAGATTATCAAACTCAAAACCCATCAAAGAATGCAAAGAAAGGTGCTTTAAGAGGCATTGCCAAGTCGCCGGGTCCGACTCCTACAAAACAAGAGTCAGATGTGAGTGCAGGAGGAGAAACACCTGTTTCAATGACACTTTCAGATTTCATGTGTTGGGAAGATGACACAGGTGACTTGGACATGAAAAAGGACTCCCAAGCCGTTACAGATGACTGGTGCAAAGACACAGATGAAAAAATGCAGAAACTTCCCAACATAGACACCAACAAGAGGGTTTCTTACCTTCAGAACTTGGGCGGCATGAGAAGCCCAACGTCACGCCATTGAACTGCGAACACAGAAGATGAAGCTGGAGAATGAGCATGAGAATAGATGAGTGACTTTTTTTAATAACCTGAGTCTATTCTTGCCTTTTGTAGATAGGATGAATATGCAGAATCAGCCTGTTTGAAGCATTGTTTGATGTAAAACCCTCTGTACAATGATAAGGATTTGTAGTCTAGTAGCTACCATAATCTGACTTTTTGTTGATTTCATCTATAGGGTAGACTCAGGTCATATATATTGTATGGTAAGAGGAGATTGAGAGAAAACAGAAGAGCATCATATAATCATACAGGCCAAGCATATTGGTCTCTGCCTCAGTTTAAAGTTAAACACTTACATGAGGTTTATGCTGTGTACATACTTACACATCGCGGATTGAGATATATATATATATATATATAATTTTATACATAAAACAAAACCCAAATTATGATTCTCTAAAATTAGGCGAGATCTTGCCACGTGGACCGGGCTTCGGAGGCAGTTGTGGGCCCTTAACAATGGGTAGAATGTCTCCTGAAGCTGTGGCACTGAAGTAAGCAAAGCAAGGGTGGCACCACCTCCCAATATCAAGAACTTAATGAGAAATCCTCTCTTGGTGAATGGAGCAGCAAATGTCTCAAAGAACTTGCTCTGCAAATTCATATCAATTCAAAAGCTATTAACCTTTTTGTGTTATTAGAGAGCTAAAGAGTACACGGATCACTAACAAACGTCATTGCTGCTACTTATGAATCATTAACACATTGATAGGTCAATCTTTAAAAAACATGGGACAATGCTTGTTAAGGATAGTCCAATAATACTATACCCAAAAAAATCCCAAATGTTCTTCACATGATTATAATGCCAGGAAATGATCAATAGCTTTGCACATTGAATCCACGTTAAGAATGCATTGATTCCCATCAATATCCAAAACAATTCGAGAAATCTCGTATCGAGCTTTCATAGCTCAGTTGGTTAGAGCACCCGTTTAGTAAGCGGGAGGTCTTGAGTTCGACTCTCAATGAAAGCAATTATTATTATTATTTTTTAACTTTATCCCTAAGGAAATTGAGTAAGCTAGAATTTAGAGGAGAGAAGAAAAGAAGAACCTGAAGAGGGTTATAAGGTGAGGGTGCATCAGAGCCATACAAATCCCATTGCCCAGTAGTGTTGCCCTGATCTTCTAAATAAAAATACACACTCTTGTCAACGTACTTTGCCACCACACCACCACTTTTGTACAAATAACATATATTCAAAATCACAAAACTTTGCAATTTAAAGCGAAAAGGAAAACAGAGGACAAATGATAGTCACCTTAATTTTTTGGGTCTGAGATTGAGGCGGTATGGCCAGACTGAGAGTTTAGTTCCGGTGAGAGAACTTCCGGCGACGCCCTTGACGGATGCTGGCTGAACAGAAGCTACGGCCTACGGTTGCCAGAGAAGCCATGATTTTTGAGTTTTCGGTTGGTGTGCTGTGAATCGGTATGAGTTGGTGTTCGTTGGTTTTTGTATGTTAATTGAAACTAGATTGCCACGTGTCTATTTTTGGTGGGGTAGAATTTGAGGCTCACACAGGAGGGGTGCCACGTCGTCTGGGGAAGGATAAACCTATCTAATAATCAATACTTCCTCCCTTCCTAAATATAAGACCCTTATATTTAGGAACGGAGGAAATAATAATTACAGCCGGGTTTCCTAATCAATTGCAACATTATTTTTTGGCTAATGTGACTTGTATTTGAGTTTTGGTAGGAAAAGTAATTTTTTAAAAATACCAGAAATAATTTTTATTAATATGTAGTTGGAATTAGTTTATTAAAATAAGGAGCTTTTTGTTTAACAGTCTATTAACTTCTTTAGATTATCCAAACATCTTTTAGGTAATAAATCACTTATTTTTTTTACTAAAAAACTCATTATTGGTGGTTGCTGGTGTTGTCCAACACCCCTCTCTTCGCCATCTCTTTTTAATCTTAACCATTAAATTGAAATTTAGGTATTTAACGCCTTCTAAAACTATTTTTCAAACAATTTGTTATTACAGGTTTAAATTATCATAATTAAAATTTAATAGTTTTTGAAGTTATTTATTTATTGCTTAATAATTTGATATTTTATTAATAATCTAATCAAACATTATCTGAACCGCCTAAATTTAAATCTACTGTGAGGAGGGGAAGAGAAGGTAAAAGACCAATTCAGAAATTGGATGGCTGTTTATTGGAAAGAGTTTGGAGTTTTGGACTGTCACCTTTTTTTTTTTGGCATCACAACATCAATTTCATTAAAACTTTAGCAACACCTCACATGAGAATCAGTTCAACACATGAATCAGTTCAGCATCGCAATACAATACCTATTCAAACAGCAATCAACTAAAGAAAGGTAACAACACAACTGACGACCAAAGGTAACAACAAAACTACTAAACTTCCCAGCTAAATCCAATTCTTTAGTTAGGATCTTAACCAGCGAAGAAGGGGGTGTCAATATCTACTCTTTCGAGCTCTTCTTCATAATCGTCATCCGAGCACACCAGTTGGCAGCTTGGTTAAATCTTCTTGGGATCCACTTAGGGATAAACACCCTTAAACCTTTACCAAGATTTCGAATTTCCTCTACTAGGCTAATGCACTCCCATTCTGGGCATATTATTTCTTTCTTAGCAGTCTGCACTAGTAAAAGACAGTTCACTTCCACAATCACAACATTAAAACCATTGTTAATACACCATCTCAATCCCGTCAACATAGCTTTACTATTAACCTTGAAAGAAGTTGTTGCCTCCACTGATTCACCTACCAAACAGATTGTTTCCCCCATTTTACCTCTTCCTACGATCCCAATGCCAACAACATTCTTTCCAACCACAAAAGCCCCGTCACAATCTATTTTAACCTCTCGACAATCAGGGATTCCTTCCATTCTCACCTCCCCTTCTTTCAAGCCATTTTCCTTTACCCTCATTTCCTGGCTATTCCACCCACTTATATGCCAGTATGTTTCTTCATGATCTGTAGTCACTAGTACTATGACCATCAGTTCAAAAACTTTCTCCTCAAAAGTATTTGTACAATGTGTTTTCCAGAGTTGCCACAAAATACATGCAATTAGTGCCTTAGATTTATCTACACAATTCACATCATTCAACAATTTATCCAACCTGCAATCCATTCTAGTTATGTTTTTGGCATCAATTCTCAGTACTATAGAACACCCAAGCCAATAAGCCTTAGCTCCATCGAACATACACATATCACAACCAATGTTTCTTGTCAAATTACTTTGAATATACCAAGGAGGAACCTATCTCAAATCATCCACAATTTTTCCACTAGGGAAATCATAATAGAGCTAAGGAAATACTCCAATGAATTCAGTCAAATAATCAGAGGATTGAGTTAATTCAGTCTAAATCCATTATCCCGTATCCCTATAAAACCAATTCATATTTATATAAGCTAGAATGTAGGGAAGATGAACGATATGCCACTGAGAAGCCATCAAGCTGGAGAACAGTTGATTTCGTTTCCCTTGCTTGCCAATGCTCATTATCTCTGTTCCAAGTACTTCGTTGCCTTCCTCATCGCCTGTTTCAGCTCTCATCAATCGCACTTGTGAAGGAAGCCATCGAGAATTTACTATAGCCTTTCGATTGTAGTCGCATTGATCATCTTTCGGAGAAATCGCACCCATGCTCTTCGATTGATTCCTCTGTTTTCTAAAACTCTCCAATGAATCTACTCCGAGGATGCGATATTGGCGGGATCTCCATATCCAACCTCCAGTTCTTGCCAAAGATCTATCACTTCTTCCACCAATATCCTCTACTCCTCCACCATCCTCAGATATGAAACTCTCCCATCGACTTTCTCTATACCAAGAAATCCCTAACACACACACCCAAACTAACCACACAATCACGCTGCTTGGCCAACAGCGAAAGAATGATGCCGGATGCATCCATTCTCCCATGGAGAAAACCCTCCAATTGAGGGAAGAGTTAGAAACCCTAGTAGACCTCCCTCTGCGAGAAATAGTCCCACTTAAAATTCTTGACTTTGAGAATGTGAAAGTAGTGTTTTGGACTGTCACCTTGAAAATAAAGTATTGGTAATATAAACATGCAAATACAACTTGATAAGTATTTATGAGACATATTCAAATGAAACATATTTCTTGCCAATTCTTATATTGTTCTAGACCCATTCTTTCATTGGTTTCACGTTTTGGCTATCTAGTCGGTATTGCTTTGAAGAAACAAAAGGCTCGTGGACAAACTCAAACCTCAAATTGTTGTTATTTTCACTTATTCTCCCCAATATAGATCCTGCAATTAGATTAAAGTCTGTTTGTTTTCACTTTTGAAATCGCGGCTTGCGTAAGCCGAAACAAAACTCTACTCACATACTTATCTCAAAATCCGTAAAAGCTATTTTCAAACCATGTGCCAAACAGACACTTAATCACATTAACATAGACCCTAAATTTCTGGGAACAAAACACTTTAACGATTAAAATTATTGGGAGCTTCGCTGGCTTGTTCTCATAAAGAGGTAGCTCCAAATAATAGCGCCTCTGTTCAATGCGATGAAATCCGTTTAGCACTGTTCAATCGTGGGAATTTATCCAAAGAGAGAAGCGTGGTTCAAATGAAAATAGAAGCGTTCTATTGATACAACCTTCCAAATTCATATTACTATTTTTTTACTTCAAAATAAAAATATAAAGGGAAATTGGAGATAAAGGATTTTTAGGCAAAAATTACATAAAAGCCCCTAAACATTTAGTTAATTAATTAATTAATTGTGGATGCCGAAAATAGATTTTTGGAGAATCTCAGTTACATTCAATTGAAATTTCTAAAGTTCCAAAATTAGATGTATACTTTGAACAAATCTTTAAACAGGCCAAGAGGCTAGATTAGGGATTTCTAAATTTCATTAAAAGACTATGATGCCTCCTCTAATTAAAATAATATACTGAGCACCCACCTCATATCATGAATCATGAAAATTAAAAAAGAAAAAGGAAGGTTGAATCTAGGCTTTTGAGCTACACACAACATAGAAGAGACGAAACCAGTGTTCTCAACTGACAAGAATATATCAACTTAATTTCTAATTTTTTTTACAAGATTATTAGATTTAAAAAAACTTCTGGTGAGGAAAGCTATATCAATAATAATAGTTTTGCGAGTACATATAGAAGCAAAATAAATACTCCTAGTAATTAGTGTAATGTGTATTAGCTTTTGGGCTTGTTTATTGAACACTGAATATGAGTATGTCTTCAAGTGAGAATTTAAATATTGCTTGGTCATATTATGAGAGACGATCAGGCTCTCATGCTAGACCCAACTCTTGTTGGTTGGGAAAAAAAATCATTTGACTACAATATCAATATAATCCTATTAAGTTATCTTTGGGTGAAGAGGGAGTAGGGCGAGTGAAACTGTCAGAGAGGAGACGGAGTGTGTGTGAGAGAGAGGGAAATGGAGTTTTTTTTTTTTTTTTTTTAATAATATTCAATTAACATTAAATATCAAATGAAGAAACAGTTATGACTCAAACTTCAAAGTGTGGCGTAACCGAAGTGTAGGCAAAAACTCATGCTTACTATAATAATTAAATATATAAGCACAAATTTTCCTATAACAAATAACAACAGAAAACTTAAAATACCTCTTGCCATTTGCTAATCTTTGATATGAAGAGAACTCACGAACTCTGATGTGATAGATCTACAAAATATAACCATGTCAGAAGAAAAAAATAACATGTTGCTTCTGACTAGTTGTAGAGCATAGTGATGGCAATTATGTTTTCTGCCGTCACTAGTCAGGGAACCTCAAAAGAGCGGCTCAAGGTTTTCCTCCAACGCTCTATAGAATTATTGGTAATCTGTGTCCATGTATTTTCACCATCAGAAATTACATATAAATAGCCAATAATAAAACTCTAATCTTGACTGGGCCTAAATATGACTTATGGGCCACACTTAATGATATTTTAATTATTTCCTAAAATAATAACTAATAAATGTGATAACATATAATAAAATATCTAACAGATTTAAACTATTGGAATGGTTTCAACCTGATATACTCCTAGAGAGAAAGTTGCTAACTATAGAAAAAGTTGTTGACTATACTACCCCTTGGGGAGAATGGGATAGATTTAAACTATTGGGATGGTTTCAACCCCATATAGTTGATAGCTAGGAGAGAGGAAAGGATAAATTTGTATAGAAGGTATCCCCTTATGGTTGTTTTTCTATTAGTTCTACTTATCATTTTCTTGTTGCAAGTAATCACTGAGCAAAGAATGCCTTGTGCGCAAGCATCTTTGGAGATGGGAGGTACCAGAAAAGATCAAGTTTATCATGTGGCTAGTCTCATATGGAAGGACGCTCATAGCATAACCAAGAGCTAAGAGAGGGCTTAACACATCAGGTGAATGTCTGCTTGGGTGCAACCAGAAGAAGACACAATGCACTTACTACGTGACTACAAACAAGCCAGAGAGAGATAGGTGTCAATGGTAGATGTTTCTAAATGGAACCAATTCCTAAACAAACAAGGAGGGGATTGGGTCCTTTGGAATATCACACATGAAGCGAGCAAGAGGTTTGCCAAGAAACTTAAATGGGCCACCCTTTTTACTTACATCTACTGGGATATCTAGACTTCTAGGTGCAGTAAACTATTTAGGGTAGACGACAGAGTAGCGATTGCAGGGTTGAACTCAACACCAATAGCTTCTTAATTAGATTCATTATGCTAATAGCATGAAAGGAAGTTGAATTTCATGTCAATTGAAGAACTCGATTTATTAGAAGGCAAGGAAGGCTAAATCATAAATCCTAGGAATCCTTTATCTCACTCATATCCATTCATCCATTATCATTTTCATCCACTAAACAAGAAAACCAAATAAAAATTAGGATAAGCTAGTGTAGGCATCCATTCATCATTCTTGATGTTAATTAATTAAGTTTGTGGTTCATTAGATTGCTAGGAATATTAACATTCATTAGGCTCCTTGAGAAGAATGACCTAGGCTAGTTATCACTATATTATAGTTAGCTTAGAATTTTTTATAGGAGTAGACGACTAACCTCTTCATCAGTTCTAGGTTCTATAAAGGCAACACGCGCAATTAGAGTAAATGAGCGGCAACTACATGGAGACAATGTGATTCATGTCACACCTTCCCTTCATAGCCTTTACCTTACCATATCAGAGCTATTGAAATCATTAGTCATGACTTTAAGTTGGGAAAATAAGGGGAAAAGTTTTCACTTTCTCGGGTTACTATTCATCTGCCCCTTAATTTCGACCAACTTTGGAAAATCATAACTAATTCTACAAAAATCGGAATGATGGGATTACAGGCTTATTTGAAAGCTATCAATATCCTCTATAAGGGAAAAATAATCTCACACCCTGAATGCATAGCATCAACCATGTGCTACACTTCAAAGTTGCATTATTTATATGGTCAATTTTACACTACTCATTTGGTCATTTTTCTAATTTTCAAGATCTTTGGCCTAATTTTGGGAAGGCATAACTTTTGCTAGAAAACTCCAAATGACATGATCTACCACTCCATTTGCAACTAAAAATATACTCTATTAGCGTGCAAAGGCTCATGGTCAGACTCATTCATTTGTTTAAACTACAACAACCCAATTTTAAGCCTGAATTAGCCAAAAACCTAGTGCCAATTTCACCATACTATTTGCTATGCTATTTTTCCCTTTTCCTCATTATTCTAATGTCACGCGGACAGCATGACGGCATAGATAAAGGCATTCCCATAACATTACATCATGATATCATACATATCCAGTAACAATCCAGACCAGTCCAGTATCCAGTATAATACATAATACAGTAATCCATAATAAACAGGGA
>JBAGKO010000012.1:15467135-15479822 GCA_037177275.1 Acacia concinna
TTACTTAATCTTAGAGCTTAATTAAAATCCCCTTTGTCAAGGCAAATTTTAATTCTCAAATTCACACTCAATGGTGGTCAATCATCAAATAGATAAATTAAAATAAGACTAAGTAACCAAAATTAACACCAATTAAAACTAATAAGTGAAAACACAATTTAATCCCCTAATGAGTTCATAGTTCTCTAAGTTGCAAGAAAAATTCAGCCACACATGGCTTCAATCTAAATCATCTCAACATTGTCAAAATTCATATTTAAATACATACTGAAAATTGATGAGAAATTCAAAACAAAATTATGTAGAGGAGATAAAACTTAATAAACATAACCATCAATTCTATCTTCCTCTGGTTTGTGACTTCGCTGGAGCTGCTGTTAAAGGAAGAAACCATTAAGACCCAATACTGCATCACCCTTCTTCCACTCTAAACCAGCCACCAAAAGTTCCAAGAAAAAGGAAAACAACCCAGCTACTACTTCTCTCTCTAAAATATCATCTCTCGTTGTTTCTAGGGATAAGGAATCAAGAGAAGAGGAAGAAGAGAACACAGTCGCCTCTCCCTCTTTCCAATCTAGCTTCTCCTTGTGCGATGATTGATTCCTGGTCTGTGAGAGGTTGATGATAAATAGTGCTCTTTTTCTTCCTCCCATCAATTAGCAGTTGCCGCCCTTTAGACGATGATGATTAATTCCTTTCTCTATCGCCGCTGCTCTCCTCTTTCTGCATCGAAGCTCATCCTCTTTTTTTCTTTTTGCGGCTGCAGCTCCCTTTATGCACCGAAGCTCCTTTTTTTTCTTTTTTTTTGTGGCTGCTGCCAATCTTTCTTTCTCGTAGCTTTTCTTTTTCATTCCCTTACGTTTCCTTTTCCTTGCTTTCTTAAAAAACGGTGTCGTCCTAACACATGTAGCATTATCTCTTTTTTTTTCACGTGCGTTGCTTGCTTTTTCTTTTTCTTTTTTCTTTTTAATTCCACAAGTCAAACAATGCATTGCTGCAAATAGGGAAAGGAAATAATAAAGGAAAGAAATTAAAATAGATTTAAGTAGCAAAATCTTTTTTTTAATATATACATATATATTTGGAAACAACTAAAAATTAACAATACTATATATTTTTTTTATTAAAAATATAATATCTATATTAAAATCCCCTACATGATGCACACATTGATCTTTTATCAAATCTCAATCAAATCTTTAAAATCACATAGATAACTCTTTAGATATCCTCAAAATATACCGTACAAAATATGGAGAGTTATCAGTCCTTTATAATTTTCCGAAGATTAAACAAAGTGAATATGAATTTAACTTTAGAATTAATGTTATTTTTTATAATAAAATATTTAACTATTTATTCTGTTTTATTTGATTGCATTTCTAGTCTTTTATGTGATTTAAATGTAAAAAAAATTAATATATAAAAAAATTAATAAAAAATAATACAGTCCATAAGATATAAATAAACATATAAAATTGGGAAATAAATAAGAGTAGAGAAGAGGTTTAGTGAAAGCTGTCAAGGAAATACATATACAATCCATGAAGTACAATATATAACATTCTAATTGATGTTGGGCAGTTGCAATTTAATATTGAATTTTATTTATTATCTATTTTTCCTTCAATTTTATTTATTATCATGGCTATATAATTTTATTTACTCCCTACGGTTCTAATTATAAGGGCCTTTTAGAGAATTATAGGAAAATCTTAAGAAAGCTAATTACATTACTTAATCATATTATATATTGTGTTTTCTTACATTATATATTAGTTCATAAGTTAAACAATATAATTTGAAGCAAAAACGACAAATTTTAATATATTAAAATAATGTAATTTGCTTTCTTAGAATTTTTCTAGGATTCTCTAAAAGGCCCTTATAATTAGGACTGGAGGGAGTATTATGGTAGAAGCACAATATGAGTAAAAATAATTTTTAAATATACAAGTTTTAGATAATGATATTTTAATATAAAAATTTAAAGTTTAGACTACAAATCAAATTAACGCCGTTCAGATAAAATGTAAGGTAAAACATAGGGAGGATATAGCTAGTGTCAACATGATATAATGCCCTCCCCAAATTGAAATAGGGGGAAAGGTCAGGTGGTTGGGGCATTGCAAAGAAAAAAAGACGTTAAAGTCAAATGAAAATGCATAGAAATATAATTTAAGGTGGAATTTTCTTTTGGGGGACATTTATGTGGGTAGCATTAAGTATGGCATTTAAATTGAACGCCAAATGAAATTCAAAGGAGACTACAATTCAATGGTATATTTACTGAAATATAAAATTTGACAAGAATTGAGATTTTGAGCTTATGAGTAAGAAATAGGAAAGTGACGTGGAGATATAGGTGAATATTCAAAAAACAACATCTATTAGCAAATCTCTCAAGGGTCAATACACCACCACAAAAACAACAGCATTTTCCCATCATATACAGTCAACGTGACGATGATTTATATACACACTCCCTCCCTCCCTCCTGAACATTTATAAGATCCAGTGTACTTTTCTTTTGGAAGGATAAATAAAATTAAATAAATTATTTAATTATATCATACATTATGTATCATTAAACTATACCAGTCTATAACTCATTAAAATTTGGTTCATTAAAATTTTCTTTCTTTCTTTGTTTTTTTTTTGGGAGGGGGAGAGAGAAAATTTTATGAATTAAAATAAAAGATTGGAGAAGAAATGAAAGTTTAAGGAAGAGAAAATAAAAGATACAACAATAAAACAATTAATTAAAACATTTTATTCCCATTTCTCTAATTTTTAAAAAATTAACTCACAAAATTTTTTTTCCTTTAAATCCTTCCTATCAAATAGGCTTCAGGAAATAAAACTTAAGAAAGTAAGACGAATTCATTGATCCTTCACTTCCGGTTAAACGCACCCACATGTTTTATCAAATGATTCCCACCGTTAAGATTACGCACACAATAAACCAATAATAAATAACTATTTAAAGAGAAATAAAATTTTCAAAGATTTGTTCGAGAGAGAATGACAAAAAAATACCAGATGAATTATAAAAATTTCAAAAATTCTATTGAATAAGAAAAATAACATATTCCTACCTTTTGGGTTTTTTAAATTGGGATTGAAGATAATGTGTTTTGTCATTTAGGTTACTATATTAGTTATTTACCTTATCAATTATGTTAAAACACATAAGTATCGAGTTTGTCATTTATGTTATCATTTCAGTTATTTTCTTTATCAATTATATCAAAATACATAAGCATCAAGTTTGTTATTTATACTATGAGTTTTGTTATTTATATTACCATTATAATTATTTCTTAATTTAAAAAACCTAGATTCCTGTCATTTCCCTTATTCAATAGACTTTTTAGAATTGTTTTAATTTATATGATATTTTTTTATTATTTTCCCTTGCTTCAATCCCAATAAAACTAAACAATTTTTTATGATGCAAGATATTAAAAGTTGGATCGGTCACTGAACCGGTTAAAACACTAGGTTAAAAGTTAGTGGCTCAAACCGGACAACTAATTTGAGACTAAACCGATGAGAAAGTCAAGATTTAGACTTATTAATATAAAATTCTAAAGAAAATGATTTTTTTTAACAAAAGAGCGGGTAAATCGGTTCAGTCACCGGATCGGTCAGATTCATCCCAAGTTGACCGGATTGATCAGGTCAAACCGGTTCAGACTAACACTACAAAAACCATCAAACTAAACTGGACTTTTGATCGGTGCATTGGTTTCCAGTCTAAACCGACTGGTCCAATCCGATCCTCCATTCAATGGTATGATGTGGCAAATCAGACGAATAACTGCAAATTTGATACTAAAAAACACGGTGCCGTCGGAGAATTGTTCAATAAATTATAATAATTAGAAACAAATCTCTAGAAAAGTCAAACCAAAGCTAATGACTATTTAATTTAATAGTCAATAAGCATCTCCCGCCACATCAAGAACAAGAAATGGCCAATCAAAGTGTTCATGTGTGCAGAGACAACAACTTAATGCTTGAATTGTTGGAGATATACAAATAATAAAGGCATGACATACTGATAGAACCTGCAAATAAATAAAACAGTTTTGTAACATGTTGCTATATTTCCTAAATGTCTCCCTTCTCTCTTACTGTTGGTTTGGGAAGAGCCAAATTTTTTTTTTTTAAAAAAAGACTATTTAATCACTTTTATGCTAGCTATAATAAAACTCTTCTCACATATTTATTTTAAACACCATAAAATCACTTCTAAAATATTAAAACAAACAAGCGCTTCCCGGCCCCTCCCACTTGACATTGCCAATCAATCCATTAGCCAATGCAACTCTAAACCTCACTATTCTAGAGGCAGACTTTCATTTACCTGGTTTTCAAATTGAGGAGAAAAAGAAAGAGAAACATAAGCATAGAAGCCTTACAAAAACCTTATTTTAATAAAACAAGAACAAGAACAAGAACAACAACAACAACAAAGCATTAATCCTATTAGGTGGGATTAAGGCTTTGTTGTTTAATACCATGTAAGAATTTCGGATAAACCTGAAATCCTATTGACTTATTTAAACACTCATATGAAACTAGAATTCCCCATTCACGTTATATAGCAAAAACACCAACAAAAGGAAAATAAGATAACATTTATATAAGAGAACCCATTTAAAGAGAGGAGAGCATTATTATGTATATTATTATTCAGACTCCTTATTTTTCTCAAGCTCACATCCTTCATATAGTGTCTATAGGAACACATAGAAATAGATATAACCCTTCAATGTACAGTTGCATGAGAATAATTATAACTATTGAACCGTAGAGTAAAAACTCTCTCTTTGACCCGTATTTCTTCATATTCATGCAATAGTCCAATTGACATTGAGTTTGGGCCCTAATCCACTACGGATAGAGTAGTATATTCTTTTTTATTTTAAATAAACTCTGAATCACAATTTCATCAAAGACATTGCAACAAACCCATAGAATGAAAATCTAACTCTCATCAATGTCTGCCTATAAAATATATATTTATCTCATATTTATCTCTTGCAGTGCAAAATTAATTCTCCATACTTTCCACCACATAGTCTCTCCATCCTTGTTCATAAGATTATATCATAGCCAAACTGCATCATTCAAGAAAATAATTAAAATTCACTATTACAGATTATACATTTTACGTCCCTATACAACATTCAGTTTTTTAAATTAGGAACATAAAAAAGTAAGGTGGTGGTTCAAAAATTCTTTTAGGACATGGTATGTCTCTTTCTGAGTCCCCAATCAAATTGGGGACGTGGAAAGCTTCATTCTCCACGTCTCAAATATAATTGGGGACATAGTTTTCACGTCCCCAATTAATTTCACTTTCCATATCCCCAATATAATTGGGGACGTGGAAATATCTACAAAAATATCATGTCACTTGGATCCATTTCCCTCTTTTCTTCTTCATCTTCTCACTTAAACCCCATAGCTGTTGAACCCAATCCTTCCCCATTCTCTCTTCTCTCTCGAACACTCTTTCACTTCTCTTTTGGCATTTCCGCATCCGTTGTGCCCAACCCCTCTTCCCATTGCTGAATTGTCCTTGCTCCACCATAGCTCATCGCCGCTGTTCGCTACGTTCCCTCCTTCCATTATCAACAAGCCCTTCCAACCCTCACATCGTCTTGGGCTGCTCTCCTCCTCCCTCAACTGTGCCTTCAACCCAAGTACCTCACCTCTCTTAATTTGTTTTCCTCTTTTAAAGTGTTATGGTGATATTTGAGTTAAAAAAGAATTGTTTACATAGCTTTTTATGAAAGATTAGGGCAATGAGTTTTTCAAGTCAGGGAAGCATCTCAAAGCCGCATCACTTTACACCCAAGCTATCAAGCAAGACCCTTCAAACCGATAGGTACATCCTTCCAAATCTTGTATCGTGGTTGATCACTTGTTCAAAATTTTTGACAGGTTTTTTTTGTTGGTTTTGTTCACTATGGCGTAATTTTGCTTAATTAGTGACATTCTTCTCTAGATTAACTTCATGAATTTCAAATTGTTGGCACCTTGTTGTTCTGACTTCTTGGATCATTTTGGTTGAATTTGTGAGTTCTTGAGCTGAAAACAATAATAGTGCTTGCATTTATACTATTGTGACGTAATGAATTCTTTTGGAACTAAAACTTGACATACCACGTCCCTAAAATTGTATTGGGTTTTGAAGACATGGTATGTAAAGTGTTCAATAGATCCTGGTCCTGGTACTCCTAACCCGATCTCGGGCATTTTAATCCTGGGAATTTCTGTCCCAGCCAAGGCGATCTTGGTCCCAGGTTTATTTTTATTTTATTTTTGTTTTGTTTTATTTTTTATCTCATAAATTAAATTATCATTTTATCTGTGTATTCTTACCCCTATTAATTAGTTATCTTTTCAAAATATGTGTATCACATCTTTAGTTAGAGTTAAATCGCATATATTGCAATACTAAGCCTAACTATAAATTGTATAAAAATAATAATGAAGATGAAAATAATAACAATAATTATTATTTCTAAACTCTAGATTAAATTATGTAATTATTATGGCCTTATTAGTTATTAAAGGTTCACTTTAAATAATAGAATATGAAGAATTTAATTAATACAATATTTTTTATTTTTTATAAATAGGGGATCTCGGTCTCGGTGTCGGTAACACCGGGAACGTTGGATCCCAGCAAAAAATCAGGATTGAGATTGGGACCGAGATTGGCTAATCCCGATCTCGATTTTAGGTTTGAACACCCTTAGTGGTATGTCCTGTGACTGGACATACCACGTCCCCAAAATCCAATTTTGGGAAGTGTTAAGTCCCCCTATGGCGTCCTTAATTATAAATTAGGGATGTCGTATATCCTTTTCATTTCCTTTTTTTTACAGATGTGGTTTCTCTGCTTTCTACATCCTCGAAAAGGGATATTAAAATGCTTAAAAATGGATGTTAAAAAGGGATTAAAGGCCTATTTTGCACCAGAAGTATGTACGGAGGGCTGATTTTGCCCCAAAAGTTTTTTATAAAGCAATTTCGCCCTTTTCTAACATTGCCTTAATGTTGACCGTGAATGTTACCTTGTGGCTATGATACTTGGCAAGGGAAGGATGACGTGGTAGAGTTGAAAGAAACGTGGCAAACATACTCTTGTTGAACCATTGCTCTGACCCTCGTTACCACGACGGACCATACTAGCAACCCTTCTCCTACTTCTATTTGTTGAAGTTGATGAAGTCAAGTCCGCCATTCCTTTTCCTCTGCTTTTTTGCAGCACACCCTTCCTCTTCCTCTTTCAAATGGCTCTCAGATGGATTCGATCGCTGAGAGTTAAATGAAACCCATCACTATTTATCACCGAACTCATTGACAGTCACATAGAACATTGGAGAAACCTTAGAAGGCTGTCATTCTAACGTCTATAATCCACCCTGTAATGTCTCTAATCCATCTTGGCATCCTTTGTGTCTATTTTGCTTATGTGGCAAATGTCAGTTGGAGGCAACGTTAGAAAAGGGTGAAATTGCTCAAAAATTCATACTTCCATGGTAAAATTGATTTCAAAAATATTTCTTGAACAGAATTTACCCTCTATATATACTTACGGGGCAAAATAGGCCTTTAACCCCGTTAAAAAGGTATTCTGTAATAGTAATTGTTTAAAAGCAATAGATTTATAAGAAATACACTTTCCCCTAAATATGCCCTTATTTTTAAATGGGTAAATCAAAGATAGCAATAACTTAAAAAATATCTAAAGAGAATGTATGTGAAAAATTAATTAGGTTATCATTGGCATAACTGCATTTAATTTCCAAACAACCCCAAAGAGGGCTTATAAAAAAAGACGGACCAATTCAAAAAATATGAACCTTATAAATAAGCACACAGGGAGTACTTAATTAGAGTCAGTTTTTTATTTCTTTTTAATTAATGAAATCATGCCACTTTGTTTCATATTAGAAGAAAAATGTAGTTCCACATTCTTTATCGTTACTATTGTATTGTAAAATTAAGGAGAAAATACTTTACTAGAATCAATATGAAGGGCAATTGATTGGGCGCCTCAATCAACAACCCGAAAACAATAGATGCTTAAAATGCATTTCCACTATGATCTAGCTAATTCAATTAGTGCTTTGAAAAGTTGTGCATTTTTATTTTTTTAAAATCAAAATAGAATACACACTCATACATATAGAATGGGCACACGTATGATTAAAAATATAATATAATTAAAGAAAGATAAAAAACAAGTTAAAGCTTGAGTTATTGACCATAAATATGTCATAATTACTTGCTGCTGCAACATTAATTTCTTGTGAAAGCTTAAGTCAATTAATTAAAAAAGTGCTTGCCTTCTTCGATTTCTTTGTGTGTGTGTGTGTGTGTATATAAGGTCTCTTACTTCAATATTAGAGAAGTGCTAGACAAATCAAACCATATATACTGCATAATGACTTCCAATAATGGAAACCTTATACAAAATCTAACAATCAAAAAACAAAAACAAGAGGGAACCCTTGAGAGACAAAATCTAGTAGTACGCAATGAAACTCTGTTAATTTATATAATCATGAATAATCTTTCAAATGTGTGATGTGAAGCTATATCTATCTGCCCCGTATCTCACTAACACTGAGTCCATTGTTGGATAAAACTGCTTCATTTTCTTCTGTGTAGGCACATTATTCACTTTACTCTGTCATTGGGAAAACGCAGGTGGCCTTGGAGGAGGTAGACTAACAATGTCACTACTCAGCATAGAAATCACAATGCTCATGTTTGCCTCTCACTTGCAAGGTCTTGCATACATAGAAGCCCTATGTGCTTGCACCTCTATATATCCTTCTCTTGGCTTGGATTGTATATTCCATTATCAATTAATAATGCATGTCTCTTTTCATTCCATAATTTCCAAGCCTAAAACATATTAAAAAAATATTATTATTATTAAATAAGTATTAAGTTGGACATGATCAAAAAAGTCGTGTAATTAGGTAACTTCAAAGTCGATGGATAGTAGAGATACTTACAAGTCATAAAGGGCTCAAAGAATGCTCATTGTGATAAAAGCTAGGGTTTTTTATTTCTTCCATTAATAATCTCTAATAGCAAGACTCCAAAACTAAACACATTTGATTTTTCTGAAAAGCATCCTTTCATTGCATATTCTGAAGATACCGCAGAATTGAGTAAAACAATTAGTTATTTGAACGCTTTCTACATATGCTAATGTTGGATAGAGACGAAAAACTTGCTTGGTTCAAACAACTCTTTTTTGTATTAACTTGATTTACTCTCCTTTAAAATTCTAACCATACCAAAATATGATATTTTAGATTCTTCTTGCCCTTGTCCAAATGCTCTAAATAGTCTCTTAATCGCTACATGCTGACCATGCGGTAATATAATGTTCCCTTGAAGAAATTTCCATGAAAGAAACAATAGTTATATATACAATATTGATTAGAAGATTTGATGAATGAATTGTACCCTATATACTAGACCAAAACTGCCTTGTCCAAGTTTATTAGACAAGTGAAAGTTGTTTGTCGCAATTGCAACCTTGTCAAAATCATACACAAATAACTCATGGATTGGGGAATTTAACCTGTGAGAATTCTCCAATGCCTCTTTAATAACAAGAAGCATATGGTCTTCCATATTCTTGCTGATTCATAACAATGCAAAAAAAAAAAAAAAAACATTAACTATGAGCAGAATTGTTTACGTACCCAACCCATATCATAGCTTGAATTGCAATTGTTGATGAGACGGGATTAAATAAAATCATCATACCTGAATGTTTTGCTATCCATTTTCTGAAAAAGTATGCACAAGTGCCATTAATAATGATAGCTCCTATAATTACAGTAATGACAATGATCAATATCAAATGTCTCTTGGCTGGGTTGGGTGGTGGATTGCAAAAGCTTATGCTATAAATTGGTCCGTCCGGGCATGTGAATGGTTTTTCCTTGCTATTTGTTGGGAACAAACGGGCATATGGTAAGCACTATCAAATACTCCCTCCGGTCCTAATTATAAGGGCCCGTTGACTTTTTTAGAGAATTCTAGGAAAAATCCTAAAAAGCTAATTACATTATTTAATCATATCATATATTGTGTTTTAATACATTATAATATATTAGTTCATAAGTCAAACAACATAATTTAAAGAAAAACGACAAATTTTAATATCTTAAAGTAATATAATTAGCTTTCTTAAGATTTTTTTTATTCTTTAAGAAATTCAAGGGCTTTTATAATTAGCACCAGAGGGAGTATCTCTAAGTAACGGTTTGGCTTGGTAGTTGGTACAGTACTGTGGGGGATTTAAGATAGACCTTGCAAGAATTTTGACATGCCAACATTTTTCTATCTACGTTTCTAGCTGCGCTGAGCTCTGGAGGGCATACATTGTTTAAATCCTCCGTAGAACCTGTTCTTTAACAGTTTTGGGTGCCTTGAGGAGAAACCATCATGGGCACGTTGTATCCATCTATTAAGTTCACATAATATGAATCAAGGTCTCCGGCTTGGCCTAACCTGAATTCTACCCTTGTAGCCGGCTTCCGGGAGCTGCAATCACCGGTCTCACAGCTAAATTTTCCAGTGGAGTTCGTGCGCAGTTTGTTCGACCCCAAAAACTGCCGCTCCATGAAGTGGGTACAGATCAGAGACACCACTACTATCTGAAACAATGGTTGGCCATATTGTGTAGTTGCAGTTGTTAACTATTGTGCATGTTGTTGAAGTTACTCCTGTGAAGTCCCAACATGCGCATCAGGCCAAAGGAGGAATTAGCTAGAACAAACTAATTAAATCAACGGGGACATGATTTTTTATTTATGATTTACCTGATATGGATAGGTGAAATATAATGTTGATAAAGACAAAAAACATTATAATGAGCTGATCCATTTTGTATGTGATTATAACAAGGAATAAACTTGTAAGGCTGAAAAAGCGTCCCTTTTTGTTGTTGTGAGATTCAAGATATCAGTGCCATATATATTTCTTTTGAATGATATTAAAAGATTTTTCTTCTATAACTACCGTCTTTCTGGAGATGAGGGCTATTGACTGAGTCAGTGGACTTATTTTCTCTGGAGTTGTCATTTCTGACACGTCACTTCCTTCACTTTAATTATCCATTTAGATTTACTTTTAAGAATAACTTTTACATAAAATGATGTAAGCATGTGAGAGGAGTTTTATCTCAATATAAAGAAATAACTTTTAAAACCTAAGTTTCAGCCAAAACCAAACAGCCTATATTTATAGTTCAAGTTCAAGTTCTTTCTGAACAATAAGTCAATAAAGCATGTTAATTAAAGTCTGTTGATTCAAATGACAAACTAATACACAACCTATATTTATATTTTTTTGAAAAAAATATTTTAGGAATCCGCTGTATTAATCAGTAGATTAAATATCATTATAAATTTATACCTAATGTGACTTTTCTCATAGATGGTCAAATCAACATAAAGCACTTATGGGAAAGTCTACCTGGCAACTTGCCTCTTTTCATCCCAATGATGGTCAAAAACTCAAAGATCATATGACTATTTTTAGAGAGTTTTGAATTATATTATAATTTTTATTTTTAACATTTTTTAAATATGCTTTTTCAATGATCCTAAAGGGTAAATATTGATGCAATAGTTAAATTTAACACTTTGTATCAATTCTTTCTTCTACTGTTGTACAAGAAAGATCCCATCAGAGACGGAACTAGAATCTTATAATGGGGGTGAAACGAAAATCTAGGAAAAACATAAGGGGGAAATCTTTGTAATTTTCTCCAACATAATATGAAGTCTTAACTAGATATTAAAAAGGGTTAGTATGCAAATTTACTCATGAACTTGTACAAAAGTGCACCCCAATTTACTTAGTAATTGGAAACTTCAGGCCTGGTGCCTCTAGTAAGAGAGAACTAGAGAGAGAAAATCCTTATCTAAGAGTTTTTTTTTTTTTTGCGGGTTTTTTGTTTCCTCCTTTGTTCTTCCCCATTCTTCATTTTCCTGAGTTTATCTTCTTTCTCCCTCCTACTACTTCGTGCCTAATCTATGATCTATTCTGCCATTAGTATCAAAATCCTTTCCATAATCTTTTCCTCGCCCAATGATTGTCTTATGCAACACTTGCATCAAACCTTGTCTTTGATATTTTAATGGGAAAATTGCATTTTAGTTCCAATCAACAGAATATACGACAAAATGGTCTTGCAAAATTGCGTATTTGCAAAAAAGTCCTGTGGGACTTTTTTGCAATTAATTTCCTTAATAAATTGGTATTTCTCTCTCCCCCCATCAGTATGATGTCTGACGCAACTGGCGCGTGTCAGACCCTCTCTCTCTCTCTCAAGTTATCACAGGCCTTACATAAAGTTGTCAATGCCCTTATATAGAGTTGTTAATGGCCTTACATAAAGTTGTCAATGGAAAGTGCACCTCATTCTCTCTCTCTGTTTTTTTTTTGTAAATGCCATTAGAAATACTCCCTTCGGTCCATAATATATATATATGGAACTTCAACTAATTCACAGGAAATAATAAGTGTCCTATATTGTGGACCAAATCATTCTTCTAGAAGTGCCTTATATTATGGACCGGAGGGAGTACGTGTGTTTCCATTGACAACTCAATGTAAAGCCAT
>JBAGKO010000012.1:15501283-15514368 GCA_037177275.1 Acacia concinna
TGGAAGGGAATTCATCTTCATTTTGGGGACAATTTAGCTTGAACTCAACAGATCTGCCACAGTAATGGGGTCGACCACTTTCCTCAGACCAGAAGGGGTAAGTGATATTTCCAACTTTTCCACAAGGGGATGGTCTACACTCGCTGTATTCCTTGTCCGGTTGAGAGTGGGAAAGAGGAAAAGAAGAAAGGGGGAAGGAGGAGAAGGTGAGGAGCAGCATATAGGCCTCCATTATGAACACCATGTTGTCTTGGCTAGCTTATCTCAACATATATCAGTCATGGCTTTTGGGTCAAGGAAGAAGGACTTGTGAGTGTTCACAATGAGAGGCTGCAATCCTCTCTCATCTTTCATTTCTTGATTTTTCAGCAACAAATATAACACCTCATTCCTAAATTCCTCTCTTCTTCCTTCCTCATTTCCACAATGATTGAATGAAAACTGGTTGTTGGCTATTCAAATAAACACGTTTCTTCTTACTATGAACACGTTGACTATTCAAAAGAAACAACCACCCACTCCCACCTCTTTGTTTTTTTTTCCTTTCTACTATTTTCAAAATGACCCCACTTGTTAACTTTGATTTCTCCTGCAGTCTGATTACTCAAATAACTATACCACTAATTCCAGTCTTATAAATTATGTACCACGCACTCCATTTCAATTTATAACTCACTTGTATCTAAAAATTTTATTTTAAAATATGTTACTGTTAGGGTAATAAATGAGTTTTGACAATTTTACTCATATTGACTTATAAAGAGAGGGTAAATAGAAATGTAAATGCAAAGAGATAAAAGAAAAGTGAGAGAAGATGTGCACCCTTTATAAATAATGGCAAATGTGTAAAAAATTATTTATTTAATGTTTTTTTATGAGAATTTGGTACAAATGATTTATAAAATGAAATGGAGTGGTATACCAAAGAAAAAGCCCCATCCCAACCCTAATACTCCTCCAGTCCTAAAATAAGATAACATTTGAAAGTTGATTTTTATTCTAAATATAATACATAATTTACATATTTTTCAATATTTTCCTAGTTTACCCATATTAATGCTCTCACAACCATAATCAAGGAGGAGAAGAGAATGATGGAATTATGGAAGATGCTTAGAGTGCTTTATAAAATGCATGTCACATTAACTAACTCAACTAACTTTTTTATTTAATTAAATTATGTAAACATGTGTATATTAAGGGCTGAAAGAGGATTAATTAAGGACCCACTAATCAATTATAGTCAAATAAAGAGAAATTCCGGGCTTCCTTCTTTTACGCGTTCACAAGTTTACAAGGCAGATTAGTAATTAGAGCAAACAGGATTATATTCTCAGGCTTTTGGTTTAGTTTCACCAAACGATTCTAGATTGAATTGACGAATATGCTTATTAGGCAATACTGCTCTAGGCACAAAAAAGGAGAGAGCATCGGTGATGTATTTGACATGATGAACTCCAAGTGTTTGAAATATGTGAAATTTTAATGGTCTAGGTTATATATATATTACCTGCAATGACTTTATTTCTTATTCCAAAACCTTCTCCAGCAACATTAGACACAGAGAAAAGTGGGGTTAGAGACTTATCATAGAATCTGTACATGAAGAAAGAACAAAATAAAGGATACATATCTACTCTCTCTGGTGCTTAATATAGGGAAAATCTAGGAGTTGATCTTGGACCTAAAATAAAATATATTTTTTTTTATATTTTTCAGTCATTTTTAATTTATCTTTATTGATATTCTTTCAACAATAATTAAGGACAAGAGGGAAGGAAAAAGTTAACGAAGATGAGTGAGGTGTGTTGAAAATACATGTTGTATTAAGTAAATTAGCTAGCTTCCTCAATCAGACCAAATTAAATAAAGATGTCTTATATTAAAGATCAGTAAGAGTAATAAGTTTTCCAATATAGCCATGGGAAATTATAATGTACAGGTGAATGCCTTAACAGCAGAATTTATATATCAAGACCAGATCGTCGACCCCGTATTACACAGTACTGAAAATCAGGTTCGGGTGTAATTATGAAGGCTTTGAATCACCATTTAAAATATAAGTATGAACTCGTTCACAAAAAGCTAGTTTAATTTCATCATATTGCAATAAACGTATGGAGGCTCCATCTGATGCGGTTTTGGTTAGATTATACAGCCAAAAAAAATAAAAAGCATTAGAGTGATGCGACCATCATGCTCACTACAAGCAATGGTGACATCACAATGTTTGTGCAGGGTAATACCTAAATTGCCCTCTTTCCTACTGCATGCCCTTAATACATGACATGTTTCGGAGTGGACAAAACTTATATCCAGTTATTTATACCCAGTTCATCCAGTTCTCCAATAAACAAGAGCACCAGGATTTTTTAACCATCTCATCACTTAACGCGGTTTGTCTCTTACTCAAGAAATCTGAAACTGATCAGAGAAAGATCAAAGATACAAGAGGGCTAAAAACACTACCACACCAAATGAAAATTTTGAATTAAAAATTAGAAAATATATTGTATGTTATATTAACTAACTTCTTTAATCTAATCAAACTTGATAAATACTAGTATATCTTATATTAAGAAATAGAAGGAGTATAATTTTATAGAATAAAGAGAGTCATATGACAAATTAAATAGGACATGGATAAATGAACAGGATGAAAACAATACATGTAATGTTAGATAGAATTGGAGGGTTGGTAAAATTCATATGAATGCACCTAACAACCGGACAAGAACATGCATGCAACACAACAAATTAATAAATCAATATTATAAATATTACTGCTGCTGCTAATCTATATATACATAGTGCATTTAAGAAGGCACTCTTATATATGACCCCACTCCAAGTTTGTTGTGAGAGTTTGGTAAATCCAATTTCACAATGTAGTTGGACATGTGTTCCTTAATTCTTCTTGTTCCTTTCTACTTATTTTCTTTCTTTATTTTAATCCCTTTTCTATTAATGGATCACCACCACCATTTTTTATAATATTAAAAAAAATGCATGTAGTTTATATATATATATATATATATATATGTTTATCTAACTATATCAGGTTTGAGTAACATCAAGCTCAATTAAGAATAATTCTCTTAAAAGTGTTTTTTATATTCGTATTGACTCAAACTAAAGGTTTCATGTTTAAGCAGTAAAAACTCCTTCCACAGTAGGGAAAATGCATATTGTTAATATAGAAATAAAAAAGGCAGTTTGGTGCATGAGGCTCTCGCCATATTGGGTCTATTAAGGATAAAAATAAAAGGGAAAATAAGTATAAGTCCCAAAGGACTAAGCATATTAACAAAAAAGTCCCACCAAATATTTTTATCACCAAGAAGTCCTAAAGAACTTTTGAGATAATATGATTAGAAGACAAATGACATGATTGCCCATTGTCAATAAAAAAGATAACAGAAGGTGTTGAGATGAAGAGACCCTCTCTCCTCCATCCTCTCGCTCTCCCCTCAGCTGAAAACAGTGACCTTTTTGTTCCTCTATACTCCTCCATCTCTTCTCATGGCAAGGAAGGTGAAGAGCTTATGGTAGAAGTGGCTGACAGTATCCCAAACATCCACGAAGGTAGTGAATCATGTAAAAGGCCATCTCTTCCCTCTTTACTCCATCTTTGCTCCTCCTTTTGTCACTGTGCACCCATCACCCATGATGGCAGCAAAAAACAGAGTATCACAGAAAAGAAGGCGTGGACAGAACCCACATTGCTATCCACTCCAAATTTGTTCTGGGTTGTATTTTGGTAATTGTTGATACGAGAAAACAACATGTTGTTAAAACTAACACTTGAAGCTATTAATAAGATTGTTAAAGTTGTTAATATATATTTGGGTAAAGTTGTAAAAATTTGTGCTCTATTTTTTGTATAGTAACAGAGGGAAGACTGTCTTATTAAGTAGCAATGAATTAATGTAATGAATACATGTTTACCTTAAATTGCTGATACGATCTGAAAAATGTGTTGTTAAAACTAGCATTTGTAGTTGTTAATAAGCCTATTAAAGTTGTTAATTTTGTGTGAAGTTTACAGTGACCTTTGATAGAACAATATTTGAAAGTTAGTGTAATTACTGTATAGACATATACATAAAACTATAACTACTAATATTTGAAAGTTTTATGATATTAAGTTATACGATCAGAAAAGGAGCATGCAATTGCAGTTGTCAAAATATGCTGCTGTACTTATCAAACCATGTAGTCATTGTATAAACTTTCAGAAAACGAACAAATGAAGTTAAACTTATGGAAAAATAAGCATGAAGTTGTTTTAATATAAACACGTTGTCAAAACAAGGATAAGAAATTGTGACAACGTGCATATGTGATTATTATTGCAACCTGATAAGTTGTTAAAATATCTAACTGGACTTATCAAAACATGCATAACAAGTTATGAAAATGTGCACATGTGCTTGTTATTGTAGCCTGATAAGTTGTCAAAATATTCAATTGGACTTGTCAAAAGATGCATAGCAAGTTGTGAAAATGTGCACGTGTGCTTATCATCACAGCCTAATAAATTGTTAATGATTTATTAAAATGAAGTCATACATTTGTCATGATAGTCATTATACCTTTTCAAAATGAAGTCGTACACTTGTTACAACATGCTAAGTAATCTGACAAAATAATTAATATTATTGAAGTTTATTGTATCCCTTAATACATATTCAAGTTAATTTTATAGATATATAATATGACTACTCTAAGTTATCTTTCTTCCTCTTCATTTGTTAGTTGCCTCCTACCATATACAACACCTTCTAAGTATGTATATTTTTCTCATGTGCAATCAACCACCATAAGCATCTAACCTCTCTAAAAAACAAAAAACATTGTTAGTTAAATAGTAAACATTAACAACTTGACAGTAGCCATTAACAACTTGACAGCAACCATTAACAACTTAACAGCAACCATTAAAAACTTGACATCAGCCATTAAAAAGTTGACAGCATACTGCTGTTCAATTTGAGAGAAAAAGAACATAATAGCAAGCATCCACATCAATAGTTATTATCCCTCCTCCTAAATATAATTAACTGTAACAAGCTTATTAGTAACTACAAATGCTAGTTTTAATAACACATTTACATATCGTGTCAGCAATTTAGGTAAGCATGCATTCATCATATTCATTCATTAACAAGACAACCTTCCTTTTATTACCATACAAAAAATAGAGCACAAATTGTTACAACCCTACCCAAATATGTATTAACAACTTTAATAGCTTTACTAACAACTTCAACTATTGGTTTTAACAATATAGTTTTTTTTTCTTGTATAAGCAATTACAAAAATACAACCCAGAACAGATTTAGAGTGGACAGCAATGTGGGTTCCATGCATGCCTTCTTCTCCGTGATTCTATGTTCTTCGCTGCCGTTGTGGGTGATGGGTGCACAATGACGAAGGGAGGAGCAAAGATGGAGTAAAGAGGCAAGAGATGACCTTTTACACAATTCATTGCCATTGTGGGTACTTGGGATACTGTCACCACTTCCACTATAAACTCTTCATCTTCTTTGCTGTGAGAAGAGATGGAGGAGTACAGAGGAACAAAAGCGACATTGGTTTTCAGTTGAGGAGAGAGGGATGAGGTCTCTTCATTTCAACACCTTCTGTCATCTTTTTTACTGACAAGGGGCAGTCATATCATTTATCTTCTGAACATATTATCCTAAAAGTCTCTTGAGACTTTTTGGTGAGGGAAATGTTTAATGGGACTTTTTTGTTAATATGTTTAGTCCTTAGAACTTTATTGCTACTTTCCCAAAATAAAAGGATTGAAAAAAATAATCATACAGATCTTTTCATAAATTCTTGTAAAAATTGTACTGTTTTTTTTTTTGGGATTAAAAAATGTTTTTAATAAAGTGTATTTGAGAGTGGTCCACTGAGGGCTCATGAAAATCATCTAATCGTTAGCTTTTATTATGTAGTTTTCTAAAAGATAACAATAGATTTTAAAATTTATGTTCTTCTCTATAAAACATATATCTGTTATACTAATTTTTTTTTGATAACAACTGAGCACCCACAAAGCATAAGGCATCAAGTATTGTATGGAGCGGAGTAGAATATAAATAGCCCATCACACAAGATTTGGCTAAGTAATAAAAGATTTTTATTATTGGATGGGCTGGATCTCTAAAGAGTATAAGAAAAAAAATATAAAAAAGAAAATAGTGCACAATGTCTTTAATGCGTGTGCAACACTTTTTTTTAGGCTTAATTCACCCCACCTATACCTATCTTATAGGATGCAAGTTTGATTGATAGGTGAATTTCCTACATGATATAAAGAAGACCCTTAAGTATGGATTGCACTCCCAAAACTCAAGTAAGACAATAATGACTTTTACAAAATGATAATTTAACTTTATCTTTATGTGCACTTAAGGATAAAGGCAATGAATTTGGTTTCTTGTAAAGTTTCTTACAATTCAGAATGCCTAATGATGTTGGGTACTTAATGAAATGATGCGATGAAGTGATGCCTCTTTGAAGTGGTACCTTTTAAAGCAATATCTCTTCAATTAAAAGTCATAAATTTGTGAAATTTATGAATATTATATGCAAATTTATGATTAGACATACGAAGAATTATACCTTTGTAAAGTTTTCTTATAAATGAAATACAACTTTTCACCAAGTGGAGAGTGCCATACATATAGCTATAACATTTTACATGTGTCTCTAGAATCCCAAGAGACACTACCTTAATAATTTTTAGTGTCATAATTTCTACACAACTCTTCATATAAATCATTTAATTAATAAATATGACTTTATAAAAATATATCTCTTCATTTTAAAATATTCTAACAGGTATTATATTGAAGTATATTTTGAATTATTATATTTAAATTTAAAACAGTGGCTTTCATATAAATTAACATTTACAAGGCTTTTCGTACATAAAACAAATTTTTATGTATATGACAGGTTTAAAACATGTGCCATCGCCAGAGGTTAAAGGGACAAGGCATATTTTATTTAATTTTGTTTTAAATGAGAGAAACCCGAAAACATGGCATTTCTTCGAAACCATGAACACATAAGGGCCCGTTTGGTATCTGAGATGCACGTGGAAGCTTGATAAAATTTTTAATTATTTTTATTTATAATACCAAATATTGCTTCGTATTTTCATTGCAAATTCAGTATGGCTTTTGAATGTTTTTATTGGTACATATGAGTCAATCCGAAATCACTCTTGTTCAAGATCAAAGTGTGGTACGAAACGTGTAAAATTGAGGATTTAGCCTTTATATTTTAAAATAAAGATTACAACTAAATTATAAAGTGATCAAAACTATAGAGACCGAATTATAGTAAGTTAAAGTTTAGATATTAAGTTACAACTGTGTCAAAATTATACAAACTGAGTTGTACCAAGTCAAAATATAGGGATTGAGTTACAATTTGATCAAAATTATAAGGACTAGAAGATTAATTTTTCCTATATATATATATATATATGTTCACAATCCATTGCCATTTGAAATCAAGATGTTGGGATTGAACTTGTCAATCAATTCATAACTTTTCAAACACAATCAATATATATTCGAACTCCCTTTACTTGTTGGAGTACATATTGGATCTACTGATTATATTATGACTAGATTCCTCATGTTGATTTTGTAGAACTAGAGAAATTATAGGTATTATTGTGAGTCAATTTATTAGAGAACTGGCCACTCAACTAACATTTTCATTCACCAGGGTCTTTGTAACTCAGTAACATACAAGCTCTCATTATTGCAAGTGGAAATATCTTGCTTAAAATGTTAAGTTTAGTACTCCTATATACTATTTAACTAAAAAAATTGTATTCCCATTTTTATAAGATTTCAAGCATACTAAACAAGCCCTAATTGTACTCCCTCGGCTCCGGCCCACAATATATGACGTTTGTAGAAGAATAGATTAATTCACAATATATATCACTTGTTTTTTAATTTTATTCTTATAATTAATGTTTATTTTTAATTTATCCACTTATTAAAGTTTTAAACACAATTTTTAATAAAGGGTAAAAGTGAAGGAAAAAAAATAATCTCGAATATATTTAATGAATTAACTATTATTTTTTATTTTTTAAAATTAATTAAAATACTCTATATTATAGACATGAGAAAAACGTCTCAATTTTACATTAAATTTTAGTTATGAACTCAACCAACAAGTCCACAAAAGCCCTATAAAAAAATCCACGCACGCATGACACGTGCTATAGTACTAAATGCTGAAAACTACGTGTCTCTTGCAAAGACAAATTATAATTAATTGGCCCTTGTCCTTAAATTTATTGTACTAGCTGTCTCTTACAAAGTGTTACACATACATATATACATACATACATACATATATATATATATGACACTTTAACTAATTCAAAAGAAAAAAGAAACAGTAACAGTTACTCTTTTGATATAGGAACTTTTATAATTTTTTATATAAATTAAGAAAAATCTTAAACATAATTAAATTTTCTATAAAATGAAATAACTATTTAATTTTACCTCTATCTGATACACATTGTATCCAATGAGTTTAAAGTTAAAACGATAATAAACAAAGAGTAAAATTATACATTTATATAAAATTTTTTTCTGTCCACCTTATTAAACTAAAACATTTCTTCTCTTCTACTCTACATATAAGATAGATGAGTAATTCATTAAATATGTCTTATATTGATTTTTTTTTCACTTTTACCTTTATTAAAAAATATATTTGAAAATTTATTGAGTAGTTAAAATTGAAGATGAGCATTTGTTATAAAGACAAAATTGAAGACTGAATCAAGGCAAAAAGAAGAAGAAACTAAAAAAATGATAATTAATCATCTTATAATTGATTGATATTTTAGATCAAGTTACTCTTTTAAAAACGTCATATATTCTCAACTAGAGAGAATATTGCTTTAGATTTTTCCTTGACTGCAACCCCATCTCTATTCTCTGTCACACACATATATAGGCAAATATAAGGAAAAAAAATGCCCCCTCCAGTCCTTTTCTTTTTTCCTTTTAAAGATTGCTTATATTGAAATCAACAGAAATTACAATGTTGTAGAAGGGGAAAAAAAAAAACAAACAACAACCAACAAAATGAAAATACAAAATAAACTCCAACCATAGAAAGACAAGCTAGTAAAAAGTCTTTAAAGAAGTGAACATAAAACACAGTTAAAATAAACATCTTAAACATATGATGCTAAAAAGGCTTGCAACTATGACAAAGATCAAGATACCTAATTTAAATGGTAAGAGTATCCAATGAAGCTTTGACAATCCCCCTACCAAAACTAAGGGCTTGTTTGGTATGACTTATTTGTACCAAATAAGATCTTATGCACAAAATACGAGAAAGACCTTTCTCACATACTTACTTCGTATTCCGCAAATAAGATCTTATTACTCTTAAATAAGTTATTCCAAACAAGCACTAAATTATGTAACTCAGAAGGTTAGTTAAAATTAATTAAAGAAAATAAATATGTGAAAAATAAAATTTTAATTTTTTAGTCATTGTTGTTTTTATGTACTTTCTCCATTATTAAGTGTAATGAAAAAATAGAAGAATAATTTGTTATCAAATATAAGAATTATTATAAAGTTTCATAAATACATCCAATACAATTCTTTAAAAAATATCCTTCATAAAAAGTTACTCCATCTTATCCAAATTATAAGAGACACTTAACTGAATATCTTGTTTCGAAATAACGACTAAGAATAATAAGTATGTCAAAATTTTATTCATTTTTACTAAAATATCTTTATTAATGAGAAGATATTTAATAAGAAAGAAAATATCCTTGTTAAAGTTCATCACTCTCACTCCCCCTACCTCTCTCTCCTCTCCTAAAAAATGATAATTTTTATGGTCAATATAAGCATTAATATATTAATATTAAATAAAAGAAAAACTGAAAAAAAATCAAAATATGAGATATCCTTTAAATATCTTTTATATTTTAAGACGGAGAAATGGTAATAGTTATCTCTTATAATTTGAGACGGAGGAGTGTTAGACTCTACATTTTCTGACAAAGTAATCACCACTGGAACTATAGATTTTTATTAGGGGCATAATAGAAAAGACAAAATACTTTTTTAGAGATTTCAATTTTCTTTTTAAATTTGAAGTCCTCCTACTAATTTATTCTGGTGTCCACGTGTAACTGATCTTCCAAAAGTTGACCACCGAAGGAAAATAGAAGAAAGTGGGTTCATACGAGCCGAGTGAGCCACAACTCACTGAAGATAAAAAAGGCTTGAAGGTGAAGTCAGGCGAATAGGTCCATTTTACATTGAATTGGCCTGTCAAGAGAATTATTAATGAATATTTAATTCATTAAATTTCATGGTGTCTCTATATCAATTAATTAGAGTTTTGAATACTGGGAATTGGGAACATGCAATTAATGTATTTGCATCCAAGCTTGCTACAATTTTTTAAATCTAAAGTGGAAAAGTGCATTTCTTAAAAGTCAAATTTATTAATCCTCTTACCTTAGACTTTAATTAAAGTTCCAAATCTCAGACTGTCACCATTAAAAAGGTAATAGTGACTCTGAAAATACTAATACTCACTGACATATAATTTAATTTACTTTAATAAAAATAGTTAAAAATATTAAATTTATTATACAAATTTAAATAATTTATAAAAGTATCTTTATTAACTAGATTAAATTCTAATATCATATTAATTTTTAGACCTTTTCAACACCCATTATAAAATTTGGACATATAAAAAATTAATACTCCTTGAAACTTACAAATGCTTTAGAAGAGGAGGAAGAACAAATTCTATATAACAATCACTAAAGAGGGGGTATAAAGTTGCTATACTGTAATAACTAAAAACAACTTTTAATAATTCATTAAATGCCTTTAAATATAGTGTAAAATATTTTCTATGTACTAAAGGGGACATCATTTTAATTTTCGGTTAAACTTTTAATAGAAATATTAATTATTTTTATAATTTTTTCTCATATTAATTTATAATTTTATGAGGAAAGAAAATGCTTAGGCAGAAAAATGAAGAAAGAAAACGCATAAAAAATAGTTAAAAATTATTATGCATATATTTTAGCTAAAAATAATTAAAAATTGTTGTAATATATTTATCTAAATATATATTTTATTTTTATATAAATATTAAATGTTTTAAAGCGAAAAGCCCAAAGGGTATATTAAATATTTCAATGTTATGTCCTAGACATGAGCACCTCTTTTTTTTTTTCTTTTATTTGTTTTTAATTCCTGAATGCCCAAATATGATAGTTTTATAGGTATATAAACAAAACGATGGTTATAACAATGAAAAGTATTGCATAAGCAAAAATAGAAGAAATATATAGTTAAAATTTGATTAAAAAAGGAGCATTCAACTTCTTCTTTTTTGTTGACCAGGAAAAAAAAGCAGGACTCAACTAATACAAATGTTAAAGAAAAAATTGCAACATAAAGGAAATATCAAATATCAATACGAACAGAGTATACTGCTTATTGAGTGGGAGTGGTTAAGGCCACAGCTAAATTTCGTATCAATAGTCGGGTTATAATATAAATTACAATTTTTCGGGCAAAAAAAAAACATTTCACGGGAAAAAATTAGAATTCATAATATATGATAATTTTAAAATGGGCAAAAAATCTATATTTAAAAATTTATAGATCAAATGACTTAAACTTAAATACTGATTTTTGCGAATAAAAATTTAAATACCGATATCATTCTAATTAATAAAATATTTCACTGATTTTTTTTTTGTAATGGATGAATTACGGAATTAAAAAATATGGTAAACTAGTGGTATTTATTTTTAAAACTGATATAGAAATAATCAAAGTTATTAAACCAAGACCGGACACTGAAACGGATAATGTATTGTGTTAATGGTTAGTGCGTCATATTGAGACATTGTTAGTTTTAATGCATTTATACCGTAAAATTATAAAATACAAAGTATATTAGTAAGTTACATACATCTAACAAAAGATAAGATAAATACCGTGAGACATTGTTAGTTTTAATGATAATTTTAATATGATATGCTTTTAAAGTTTACATTGTAGTGGATGATGACGTGGGAATGACACTTAATGTTGCGAGAAGATGAAGAATATAGCATCTCGCAAAGCTTGTAGTTGTAGCTGAAGTCAACTAAGTCTGGTAAGAGGAGTCAAAACCCACTCATGAAAGTCTAAATGATCAAAGTATATATGAATCCTTTTATGCCCAGATGTGACTTTGAAGTAATTTTGATGAAGTGGACATCTCATACTACTACAAAAAGGGGTTATAACGTCTAGACGAGACGTTCGTTTTTTAAAAAACAGAAGTTAAAAGTTAGACGTAGTATAATCATAATTAAAAGGAAGAAAGGATGCGTCTTTTTTTTTTCTAACAGACACAATTGGGCGTCTCTTATTTAAATAACAGACGCCACGTGTGTCTGTTCTATTGAACAGACGCATGGTTGTGCATCTGTTCTGTGACAAAACAGATGCACAAACCGTGTGTCTGTTCTGTGAAGGAACAAACAAAAAACTGTGTCTGTTCCTTCACAAAAAAGACGCACACATGCGTCTGTTCTATTTAGAACAGACGCTTAACCGACTCCCTACCCCTCCCCCTAGCTTCTGCAAGTAGCTCCTGCAAATCCATGACATTTTAGCGTCTTTTTTTATGAAAAAAATGGACGCAATTTTTTTACTCTCGCCACTATTTCCCTCTTATTGCTTTTCTCAATTTTTTTTCATCCTATCATTTCTTCATCTTCAACACTTTATCTCTGAAAGCCGAACTATTTCGCTCTTTTGATAGTGGCGACCTCCCTCATTCACCACTCGTCTTTGCTAATAGTTCACAACATCCCTCCCTCAACTTTCTGTGCTTGCGTCTAGTTTGGTCATATTCTTCACACCGGCCATCAATTGAAGTTCGCTCGCCACCAGTGTCTCCTCCGTGAAATACTCCTCAACAGTTTTCTTCAACAACAAAATACACTAAATTTGTGAAGGCTTCGCTAA
>JBAGKO010000012.1:15514468-15553560 GCA_037177275.1 Acacia concinna
CTATTGAGAGAGTAATTATTATCTTCCACCAACTCTTGTGAGGTACTCAAAGTTGGGATACTTTGAGTAGGGACTTGATTGTATCTCGTAAGGAGGAGTGATCCTTAAAGAGTCAATCAAGTCTGTACTGTGGCGCTAAGAGCCCATTCTAATCTTAGGGAGTAGTGGAACTCAGTGGTAGCTGAGAACTATACATAGGTCGTGAGTTTGACTGAACCAGTATAAGTGTTGAGTTCTTACCTTTCGCAGAAAAATTTTGTAAACACCCAATTCACCCCTCTCTTGGGTGATTCACTTGCTCTTTCAAGAGCCACCCAAGCCCCGCATTGGGGGGAACACCTCTAATGACTAGGTGGGACCTACTTTTGTCCTACCTGGTTAGCTTTTGCATCTGGGAGGTTTAACCCCCCAGCCTCTTTGAAGTTTGTTTTACTTAAAAAGAAAAAAGCAATTTCTTTCCTGTGACGCCTCTTCATTAAAGCGCCACATTTGCTTCATTCCCACTCTCCTGTAACCATTTTTTTATAAGTGGCTGTGAGACTTCTGCACAAATGTGGTATTTCTCTCAGTAGCGCTTTTTATAAGAAGTGCCACAAACTTTAACTTATTTTTGTAGTAGTGAACGTTCATCCTATTAGGAAAAATTTTATTAAAAGACGGTTAAATTAATTAAATTCTAATTTGACTCACCGAATTTAAAAAATTCTAAATTAAGTTTTACGACAAAATTAAGGATTTAGAAATTGGGCTAAATTATATCTATGCCTTTAATTGATATATCATATATCCAGGCTAAATACTCAAATAAATTGAACAAGAAGCAAAGAATTTATAGAATAGCTTTCTCATACTGTCTGAATTCATTGAAGCAAAAAATGGGTTGAATTTATAATTGTATCATTAAATTATTGTAGATCCAATTTTTTCATGTTTAGTCGAATTTTGGTTTCCCTTTGGTGTCTTCAAGAACAAAGGAAAATGGGTAGAATTTCAATTCTTGAAAACAATAATCTTGTTCTCAATACTTACGGGCACCTAATCAGATTACGAATAACAAGCCCGGTCTCTATTCTAAAGTTGGTGATCTTAGACCCAAACCATGATCAACGGTTATATTTCATATAATTTCTTTTATGTTTTTCTAAACAGATAGTTATTCTATTACAGTTAGAGGGGTAAAGCCATTGCTTTCCAACTCCATGGCATAATAAATTCCTAAATTTATGTACTTGTTAGTGAGTGTGTATTGAAAAAGCCTGATTATATATGTGTGTAAGATAATTGGTGTGATTCATGTGGTTAAGATTATTTCATGGGTTTTGTGAACATTTCATTTAAATTTGGGTGTCTTCTTGTTAGTTCTGATGTCATTGTTCAATTATTTTATTTTCTGATAAGTAGGGCAATATGTGCAAACCTTAATCTGGGTATGACAGTGTCTTCAGCACAAATGGGTTCGAGATTGAAGGGCAATGAGTCGCCTAGATATATAAAATTATTTTGCTTCTATGATTTCAGAAAGTGTGAAAACGGTTTTTTGTAATTTTTTTTTGCTTCTTGGTCAATTTATTCGAGTTTCCTAGATATATGATATATCAATTAAGGGGCATTGATGTAATTTGGCACAATTTCTAAATCCCTAATTATGTTACATAATCTAATTTATAATTTATAAAGTTCAATGATCCAAATTAAAATTTGATTAGTTCAATCGTATTTTAATAGGATTTTCCCATTATATTATCTGGTTTGAATATTTAATATTTAATTGATTGATTTGAATCTGTGAGAAGAGTTGAGCTCAAACTCATTTACCAAAAAGCCAAAACTTTGATTTGCTTGTTGTTTATCTTATCTGATTCAAAGAGCCAAAACTTTTACCTTCCTTGCCTAATTGAATATTTTCTTTTGTTTTACATTGGACTTGAAATTCAAACATATTTTGATTCTCCCATTTTTTATTTTATTATTGAAATTTGATTTGCTTGTTTTAAAACGTGTGATTTTAAAATGACAAACACAATATAATACTTGCATCAAATTCTTTATATGTTGTAGGTCAAATTCTCCAAAATGATGTATATAAGAAATTTGACTTTAGCATTCTTATTTAAAAATTTATCATCTTGTTGATGTAATTAAAATCATGTTTTAATTACTTAAATAGAGTTTCTCCCCTTGTGTTGCAAGGGAATGTGAATTCTAAATAATTGTACACTGTGAAATTAACAACCTGCTTCAATAAATATGATAACTACATTATTTACTAATATGTTAGTCAGCTAAAATCAAATTGACTTTACGTGCCTCAAATGTGCGGAGAAGAATGTCTCCATTGTTTTTTTTTTTTTCAATTTCCTCTCCCTTTAGATATGTGCAATTAGATCAAGTTTTAATGGTTGAGATTTGATTTATTTAATATAATATTAAATAATTTTAAAAGCTATCATAGTAAATAGATCAAATCTCAATCATTAAAACTTGATATAATGGTACATATATTAAATGGAGAGGAAATTGAGAAAAAAAAGGTAATGGAGACATTCCTTGCCATGGTGGGGTCTTCTTAGCTATTTTCCACTTTTTAAGCACTCTAACATCAATGCTCTAGATTTCTACAAGATCATTTGGGTTAGCTAAATTTCACCAGGAAATATCAGTTGTCTAATATAAATAAATGAATTGAAGAAAAAGAATATTATTTCTTGCTATACATAAGAATATGTGTTTTAGGATGAGTTATTCTCATATGTGAAGATATGTTGCTTTTATAGCATCCAAATACTTACTTGTTCTACATATAGCATAGTAAGGGACCTTATTTGTGATTTACTTTTTTTTTTTCTCTTCATGATAAAACCTTGCCCCACATCTGTGATTGACAAGGTTTATGTTGCTGATAAAATAATATATAGCCTCATTCCAATTAAAAAAATGCCTACTTGTTTAATTTATATTTATTCATGGTGATTATATTTGATTGGTCAATCTAACTATTATGGGGAAAATTTTAATATGGAGAAAATTACCGAGTTGAGTTTATATAACAATAGAAATCACATTGATGAGTATTAATTACTAGAATAAATATTTATTGGACATAATGTCATGAAATTGAATCCCTTCATGAGTGTATTGAAGAATAAAAGAAAATAAGAGATTTAAAAAGTAATAAAACCTTTTGAAATAAAAGAAAAGTGTCAATATTGGCAATAACTTGTAACTTGTAATAATATATGGATTTATTGTACGATAGAAAACCCGATTCATAGACAAGTTTAACGGGTTTCAAAGGGAGTATTACAAGTTTTCATATATAAAGTTGGTGATTGATTGATTCTTCATAATCAATCCTTGCCCCATATATATCTGTGTTTGACACGTTGTATATTGCTAATTAAATAATAGCCTCATTCTAATTAAAAAAAAACAAGCCTACTTGTTTAATTTATATTTATTTATGATGTTAATATTTGATTGGTCAATCTAACTATTATGGGACAAATTTATATAAAAATAGAAATCACTTTGATAACTATTGATTACTAGAATAAATATTTATTGGACATAATGTCATAATATTGAATCCCTTTATGAGTTGATTGGGGAATAAAAGAAAATATATGATTGAAGTTGCAATAAAATCTTTTAGAATAAAGGGAAATGTCAATATTAGTAAATATTAACTTATAACTTGTAATAATGTATGAATTTATTATATTATGAGATGGAAAATCCGATCTATATGTGGGCATTACAAATTTTCATAAATGAGAGATTACAATCTTGAAGCTTGGGCTTGCAAATGTTTCTAAATGTCTGTAAACAAGTTTTTTTCACAATAAACTAATTATAGACACATATACATATTGAGGTCGGAATAGAGTTTAGTAACCCGAAGCAGACAATTGTAGGCCAACGTGAGTCTAGGTACTCTTAATTTTTCAGCTTGAGCCCCCAGCCACAGCAGCGTCAATCACGTTATAGGTTATGCTAGCCATTCAAATAACCTTCATGGTGATGATAATCTCATCTAGCACAACCTTCTTGAATTGAGAGAGAAACATTAATAATGAATTGTTGTATATCTACTCACAGGCTTCCAATAAAAAGATTTATCACCACCTCCTCTGATGTACTAGCTTCTTGGGGTTTACTTCTTTCACATTCATGAATTTAGCCTCCATCTGCTTGAAAAAGTCTTCCCAGTAGACATACTGAATATAGGGATGAAGTTTGATGAGGGAAACTAGTAGTGTGTCAAAGAGAAAGCCTTGGAGTTGGGGCAGTGGTAACAAGCTTACGTATGTATACATTGGGTGGGTAATTAATTAGCTGACTTATTCTACAACATCAAATTATTGTGTTTGGAGAGAGTTGTTTTTTTCACTCTAGCCTGAAGTCTCTGATAATTTGTGGTATCAACCTATTCTCTCCGCTTATACACATCGGCATATTTTTCTCTTCTAACTAAGCCTAAGCCAATAATCACCTTTTACCATGCTTATTCCCATAAAACCCTTACTATATTGTTCACCATAGGTTAGTAGTGTTGTTTTGCCCCAGAAATTGACAAGTGAGACAATTTTGCCCCAAAAGTTTTTTGGAATGCAATGTTGTTCTGAAAGTTTTCAAATCATAGTAATTTTATCTTGGCAATTGTACCAATTAAATTTCATTAGTTTACCAAAGATACTGAGTTAGAAAACCGTTTGTCATCCACGTCATTTTTGTTAAGATTTAAATTTGCTTCAAAAGTTTTTATTTATGAATAATGTTTGCCTTATAATTATCTAAGTTAACTTTGACTATTAATTAGCTGAATATGTTAAGAATAAAAAGGAATTACATATGGGAGAGAAACTCACATTCTCCCTAGAGTAGTGAAGAAAAGAAATTTAATCACTAGATGCATAACACTAAGGATGATTGTCAAGGAAAAAGCCATAAAACACTATATTCTGCTGTACCTTAGTGACGTTGACATAGGCAAGTACCTCTTCAATTTTTTCTTCATCACACACGACGTTGAGATGGGCAAGTAACCTCTTTGATTTTTTCACAACCACACGTTGAATGCTTTTTTTTTTTTCTTTGAAAAATTACTTATCTTAAAATCTAAATTTGAAGAAAAGGAGTGGATGACACATATACATGCCTATGGTCAACTAAAGAGTAAACTTGACTTGGATAACAATGCAAATGAAATCCCTACAAAAATTTCCAATGCAACATTGCTCATGAGCAAAAACTTTTGGGATAAATTTGCACATAAATCTAAAACAAAAATTTAGATGACATGTAAATTGTCAGCTCAACATTTTTAATTAACTAACACTAACTAGAATAATGGTCAAGGCAAAATCGCTATAATTTAATAAAAACTTTCATGGTAACTTTGCATCTCAAATAATTTTTAAGGCAAAATTATCCCATCTTATCAAGTACAAAATAACCCAAAACCCATTTTCGATGTACTATCTCTATTTCTATTTATAAGACCCCATTAACTTTTTTAAAGAATCATAAGAAAATCATAAGAAAGCTAATTACATTACTTAATCATATCATATATTATGTTTTATTACATTATATATTAGTTTATAAGTCAAACAACAAAATTTAAAGAAAAATGACAAATTTTAATATATTAAAGTAATGTAATTTTCTTAAAATTCTCCAAAAAGGTCAATGGGGTCTTATAAATAAAAATGAAGGGAGTATCGATTATTGTCTTTAATTTGGTTGATTTGATCAATCAATATTCAATCATTAACTAATACTATTATTTCAATTAGATTTGAAACACAATTTAAAATTGTTTTAAATTTAACCTGAAGGTTCATTATCTTATTATTTTAAATTTGATTTGAAAAATTTCCTATTTTGAGTAAATTTGATTGATTTGAAAATTGATAATTAATAGCTAACTAATATGTTAAATCACTTATTTAATTTAATTTGATTTGGTATAAATTTGCAATTTTTAATATTTATATACTATTTTAAATTTGATTTGAACATTATCTCATTGATATATAGTAAGTGTTTGGTAAAACATTGGTCTCTAAAATTTAGTAACCATTATACTTTTTGAGGGTCCAAAAGTTCAAGACCGATCATTTTTTAGCTGCCCGAAACCCATTATTTAAACTTAAAAAGGATAAAAAATTGCATTAACCCATCTTTTATTGTTGACTTGCATGTTTCAAAAGGAAAACTGTTCATATGCTCAAACCCAATAATGTTTTATCTCTTAATAGTATGCAAGTAAATTCAAAATCCAAGATATACTTGGGAAGAAACTCAATTACTTAAATCAGAAATCCACCAACATATTAAAGCCATTGCTATTGCTATAGTCTTTCATACCAAAAACAACCAACAATAGTTAACCAAAACAATAATTTTCCACATAATAAACGGTTGCAAATTTAAAAACTAACTTATATATTAAAGCCTAAGTGTCAAGTCAAGACTAGAAAAATCAAGATGATCATCATCCTCTCTAGAAGCTTTTCCTGATGTACTTGATGAACTTGATGCCCTGAGCCTATCTAGGGTTAGATGATGATCATGCGCTTTTGCTTATGTACTTGATGCCCTAAGCCTATCTAGGGTTAGATGATGATCATGCTTGAATCTCATAATAGGGTTATTATAAGCAGGCTTATGAATCATGGACTCCAATTTAGCCCCAAATGGCCTATTATCATATCCCAAAGCCCCATAATTAATTTAAGGGTTAGGATAATAAGGATAATTACCATAATAAGGAACATATGGAGAATGGTTATCCCCTACACTACTACAAAAAGGGCTATAACATCTAGACGAGACGTCTTTAAAAGTTAGGCATGGCACGATCATAATTAAAAGAAAGAGAGGATGCGTTTTTTTTTCAACAGACGCAATTGGGCGTCTTTTATTTAAATAATAGACGCCACGTGAGTCTGTTGTGGATAACAGACGCACAACCATGCGTCTGTTCTATTTAGAACAGACGCTTGACCGACTCTCTACCCCTCCCCCTAGCTTTTGCAAGTAGCTCCTGCAAATCCATGACATGTGAGCGTCTTTTTTTATAAAAGAATGGACGCAATTTTTTTACTCCTGCCACTATTTTCCTCTTATTGCTCTTCTCAATTTTTTTTTTCATCCTATCCTTTCTTCGTCTTCAACACTTTATTTCTGAAAGTTGAACTATTTCGCTCTTTTGATAGTGGTGACTTCCCTCATTCACCACTCATCTTTGCTAATAGTTCACAACATCCCTCCCTCAACTTTATGTGCTTGCGTCTAGCTTAGTCCTATTCTTCACACCGGACATTGATTAAAGTTCGCTCGCCACCAGTGTCTCCTCCGTGAAATACTCCTCAACAGTTTTTTCAACAACAAAATACACTAAATTTGTGAAGGCTTCGCTAATAACGGGTACAGAAAATTGTCCATATTTTTTTCTTTATTCTTTAATTTTACATTATTGCAAGACCGCCGTAGCTAACTCCGCGTAACATGTTAAAATGCATTTTTGTAAAAAAAAATATATTATTTCCATTATTTCGAATAAATAATGGTTGAAATAATGGATGCCACAGGGCGCCCATTATTTCAAATAAAAAGACGCCCATATGAGCGTCCTTTATTTACCATAACAGACGCTCCTATGGGCATTTGTTTTTTTTTAAAAAAGACGCATGTACGCGTCTGTTTTTAAAAAAAACGCTAACTTTTTACGTATCCCGCATAGATAACTACTTGAAAATAGACATAGAAAGGGTTTTAAAACAGACATTAAAAGGCATTTTTTCTAGTAGTGCCATTGATTTAGACAATTAAGTGTAATATGTTGGATTTGTGGAAGGCTTGTTGTGTAAACCTCATCTGAGCAAACGTTAGTGTATTGTTTGTATGCTATAGTGGAGATATAACTATGTGATTTTGCCTCTATTGTCTTAATGACTTGTTATGGAAAGAGTCTTTTTCTTGCAAGACAGGTTTGATTTCTTGCAAACCACAAATTTTTTAGTAATTGGAAAATTAAATAAGCGAGGAAGTTATTAGGATCTTTATGATTTGATAATCATAAATTTATGCATTGACGAAGATGTGAATTAGAATCAAAATCAATCCTAAGACTCATAATACATTCAAACCAACAAGCTCTAGAAAACAAATGGAATAGAATCTAAAGATTCATCATCATTACTACAAAAATTAGCAAATCTCAAATGAAATCAATTGTCCAGCCCTAAGAAATTTTGTAGTTGTTGAAATAGATTTAATAATTTTCCACAACAGTAGTTTGATTCTAGATGATAAAAAGGACTTCCAAAGAGAAAAGCATACCTCATCTAGATTTCCATTAGCCACCTACTAGAAGATTGGAGTAGATGATATGCATATTTAACAGTATACTTAACCTAAATTATTACCTAACCATCTAATAACATTAGGTACTGCTGATAAGGGGACTGGGGATTTTGCAAATTTGCACCACTTGCCTAGGATAAAGTGATGATAACATATTAAAATTCCACTTTGCAGGGCACACTCTGAGGTCTAACATTTTCATATAAGAATAAGTCAAACCAAATTACTGTAACAATCACCAAAGCCGACCACATAGAAATGGAAAAACCAATACCCACTTACTAGGTTAGATGATAAGTGTCTATGCTGCTGTGTTTGCTCAAAATATAACAATTATCACTTGATTGTATAGAAAACATTCAGATTTTATTTCATACACTTCTAATATTATTTATAAGTCAATGTCAAGATGTTGCACTAGAGTACAAAAAACTTTAACCAAATTAACTCCATATTAAAAATTAACAATTTTTTAATTTTATCTCTATTTAATATTACATCCGGTCATTAATTAATATTAGTTAGTTTAGAAATATTAATGAAGTTAAATAAATAAATTACTTTAAAATATTTATACTTGTAAGTTTTTTTTAGACTAATATGTTTTATGTATAAATTGATATACTTCCTTTAGTCCTAATTATAAGAGCCCGTTGATTTTTTTAAAGAATCATAGAAAAATCATAATAAAGTTAATTGCATTATTTAATCATATCATATGTTGTGTTTTATTACATTATATATTAGTTCACAAGTCAAACAACATAATTTGAAGTAAAATGATAAATTTTAATGTTTTAAATTAATGTAATTAACTTTATTAGGATTTTCTTAGGATTTTCTTAAAAAATCAACATGTCCTTATAATTAGGACTGAAGGGAGTACTGTAATCTAATTCTACATATAACTATATCAAATATATTATGTAAGTGGATAAAATAACAATTTTATGTATAGGTGGTGAATATAATTAATTTCAAACCAGACCATGAAAATTTACCTTGAGATAAACTTGACGTAAAATGGTTGTTCATGTTTATAAATATGATATTCTACTATAAATATATAATATACTCCCACCCTAATTATTTTAAAAAAAGTTTCTTAAGATTTCTTAATAGGGATGCAGACATCCTATAATCAAGTAAAAAATACTCTATTGCCATTATAATTTTTTAATTTAACAAAATTGCCCATCCATAAATGTTTTTAAAATATTAAATAATTACTACCATTAAATATTGAAAATATTAAGTAATTATATAATATTTTTAAAAAAATATTTCCCCAATATAAAAAAATATATTCCAGCATTAAAAATATTAAAATATCCCATTAAATAATATTCTCACAATTAAATATTAAAAAATTACTATGAACCAACTTGTATCCACCATAATATTTCCATCATTAAATATCAAAAAATTATTATAAACTTGATATGTACACCGCACAAATTGAAAAAATTACTATAAACTCAAGGTGTACATCACACACACACATAGATAGGGGTAGCTTTGTCTTTGACTATATTATTCTCATATATTCTCATATGACATGTAATCCAACCAAATGTTTTTATGTATATGTATCATCTTTCCTGAAGGATGAACCAAATAAATTAATGAAATCATCATTATATTATATTACATTATATTATATTATATTCAATTACATTGTAAAAATGACTGCCACCAATCAATAAAAAATGTAACTTATACGTAGGACATGGGGAAGTAATATATTTAGGGTTTTTTTAGCTAAAATTTATATTTCCTTAATGTTTTGGCCAATCGACATTATATTTCCTTATTAGTATATATGTTAATTAATGAACTAATTAATAATTTATTGGGGCAGGTGGGGAACAAAAGGGCATGAGTTAATAAAATATGATAATGGGTTATAAAGCAAACATGAGATGTTTGACTAATAAACCTAAAAGAGCACTTAAATTATGTTTGCAGTTATTACTACTTGAAATTTTATCCTCTTTATTTTATTTTTCTTTGTGTTTGGATGGGGAGAAAAAAAAAAGAGAGAAAATGAATAATAGGTTTAAAACTTTCATAAATGATAAAAAAACTTATTATATTTAGAGGTTTTATTTTTCCTTTAATTTTCTTTCCCCCTACTTTTATCTCAATCTAAATATGGGGTTAGATTTGTTGATTGGCAATATAAACCTTGATTTTAGTTAATGTTGTAACGACAAAGATTATGATTCACACCCAAGTCAATAATTGTTAGATTTATAGTCATCCCCTTCATAATTAAAGTTTTGGTTTCATGAGGATTATGATTGAAGTTATCTATTCACAAGTCAGAAGTACTATATTAATTAGTTAATAGGATGTAGATATTAAAATAATTTACATATGCTGCACTTTTTTTTAAAGATTTTGTATACCTTTTATTTTAAAACTTATGCTGACTTTTCTTACATATGTTTTTTTCCTAATTATTCAGCATTATGTAACTTTAAGTTTTAATAAGCTATTTCTGGCAAAAAAAAAAGAAGGTTTTATTAGTTATACACTGTTTTACCCTCTTAAGAAAAACTACATATACGTACATACCTCCATAAAAATAAAGGACATATTATATATATATATATATATATATTGTAAATTTTATACAATAATTCTATCACATTTTCCCTTCTCATATATTTTAGAACTTACGAAAAGTTCCCATAGATGACTTGAATATCAATTGAGGCTTATTACAGCTACAAACATTTTTTTATTTATTATGAAATGTAAACTGTCTTGAAAATAAATAGTAATTACACAAATTTCCTATTTCAATTTTGATAAAATTACACCGACACCTTTTTTTTTAGTGTTTTAATTGTTGTGTATAAAATAATAGATACATATAGAAAAAGACATTACTACAGAAAGCCCTTTTAACATCCTTTTTGAAGGGGACGTATATCTAGGGGAAGCAGAAAAAAAAGAAACCACGTCCCTAAAATTGGGGATATAAAAAATAGGATGATGTCCCTAAAACCATGGACGTAAGGTGGAGAAAAAATTTGAACGCAGAAAGCATTTGGGGGCTTTCTGTGTCCCCAAAACTTTTGGGGACGTGGTAAGTAACCTACCACGTCCCCAAATGATTTTGGGAATGTAGAAAGGTCTGAAACATTTTAAAATTTAAAAAAATTTGAAATGCGAGCACGCTCTAAAATTTGTTTTTTTAAAACGATTTGCACATATTTTTTACATTGCATATTTATTGAATCTATACATGAATATCATACAGTATTACATCAACAATTATCCAGCCAATTACTACATAAACATACATACTAGCTAATCAAAATGTTACTATATATATTACATATAATCAAAATGTCAAAATGAACTTTATTTATCATCCATCCATCCAAAACTTCTAAAATAGAGACAAGTAAGCACCTAGATGAGGGTGGCTTTTGACAGAGTGACGGGAGGGAGTGTGGAACCTTCAACTCAGTGAGTTAGTCACGTGGAGAGTCGAGTGATGGTGGAAGAACTTAATGACATAGAGATCGACTATGGAAGAACCATAGACAAGATCGAGGAGGTCGAAGCACCATGCTACGAGGGCATGTAGTGATGAGAGGGAGAGGACGTTTCAGCCACGACAAACAAGAAGGACCCATGGTAGCACGTGTGAAGGACTCGCACCGACATGAACCAGCTACGGCGTTGAAGGATCGAAGACGATAAGCAAGAATGAGCAACGACCATGAAGGAGAATGGGGTCAGATGGGTTTAATAAAAAAGAGAGAAATAAAGCTTTTATAATAATTAAAAAAAGGATAAATACGAGCACACGAAGGTTTCTAGAAAAATTTATCCATAATCTTTCCATATCCTAAATTTTAATTAGTGACATGAAAAGTAGCAATTCACGTCCCCAAATACATATTGAGGACGTGGATAAATGATGTAAATAATTATCCACGTCCCTAATATGTAATTGGGGATGTAATTCCCTTTCTGTGGAAGGGGAATTCACGTCCCCCATTATAATTTGGGACGTGAATTCCCATTTTCCACATTGCCAATTATAATTTGGGATGTAAAAAGTTTTCCCGCCAAATTTTTCTGAATCCATATATATGAAAATGTCATTGCCTCACTTGTCGACGTCCCTAATTTAAAAAAATAGACGTTGTATAAGGACGTGAAATGTATATTTTATAGTAGTGAGAGATATGGAACGTGAATGCAATATATATAGAGAGTGAAATTATTTAGGTGCACTTCCTCTCAATCTCCAATACTATAGACATGAGATACTACGAATAAGATTTGCTAAAAGTATGTGTAATTTTTTTTTCGTATTCCAGGAGAAATTAATACTACTACATGTTTTGAAAAATAAAATAAGAAGAGTGTAATTTTTTTTTAAAAAAAAATGATAGCAGGTTTCATCTTTAGTTAAGAAAAATATAAATAATTCTCTAACATTTAAATAAAAAGGCGAGGCATAATGTTGTCTAGTATCTTTTAGACGCTTACTATGTTACTTTATTTTTATTTTTTAAAAATTATATGCGTATAGTTTCATGAAATAAAAAAGTAAATTAAAGTGAGGCATAATGTTTGTTGTGGTTATGGTGGTTGAGAAGGGTAGATGAGTTGAAGCAATCACATGATTCCATTTACAAAACCTAATGAATAAGAGCATTCATTATTTTGAAGATTACTTCCACACTTGTGCTTCCTTTTATCATTCTCCTACAATGCCTTTTAATTCTAACTTTTTATTTTTTTTAAAAAAATTTAAATTTTTTTTACTGTTCCTCCATGAAGGAAACTCCAAATATCCTTCCCAAAAAGTGGTACCTCTCTTTCTTCCATTTCAAGACTTTAATTTGTCCCTTTCTTGTAACACAAGTTTTTTCTCTCAACAAAAGATGCCACTACATGCCCCTTTAATTAATTATCAAACGAATATGTTTCCAAACTATATCATAATTAATTATATATTTCATTTAATATATCAATAAAGAGATTGAAGTCAACTTTCCAACATATTGTGAGGGACACAATATAATTTATAATCACTACTATAAAATTCTCTATATTTGATGGCTGTTTTTATCTATATAATGGTGGTTTCTAACATCCACATATTTTAACGCCATACGTATATAAATATAGCAGTTTTTGTGTTTCGCTACATATGACAATTTTTCAATGAGAAACGTCAAGTTTAAGTCACTTATATAATACGGTTGTTTAATAACAACCGCCATATATATTATATATGACAATTTTTATTAAACAACTATCAAATATATTATTTTCTGTTTTATTGGATCAATCATCATCATTTTATCTTACAGTAGTCCATTTATATTGGGCCCCTGAAGAATCTTATGTCTTTTAGGGACTAATGTCCATCTGTTTATAATTTTATGTAATTTTTTGTCATAGCTAGCTAGATTAAACCATTTGAAACAATATACATTGATCTTTAAAAGGACAGAAGATTCATCTTGGGAGCTCAATAGATAGATTGCAAAACAAAATGATGACAATCGATAACTGCAAAACAAAATAAGCATGAAAAATTAGGGAACAAATTCATTAAAGTTCTCACTTTTAGTGACTAATTAACAAACACATACATACAAATTAAAACGTATATTAGATCGAGAAGCTAGCATCATATATATCGCATTAACGACTTATATCTTCGGCAAACATAAGTACAACACAAAACACAATAGATGCATCAAAATTTCAACAGTAAACAATCATTTTTTCATAATAATTATATTCAAGGAAAGAAAGTTATCATTTTTATGTGATTCACCGCAAAACTTGTAAAGTCTCGAAGAAACTGTTACTGTCATACAACGTAATGGACCCAAAGCTCGCCATCTATATTTATAGATTAGATCTACCAGCTAGCGCATTTGTAGCAAGGTAGACCGGGTCATAGTAGACATACATCATAAGAAGAGCATGAACAATAGGGAAATTCATATGGGTATACCAGAAGTGGTTGGTGCATGGGTGGTGAATGAGAGCTTGACGAAATTTGTTGAGTTATTGAAATTATGAAAATAGGATTCGCGAGATGATTTTTAAAAGTGTTTCTATGACGGTTATTTTAAAACAACCGTCAAATACTATATGTATCACATGTTTTTCATGAAAAACTGCCATATATATATTCTAATTATATATGGTGATTTTTAAAAAACTGTCATATATTAGTTTCATTTATATGATGTTTCTTTATACAACCGTGATATATGTTATAAACGCATGACTCTTCAAATTCCGCGTCTTTATATATGGCAGCTTGTTCAAAAACTGTCATATATTTTTCTTATATTTATGATGTTATTTTTAAAAATAGTCATATATAACTAGGTGGGACGTCGATTCAAATTCCACCTCTTTATATATGACGAGTGTTCCAATAACGCAATATATATAGCGTCATATATGCAAAAATATGTTGTAGTGAATAGTGGATGACATCTCTTTAGAGTGTAATTTAATTTTTATTTTTCCTCTAGGATCAAACTTGGTTTGTACAATGCTAGAAAGAAAGGAGGAGGAATGTTTGGTCTGATATTTTTCTTATTATATGATCAAATCAAACTGTTTCTTCTTTGTCTTCTATTTTTCAATTCTTTTTAGGCCAAAAAAGAATTTATTCTTTTGAGGGTAAACAAAATTTTTTAAGAATTTTCTTTTCTTGAAAAATCTTCAATTCATTTATTTCATTGGAACTTATTTGGATCATATGTAGTTCTTTATGGTGATATTTAGTTATGATGTTAACTTAGGATAGGTGACCATAAAAATATCTATATCTAAAATAACACATGAACATTAAATAGAGGCTAATTAATAATCCTATATGGAAAAATTTTCTGATTCAAGAGAAAATAAATTCCAATGGTGAACATACTCAGCACAATAGGCACTACTATAATAAGAAAAATAACAAACAAAATTACTCCATTGTGGTTTCATTATTACAAAAATTCCTCCCTTTTATCATAAATATAGGGTTTAGTTGAGGGATTTTTAACTTTTTTTAATACTAAATGTAATACATTAATCCAGTTCATCTCACAAATTTATAATTCATTGCCCAAACAATCATATTAAAGGAAATTTTTATCATTAGCTTCTAATGCAAATGATTAAAAGGGGACATTTAAAAATATCAACACACTTTTTTTTTACATATAACTAAATTAATTTCTTTAATTTTGTAAATTAATCATCTTACTCTTACATTTAAGATCGATTGGGTGGGCTTAGAGATCGATAAGAGGGGTGAGTGCTCACAGTGGTCGGGGTGGTCTGAGTGATGACCAACTAAGAGACATGGAGAAGAGATGGAACAATTCTTTGCCATGTGGAGTTGAGTTGGAAGCAATTTTTTTCAAATAGGATGACTCACAAATGAAACTAACAATAATATAAAAAAAATAAAAAAAAAAGTGAAAAGATAAAGGACTGACTTATAGGCAGTTGAGTCGCACTGAGCCATAGTTTATACCCAATGCTTCATCTCTTTTTATCTATGGCTATTCATTTTGAAACTTCTCTTCTCTCTTTGCTGACAAAACATCTTACTACTTTGAAAAAGCAACAACTAAAGTCATTACAACTTTAACATTAGAAACGGACAGAAACCTTGTTGTCTGTTTCAGAACTTGCATATGCTAAACCAGATTAAATATGATCAGATGTAGACTCAAAAGCCTTTAAGAATTAGTTCTGAAATCAAAGAGACAACTCCAGAATCCTCACACATATATTGAAACAAGTTCTATCCAATTGCAGCCAATCAATAATATTAGCTGGTCCTACATCATTGGCTGTGTCATAACAATCATGCATCAAAGAAAAAAAAGAGCCTATTATTAGCTTAAGATAAACATAATGACCATCTTCCCGATACAGTGGTTGGCATAGGCAAAGACTAGCACCATGTCGTTGAATTAGAAATTCTCAACAACCAAACTAACATTATATATTCCAACACGACAAGTAATTAAGGGAACTGTCAGGCCACATAGATATCCTCAAAACAAAAAAGACAAGTTGATTATGAATCCTCCTTAAGATGGCAAAAGTAGATGTCTAGTCAAATAAAGGGTTCCAAGTGTCTGTTTAAGCATATTTAACAAGAAAGATTAGACATTTAACTACTTTAAAAAACTAGAATCATATGAAAATTGAAAGAAAACATCTCAACCAACTTTGAGAGACAGTTAGTTGTGACGATTAGATGGAAAGGATTCCTTTATGAGGATAAAGTAAAAAAGCTAACTCCTACGTATAGCTGTCACATATGATTTGAGTTATGTAATAAATATTATATAGTCCAAAAAGGTACGTCCAACTCACTGTATATAGTTTCTGCATCACAAGAAGTTTTGAGTTTGATTCTTGCTAAACTTGTTGTATTGCACTTGAGTTGTTTGCTATAAGATTCTTCAATATAAAATATAACGTAAATTTTTTCTGCTTTTCTTGAAGTAAATTTGAAGTACTTGAGTTGGAAGTATGGAGTACAGTACTACAGTGTTTTTAAAGCGACTCGATGAGTTGTGCTTTGTGTATATATAGCCATAAGCCAATGCTACTGCATGAAATGATTATAAGTGCACCTATATATGTAGGGTGGGTTCTTAATCTTTGTTTGTCCCTTCTTAGTAAGCTTATTGATATATGAAGGAAGACTTCACTTCCTTCTTTTACATTATCCTCCAATTTAGCATTTTGCGGACATTTTGCAGAGTGAGTGAAGCAGACAGAATGCAACCTAAAAGAGAACAAAACTAGGAATTCTGAATATTATATGATGAAGCTGAACTGATTATTTTAAAAATGCATCTTATGTTTATTTATTTTCAGATCCAGATCAAATGAAATAAGGAAACAGTTGGAAGGATTCACATTATGGTCGCTAAATGGAACAACTACAATATATCATACATTAAATCATGATTTCTCAAGGGCTGTTTGGTATGAGGGATTTGGAGGGAAAGGGATGTGAGGGAAAATTTTTATGACTTGAATTTTAAAAAAATTGGAGAAGTGGGGTTGAAAGTTTTTAATCAATTTTTTTTAATTTTTTTATATGATATCTTATCTTTATGAAAATTTTATAATCCCACTTCTCCATTTTTTTTTTCAAAATCTAACTCATTAAAATTTTTCTTCCTCTCTATTTCCCTCTAGTCAAATAATACCTTTAGGGTCAAGCTGTTATGAGTCCCATATCAAAAACCTTATAAGAAAAGTGAGATTTATAAAGGGGTTTTCCACTCAAAAAATTAGTATTTTGGAATAAACTTTTCCATTGGACTCTTGCTTGTAACACAAGCACCATTTAAGGTAATAAGAGGAGGCTGTTGATGATTTTATTCAATCCTTAAAAGGCACTTTTTAATGCAATTTCTTTGGCTTCAATTGTGGGATCATATGATTATAAGCTTCCCATTGAAAACTTGAAATTTCGTTTCTATTTGTTTGTATGGAAAGAAAATTAGAGAAGAAAGAATATTAGGACAAAAACTCTGAAAAATAATTATTTTACAACTATTGGAAGTTTTATTTCCTGGTACTCCCTTCCTCTATTTTTTTCCTCTCACTTTTTCTCCATTCAAACATAAGTGGAACTGCAAAGGATCAAACTCATAGCCACTTGCTCATAGAGATTTCAATATAATTAAATCATGTTGACTCAAAAGATCTATCAATGAATAGTATGTAAACATAGATCGACTTCCTTATTCAAGTCACACTGATGAATCTGTCTTATGATCATATTATTGATCCTCTTGAATATTTAAAGAAAAGCAAATTGACATTAGGAAATTTCGTCGTTCACATCATACACACGAGATTGAATTCTACTGATAAAACAGTTATGGGTTGGTTTTCATATTAAATCTTTAGACCAAGCAAATTGTCATTAGGAAATTTCATTATTATTCAATGTGTTTTGCTGTCAGAATTTATCATGTAGGGCCAGGCTCAATTACTGGACCATAAAAAGGGGGACCAATAATAAGATTTTAATTGACTCATTCTAGATCCACACTCCATCCTTTTTTTATTGCTTTGCCATTTAGAATCTTTGCCTATTCAAAACTAAAATCATTGTTCTGTCAACTACCAGTCTACAACTAACTGAATCAAATACCAGCAGCAGAAATACCTTTAAATTTTAACATCTGATTAACATTAGCTAGGGAGAATAAAGAATATCTTTATCATATTGTTCAACTTCCAGAATGATTAACTATTTATGTAAAACTTGATTCTAGTATCACCAACAAGATACAGGTTCAGAATCTATTTAGCAACAAGAATAACAAGTCTTATCCTACGAAGTGAGATTGGTAACATGAATTACATATTGCTATGTTTAACAGCTAACTCTTTAGATATATCATTAACTAAGAGATCTTCAATAATTTTTTTGAGGGTCCTTCTTGTTGATCTTTCCCCGTCTCTTTTATTAGCTAAAGAACGTTTACTTGACTCTTCCACCAGAGCCTTTCTACTGTTTTTTCTTTGATGGATGCCAAACCAACTTTCATATGTTTTTTTGACTTCTACTGTAGTGACAATACAGCATTAATAATCACTCTTCTATAGAGAGAAAACACACAACCTTCATTCTCAGTTGTGTAAAGAGGAATCATTTTCAGTTTTATCACCAAAAAAAAGAGAGGAATCTTTTATTCACCCTTGTAAGTATAGTACACAGGCTTGTTCAGAATTTTTTTTTTTAAGGACTCTTATATCAGATAATTTACTTTCAAGGTAAAGATTATATGACATAAGCATTTTTAACAGTTTCATTAAAGAATAGGATTTGTACCGACATGTCTGTATTATTAGAGAAGTAACCGACTTTCAAGTACCACTCATTCATCTTAATGAAAGATAAAAATAACTGGTTAAAGGTATAATTCTAAACTAAAAGATCCAAATTTTTTTCATTAATTTTTTCTTTAAAAGGGAGGGTAGGCTAGATATAATTGGAAGGAATCTTATATATGTTCTGCACAAACTAAAATAAAGAAACAAACAACAGGAAATGTTGTTAGTAAACCTTAGTTAGGAATATTTGACATCTAATAAGAACAGTAAGCCAACACGGATTGCCTCACTTAGTTGAAGGGATTGGACTAAGACTTAACATCTTCATGTGCATGCATCTGAATCGCCACCTTCCCATGTGGGAGATCCTTGAACGTTCAAGAACTATAGTTTAGTACTTTAGTATGTGATTTTCATTAAGTTAAACATAAGATTTGTTGGGAAAGCCTATCATGAGTCCCACACTGAGAAGGTTTCCTTGAAAGAGCGGCCTTATAAGGCATTGAGCGCTCCAACTCCAACTCTAATTATTAGCTTTGAGGTGTGGTTCTTTCAAAGACTTGTGCTTGTTGCATAGCCTTAAGTTATTGATTGATCTTAGCAAATAAGTTGAAATCAGGATTTCCAACAAATTTCTCATGTTTAACTTAATCAAAATCACTTCTCGTATAAGCTCAAACCAATTAAACAGGAGGCACTAGAAGTTTGTTTGAGATCATAGGTACCATCTAATCCACTCACAGTGCCTGCTGGAGGTCTTTGGGCTTCCTGTTCCTCTAGGTCCATTGAAAATATGAATAATGGAACATATAATGATAGATTTAATATGGAGAAAACACAAGCCGGAAAAAAACTGGATATTTCCTCCTGCGCTTAAAATAAGTTATGTTTATTTAATTTGATTAGATTAAGGAGGTTTGTTGAGTTAGTGAATATAACATGTATGTATTTTCTAAAACAACTTAATAATCTTTCTTAACTCTCTCATTCTTTCTTATAGCTGAAGGAATATTAATTGAGTAAACTAAGAAAAGATTGATAAATAAGAAAACTATTTACTATATTTATGACCAATATCAACTTCTTAAATATATCATATATTAAGGACAATAAGGAGTATTAAATTTGCATTACGAGGTCGTTTTTCTCCAGCAACAATTTCATCAGCTCCACACTTTTCCTGTATGAATCTTCTTCCACATATAGCAGCAAGGTCAAAACCTTCCACAGATTAGACCTATATATGGAGATGGTAATTCAAGGAATTTGAAGTAATTCAGTTAAATGTGTGTATTAAGATTAATGTTATCTAGAGTTGTGTGTGAATTATGTATCCTTTAAGTCCTGACATGAAACTTGCTCATGATGCAGCCATATCTATTGAAGATGATGAAGAACTAGTTTGTGTGTGCAATATGGAACTATATATGGAGATAGGATGTGGTCATCATGTCACTGATTAGGATTTAACTTAATGAATTTATTGAACAATCTATTGTTCCCAGAACAATATTATTTGATCTGCAGAATTTAACAAACGACGCAGGTTATGTAAGTACAATATATATAAAAGAACAAAATTTGAACTTCAACTCAAACTTTTCATTTCAATCCTTTAAATATTATTATTGCCGTTTCGTCAAATTCATCATCATAAAAAAAGGAAGACTTGGGGGTTGTTTCATACGAGATATTTGGAGGAGAGAAAAAAATTTTACGACTATAAATTAATAAAAATTAGAGAAGGAAGGTTAAAATTTTTTTACTTTTTTTATTACATGAGGCATTTTTTTTACTTTTTTATTTTGCATCTTGTAGTTACTAAAATTTCATAACCTCATCTTTCCAAATTTTTAAAATTCAACTCATAAAAAAATTTCCCTCTCCTTCCTTTCCCTCATATGCCAAATAGACTATTTTGATGTGCACTCATCTCTGAAATATGCTGTGCTATCACCAAAATGTTGGACTATTTTGAGAGATATATAATGATTAGTCAAATATGACATGTTTTATATCACATTAGTCTTCAGGTCAAAAGAAAAATAGCACATTAGTCTCATATACCTATTAACTTATTTAACCTAAGAATGTCTCCAATTATATGTATTACGTTTGGTGAGAATCATATTTTGGTTCCAAAATATTAAATTAATGACAGTTAGTTACCTTATAAATTTTTAAAAATAATTTATAAATATTGATTCTTACATTTTTAAAGTGGAATCTCAATTGTGAACTGAAAAATCGAAGGCAAACAAAAATACTGAAAATTACATTTAACTTTCAAATACTCTCTCTGTTCCTATTTATAAGACTCTTTTGGACAATCTTAAGAAAATCATAAAAAAGCTAATCATATTATTTAATAATATAATATGTTGTATTTTATTTTTATTACATTATATAAACAACATAATTTAAAAAAAAATAACAAACTTTAATATCTTAAAGTAATGTAATTAGTTTTCTTAAGATTTTTTTAGGATTCTCTAAAAGGATCTTAAGAGAGAGTACCTAATTTGTAATTAAGACTCCATAATTTGAGAGAGTTTGCGTCCATATTTGCAATTCATTTGTCAGAAAATTTCATTAAGGACCTAATTATCATTCTCCCTTAATTTTATTGACAAACAATAAAGAAGACCTAATATAAATTTAGTGTTTTGGAAATATTCCATGATAAAAGAAGATATAGCTATTTTAAATAATAAAATGCTTTGTCTGAACACTTTATAATTACATTTTCTTCTCTAACTTGTTTAACATAGGAATATCATGGAACCTCTAATAGTATCTTGAGAACTAGAATAAAATGATCAAGTTTAGTGTAGAAAGTCTAAAACACGCATTTTTTTTTTTTGGACAAGATAATTAAAAAAAAACAAATCAATAACAGAGTTTCCAAATGCCAATTTTCCTGGACCAAACTAAACGGCACGGTAATTTTTATGGTTTGTCGTTTTACCATGATCCAGAACAGGCTTGTGATTTGATAGGGCCAACCTCCCAGAATTTTGTGGCTGAAACGAGCCGAAGGTTCAAAAGTGGACACTCTTTTTCAAGATGCATACAGGTTTGAGTAGAATTCTCTGAAGTTCCTTCTCTCCTTGGCTCACACATTGCAGCATCAGCTGAAGGTAAAGCTCTACAATTTTGCTTTTTTGATTTCGGAGTTTAACTTTTGGTTTCTTTCATATGCTTATCTCTGGTTTTGAATGACGAACAGTGCACTGAAAAGTTAGTATTTTACGTTTATTTTCACAAGACTGTGCTGGAACTTCTGAGGGCTAATGGCTTCCATTATTGCTAACCTTACGCCGGCATTACTAGTCCATGGTGGAAAACCTTTTTCAGGGAACTTCAAAAGATCCCCTATTTCTCTTGTAACAGGTAACCCTGTCTTGGCTATTTGCGTGCATTTCAGATGTATTTTGACTAAGGGTTTTTGAATATCCGATTCCAGATGTATTTGTTATATGAATTCACAACTTAACCTTGCTAGCGTGCAATTGAATGTTAATGAGGTATTGTAAGCACAGGTGGCTTAAGTCTAAGTGAGAAATCTGGCGGAAATAATTAACTGTCAGTTCCAATTTCCTTTGAAATTATAAATTTTGACGGAGATGAGTGTTTTTGTTATGGGTGGAGGAGTCTGGGAAAATAGGATCGAATGATGCAGTTGCAAACTGCTAATGTTCAAAATTAACATAAGATCTTGGTAGAAATGAAAACAATGGGAATTTACAATTGATTATATCCGAAGTCTAGTTTGCAAGTCGTTATAAAGTGTAATTTCCTTTATAAATTTCTGCTGGAAAGCTTTTCTATGGAACTATAATGATTATAAGACGCAGCACAGTTACTTGATATTTATTTGATTACTTGATAAGTTTTATATAGGTATTTATGTGCCCTATGCTTAAATTCCCGGTTTCATGAATTCTGGTATTCGTCCTCACTGCAGGGAGACAGAATAATGCTGCTGGTTTATTTACTGTGAAGGCTACTGGGGAAAGTTCTGAATCTTCAACTTCCCTTACCGTTTTCAAGTCTGTTCAGAATGTTGTGAGTTCTCCATACCTTCACTCTCTCATGTCTATGTATCTATTTTTTTCTCACTTATTCAAAGTTCAAACAAAGAGAAAGTACCTTAAGTTGCATGTTTTCTGTTTTTTGTTTGTTTAATAACAGTGGGATAATCCTGAAGATCGGGTGGGACTAATTGGCTTGGGTTTTACAGCTGTGGTAGCACTTTGGGCATCGGCAAATCTGATTACGGTACTGCTCACAATTTTTTTTTAATTATCATTTTGGAAAATGAATCTGGCTTCTTCTCTGATCTACGAAGACGTGGAAACATTATTATCCAGGATATATGTGTAACTTCCCAAGCTAGCCTTATCAGGCAGTGTTTCACAAAAACTTAGTGATAAACTTTGCTTTATACTGTAGTTTAACATAAGGCCAAGTTATTGGTGTTTTAAGATTTATACTCCATCTACTCCTAAAATATAAGGACTAGTTGAGAGGTTTGCTTTGGTTCTAGATGTAAAACCTCAATCTCCTTTGTCTCTTATATTTATTGTTTTTCTCATTAACTACCCAATGTGTGCAACCAATATGAGTAGTTTTCAATGTTAACAAATAAAAAAAGGAGGGATATGTCACAGAAACTACGTGCTTTATTTGCAAATACCTAATTTGATCAATTTCCTTAATCTGTGAGAATTTATTATTTAACTCCTACATTAACATTTAGGGTAAGAGGGACTACTGCTTTTCAAACACGTTCCTCGAATGCGTTAAACTATAGCTTCTGAGTCTGTACTTTATTCCTCTAATTTTGTTGTTTTAATTCTTATTGTTTTTCCCAATCTGTGATTTCTATGTGTAGGCCGTTGACAAATTGCCAGTTATCCCAGGTGTACTGGAATTAATTGGAATATTGTTCAGCTCAGTAAGTGCCAAGCTCATACTTTGGGCATTGCTAAAAATTACAGAGGAATTATAACACCATAAGTCGAGATCATTTAAATTTACTGATTCATTCTTAGTCTCTTTTTCTGGCACTCATAGATTCTTGATTAATTCACAATCACTAATTAGTTGAAACTTCCATGTTCTGTTTCAGTGGTTCACTTACCGCTATCTCTTGTTCAAGCCTGATCGGTAAGAAGAATTTTGGTTACCTATATTCAAGTTTCCATCAGAATTCTTATACTCCGTATTAACTTAGCCATATCGTGTCACAATTGTAGTTAAGATCTAAAAAGAAAGAAAGAAAGAAAGAATATATATATTTTTTAATGGTGTGCTCTCCCTCACTTGAAAGTTCTCTGTGATACAGGCAGGAGCTGTTTCAAATCTTGAACAAATCAGTTTCAGATATCTTGGGTTAGTGAATTCTGCTGCCAAAAAGTTACACTATAGAGCGTGATTTAAGTGCAGATTCTTAAGGTCCAAGCAACTTCTTGTTCTTTTGTGAGAGGGCTGGAAAAGAAAAAAAGCAGAGGGTTTTGTTGCAGGGCTTAAATGACTGTGCAAGGAAATAGAAATGTACTTGGTTTAATACCATTATTATATGAAAGAATTAAAAAGCTTGATTAAATTGTCTTGGCATATCAAAAGTAAGTGCATGTTTGGTTTCATGTGGAAACCACAACATGCTTTTACCAAAAGCATAGTTTTGGTGGTTTCCCAACATATAACCTAACACAATTTGACGAGTTCACTCATTCAATGCCTGTTGAGAACTTGAGATTGAGAACTAAAAATTAGAAGAGTATGTTTTAAAAAGTAAATAATCTTGAGAAAATTTGATGTGTTGAGGAATAAGACCAGAGCTTCTGGGATCAATGAGGAGGGATTATTAGTCAAAACTTTGGAAATCATTGAATGAGATCACTTAAACTTGATCATTAAATTGAAGTTGTGAGTGATTAGCTAATGCTAGCTTAGGTGGTAAGAATAGAGTGACGAGTGAGTTCATAGGAATTAAACCCTCTTAGATTTATTATAGAAAAAAAGATATATCGGAGAGCCCAAGATTAGAGTAATCAAGAGAAATATCGAAGATAATTAAGTAATACTCCCTCCAGCCCTACAAATAAGGTATAGTCGATTTTTTTGGAGAGATTAAGGATATTAGTTAAATTATGTAAAGGAAGTTATAGTTAAAAAAATTATAAATTTAGGAATCAATGTGGTATCTAATTATAGTTAAGGGGTATTGACAGGGGTAGTTTAGGAAACAGTGAATAAATATGGGAGACAAAATAGATAAGGGGTTTTTTATATTTAAAACCAAATCAAATTTTAAATTAGGTCTTATAATTAGGACCGAAGAGTAATTATGATGTTATCATGATGCAAGAGGTTCCATTCCAGAAACACCCCTCTCTTTTTATGTTTTGAAAGGTAAGATGGTGATGGGAAATAGATATTAACTGTGTGAAGAGAATATACAATTTTATATGGTTATAAAATAATTACACATAATGTTATAATGCATTGAAGAAAAAAATTAGACTTGACAGACAATTAAAATGTTTGGGAAAATGACATTTAGGTCTCAAGGACTAGACAAATTTGTAAAAAAATCTCATAAAAATTTCCCCTATCAAAAAGGTCTATAGTGACTTTACTGATAATGAGTTTAATTGTCAAATTATCTTCTTGCCGCTATTCATTAAAAATTGGCATACCTCATTGTCAAAACGTGCAGATTAAATTGTCAAAACAAGCATATGGACTATCAAAACAATTATGTCCAAATAAAATAAAAATGAACTCGTTAAAATGAATACACTTGTTAACATAGGCCGACTGTATTGTTAAAATAAACACATGAACTTGTAAAAATAGTCACATGAAATAAACTTGTCAAATTGAATACATTTGTTAAAATAGACCGACCGTATTGTTAAAACAAGTATATTAACTTGTCAATAGGGAAGGGATATAATTTACCAATTAGATTTAATATCGTTGAAGTCTCTATGAACCTTTTTAATAGGGGAATTTCTATAAGACTTTTTTTAACAAATTTGTTTGGTCCTTGAAACTTAAAGGGAAAATTCTAAAAAAAGACAATGGAAATATGAAAAGTCTAATTCAAAGTAACAAGATTCGAAAATCCCAAATCAATTTTTTTATACATTTTTCTTGTGTAATTATGAAAATGTTATTGGATTTTTAACCACACGAGTATTATAATTCACAATAAGAATCTCTCAATTAACAACAACAACACAAACAACTCACATAATAAATACCTAGTACTTAAATGTTTTTATTGTTGTTAATTTAGATATTCTTGTTGTGAATTACGATACTCGTGTTGTTAAAAATTCAATGGCATTTTTATAATTACACAATAAAAAAGTACAAGAAGACTAACTTAGAATTTCCAAATCTTATTGCTCTGAATTAAAATTTTCATATTTCCATTGTCTTTTTTTGAGATTTTTCCAAACTTGAATGCTATTTTTTCAAAATGTTTCCACACAAATTCTTATTTTTTTCAATGTTATTTCTCTTCAAATACAATATTAGTCAATATCAATTAAAAAACAAATAGACAACAATCTTTGTTCATGAGTTAAAAGCAAAATTTGTTTCACGTGTTTGAACTTAATTTATTATATTTTAATGACAATAGAATATTAGACTGTGACAACATAATAAGTTAAAAAAATTTATGTATTTAAAATTTTAATAACAATGTGTTCTTAAGTTATGAATACTTTGATTTGTTTGTCAGTGTAATGCAAGGGACCCACCTTGGTCATTATAAATGGATAAATGAATTTGGTTGATTTTTGTATCTATCATATAATTATTTTTAAAATTCCTATAAAAGGAGTATTCTTGTACTTTTTTATATAATTGAATAAAAATTCATAACTAAAAGACTAAAACTTTATTAATATTCAGCTCCAGGGCTTTTAATTCTGAAATTTACAGATGAAGGAAAAACTCATGTCATTAAGATAAAATACAAACTTTTCAAAAAGTTATGTTTTTTTTTACCCACAAAAATCAATTTTATTAATCATCAAAATCATATTACACACACTAATAGCTGAAGCCAAATAAAACTCTAAAAAAACCTATTTATACAACCTAACACACAGCTCACAAAAAACAACAAACTAAAATCAGAATACGTAACTACTACTTTCGGTCTTATTTATAAAACACAGTTAACTTTTTTAGAGAATCTTAGAAAAATATTAAAAAAGCTAATTACATTACTTTAAAACATTAAAATTTATCGTTTTTATTTAAATTATGTTGTTTGACTTATGAACTAATATATAATGTAATCAAATATTCCCTCTGGTCCTAATTATAAAAACCTTTTGGAGAATCTAAGAAAGTTCTAAGAAAGCTAATTATATTATTTTAATACATTAAATTTTGTCATTTTTCTTCAAATTATGTTGTTTGACTTTTGAACTAATATATAATGTAATAAAACACAATATATAATATAATTAAGTAATGTAATTAGCTTTCTTAGAACTTTCCTAGGATTCTCCAAAAGATCCTTATAATTAGGACCGGAGAGAGTATAATATATGATATAATTAAGTAATGTAATTAGTTTTCTTAAGATTTTTCTAGAATTTTTTAAAAAAGTTAACTGAGTCTTATAAATAAGACCGAAGAGAGTATAATATATCCTATAAGAGATAAAAAAACATATCAGCATCACAGTCAGCCAATTCCTTTCTTCTTAAATATGTAACTATAGTATATCCTAATCCTATAAGTTATGTCTTTAATGAGAAGCTAATTTTGGGCTAAAAAAACAGAGAAACAGAAACTAACAGCCTAATGCGACTACCGTGGCATTCGTCACCAACGTCGTTGGGTCTGAGAGCTAATCTTCGCGCCGGACAATCCACCGCCTGGTTTTTCAGAACTCATCAAATCGTCCCATTTCCCACTATACCATAGCACTCTGATCTCTTACTTGTTCCCCTACTCGCTTTCTCTTTGTTATGCTTCTTTGAGTTCAGAGAATTTCACTGGCAATTCTGTTTTCCACTTTCCCCTTCCATTTTCTTTATATTGCATTTTTTAAAACGAAACTATTTAACGCAACCATAAGCTCAATCTTTTGTAACAATGATTTGATTCCTGGATCCAAGGCAGGCGCTTGATCACGGGCCACCAAGGTTCGCATTTGTCATTTATTGTTTCCCTTCACAAATTCGATTCCTCTGCATTGATCTCTGTTTTGCTATTGACGGATGACCGGATTTTAACTTGCATTTTTCAATTGAGCATTCTTTAGATGTGCTCATTTTCTGTGGACGAATGATTTTCGGATATGTAACTGTTTTTCGATGATTGGAGCGATGATTTCTGTGGCGCATGTATTGTATTTGATAGCTTTTGATCTGTTTCATTGTTCTTGATCAGTGGGATCTAAAGTTATCTAAAATGAAAATTTAGACTTTTTGGTGCGACTTGAATTGGTTGTGGGATAACGTTCTTTTTGTTTGTTGTTTGAAGATGGCTTGGTTTGGCGGATCAAATTCATGGGGCAACTTCCCTGATTTGGCGGGAGCAGTGAATAAGCTTCAGGAGAGTGTGAAGAATATTGAGAAAAATTTTGACTCCGCTCTTGGGTTTGAAGAGAAGTCTGGATCCAGCAATGAAGGTAATGACACTGTACAATTTCTATACACTTGTTTTCTCAGTAGATTTCTGTGATATGTTAATATATAACTGAGGTATAGACTAAAAGGCATTTTCATGGTTTGGATTTTCACATCAGTGAAAAATTATAATGTTCCAAAACAGCATGCACATTCAAATCTATAGTAATTTTTTCCTGCTAATTGAGTCATTTTTCTGCTTATCTGGCAGATGCAGGATCACGTCCTATTGCTACAGACAATAAAAGCTTATTTAATCCCGTTATGAACTTTATGGGGAATAACAGTGAGGAAAGTACCGAAGAAACATCTGATCAGTCTGAGTCATCTCAACAAAAACCTGTATCTGAGGATGTGAAGGGAAAAACTGAGCCTTTAGATCATCCAACAATTACTGAGGGGAAAGAAGGGGATGTAAACGATAATGCAGCCCATACCGAGACTGAAGAAATTGCTTCTGGAGAAGGAAAGAAAGTGACTGCAGTAGAGGTAGGTGATCAGCTTCTAGAGTCAGAAAATGGAACCATAATGCAGAAATCAGACCATGGAAAAGAAGGAAACCAGTTACCTGCAATGCCAGCTGATTCGTCTGAACCAACCATTCAGAATGTTGAACGTTCTATTTCTGCTGACAGTCCTCAAAAGAATGAAATTGGTGAAGTTGAGACTACTGCAAGTCTAGTGCCAGCGCAACTCAAGCCTGTTAATCTTGGGCAGGATCAAGTTGATGGTAGTTTGAGTGAACAAAGTGAGTCACATGGTGTTACTGATGTGCAAGGCAATTTCCAAGTAAAGACAGAAGAGGAGCGGAAAGAAGAGAGGGTGCAAGAAGAAGCTATTGTGGAGCAAGTTCCTCCTGTCCAACCTGAGGAATCTGGCAATATCAAGGGTGGAGATGAGACAAAGCCTCCTATTTTGCATTCTGTGGCTACTGAGGAAACTGATAGCACTGATCAGTCACATGATGAACAGTTAACCAATGTTAGTCCTCAAAATGAGTCTTTTAATGTGCTACCCAATTTGGGTTTGCATGAAATTGAAGCAATTCTTGGGGCAGTTGAAGGGGATCACCCAGTCAATGATGTTGAAACCGACAAGAAAGAGCTGCATGTCAGTTCTGTAACAGATAAGCCTGACTCAGATTCTTTGCTAGAACTAGAGAAGGTGAAGAGCGAGATGAAAATGATGGAAACTGCACTCCAAGGTGCTGCAAGACAAGCTCAGGTATTTCATTTTCTGCACTAATCATGATAGCAACAATTTTTTTCCTGACAAGTAACTCTTCTTGAATCTTGATAACCAGTTATTGTAATGTTTGAGCATGAGAATGTGATGAAATGGTTTTTTGTCAGCTTTTGCTGTATCTTGCTTTTATCCTTTTCTTCTTAATTAAAAATATAAGGTTCAATCAGTTTGGTTTTGGATAAGATAAATTATCAAGGTTTTTGTCTATATAACAAAAATATCAAGATTGTAAAGTGGTGTTTAGAGATCAGACTGTAAGGTTCTTCGTTTAACCCACCTTGTCAAAAACTAGTATTTTTGTACAATTTTCGGACTGGTTGATGATTATTCCATAATAAATTATTCTTACCACAATTAATTGTGCATGCATACTCTCCCTAATGCTTGTCGTGTTGGATTCTGATAATATTAAGTATCGTTAAAAATTTTCCTACCCTGATAGTTCTTTAATCTCTTCAAATCTTATTGGACTACCTCCTCCATCCATACCCTTTAAAATCAAATTGTTGCAATTGCTTTATCACAAAGGGGTATCTATTACTTGTCAAAGCTAAGTTGTGTTTGGTACTTTTCTTCTCTTCTCAGTGGCCCTTTTTAACAGTAAGCTGCATGCTTCTTGTATCTATGCTAATCTTCTTTTGGTATTCTCTGTTCATGTGTTGAATCCATCTTGGCATTTGACATTTTATTGAAATTTTGTAATTCTGATGTTTCTATTAAATTTCTTTGCAGGCTAAAGCTGATGAGATAGCCCGATTGATGAGTGAAAATGAACATATGAAAGCTATGATTGAGGATTTAAAGGTATATACATTGTTTTTAATATTTTTATTTTCTCCCCTATTGTTTTATTCAGATCCTCAACATTCAAGTCCTTAAATGTCATTCATGTGTTTATTTATGTATGTTGAATTGACACTTTGTTTACTTCAAATCAGATGCTAGACTTGGTCCCATTTGCCTTTTCCTTTACATAATCTGGCATTATTGAAACACATGTTATCATTTGGATAATAGGTTTAAGAACTTTTCACAGTTGAAGAATTTCTTGGGTTTAACTTCTTCAGCATGGGTCAGGTCTAGTAGTATTATAAATCAATGAAAGACTGATGTTTCAAGACAAAGCACAAAGCATGGAAGAAACTTTTATTTGCGTACTCTTTTGCTTACTTATAGCCTAGATTGAATGCTTTTTTTTCCTTCTTATCACTTGCCCGTTTTCTTTCATTTTTTTTCCTGCAGAAATCCCTTTGTGTCCTTGTAAAGTAGTTGGCATTTTTTATTTTTTTTTTAACGTAGAAATTTTATCATATTCTGCTTCTCACCTATTTCACGCTTGCTTTATTTCTGTTGCTTGTGCAATAGGGAAAATCCAATGATGCAGAAGTTGAGTCTATACGTGAGGAATATCATCAGAAGGTTGCAACTCTTGAGCGAAAGGTATATAACTCATCACAATCTTTGTCACTTACATTGGTTGTCAAAGTTATTTATAATATTCACTCAAGGTTCGCTGAAAAGCTGTGTATAGCTTTCTGTAGCTGACATGCAGTTTCAATTAACCTTGTTACAATTAACAAAACATGCAGCATGTTGAAAGTGAAGTGACATAATCTATCATCTGATATGGCACTAGGTCTCCAGGATGCTTTTTTCACACTTGAAATTATGTTCTTAAGATCCTTGTCAGTTAAAATTCACTGCTTCGTCTTATACTTCCCCTGTTGCAGGGTGCATTTGCCTATCATGTATACAACTCATAAAGTTTACCAAGTAATGCCTTAAAAATTTGAGGCTTTAGCCCGGAGTTTCCCTTAGTAATAACTACCCGTGCTTTAACATGATGCGACATGGGCTCTTGGATTTGAAATTTGTTTCTGTATTTTGCATAATCTCAACCTTTTATATTGTTTTTCATTGAGCAATAGGCATAAGGTCATATGCCTCATAACTCGGGAAAAATCTGAAGGAATAGAAACAGGTGGATTTGAGCAAATTGCATTGTTCGTGTCCTATAACATGGGAATATATTGGTTTTCTGGTTTATTTAAGATTTTTCTGTTTTGTTTGTCCTATGCTTTGTCTATATACTGAGGCAATGAAGGTGTACCAATAAAATTTTAGTACATGTGGTTCCCATGAAACCTTAGTGAAAGAACTTAAATTCATTCTCAGGAAGATTTAGCATTTTAATTTAAGCATTGCACGTTGGTGTAATCAATTTCTCACTGAATTTGTTTTATCAAAGTGGATTATTGGATTTATATGTAAGCTTTCAACATTAGGCTGTCTAGTTTCTGCAATAACTGTTGCAGTTTTTCTGCACATTTTGTGAATAATTGCAGTTGTATGCTCTCACTAAGGAAAGAGATACGCTTCGACGAGAGCAGAATAAAAGAAGTGATGCAGCTGCTTTATTGAAGGAAAAGGATGAAATAATCACTCAGGTTATGGCCGAAGGTAGAGGGATATCTGTAATCATTCCGATGTTATTAAGAAACACGATACGCTTTTAAAAAACCAATGGAAAATTTCTCATCAAAATTGTGTATAGATAATTTTTCTGACTATTTGGTGTTTTTAAATTTAGATGACATGATGGTGTTTTATGAAACATGATGGCAAGATGGTCATTAGGGTACTGTGCCCAAAACGTAGCTGGATTCAGGAATTGGCCCCACTGCAGTGTCAAATTTGGATTTATATTGGAGGGATCTTGCACTATTATTAAAACACCAAATGATTTTTCAAGAACATTGACTGAGAATATAGTCTCATATGATGGCAATATCAAATTCTTTGGGCATTGAACATCTGGATGCTTATTGTTGCCTTACGTTGTACTTGGATATATTTTAGGGGAAAAAAGTAATTTGGATGGAAACTGATAATGTATTAGTAAAATTGGTATGTGAACCTTACTGTCATTTAATTTCTTTAGAAAACATATACTGTCATGTCATGGAAATTGCTTTTGTAAGTTAGACAAGGTATATGGGGGTAAAAGAGCATTGGATGGGGAAGAGTTATTTTATGTCATGAATTTTTTGAACCTTACTGTTCAAGTTTGTCGTCTAATTGGAATTGCTTTTGTTGGTCATAAGTTTCTCTGTTGAAGTATATTAATAGCTCACTTGTTGAGAAAAATAAATCCTCTTCATATCAGATTGTCTCTATCTCAGGTGAAGAGCTTTCAAAAAAGCAGGCTGCTCAGGAAGCTACAATAAGGAAATTAAGGGCTCAGGTATACACGCTATAAACTGCACTTTTCCTCAAGTTGTAATTTTTTTCTTTACTTACATGATGAATTAGTTTTATTTAATTTTTCTCTGAAAGCTAGATTAGAGAGCTTGAGGAGGAGAAGAAAGGTCTGACTACTAAACTTCAGGTAACTTAGTTATGAAAGAATTTCTTTTTGTTATTGTTAGCTAATTTTTTTCTTGAGTAAATTTCTTCACCCATGAAATCTGATTGCATAGAAATTCCATGCGTTATAAATGGTATAGTAATCTTTTGCCATTGATTTTGTTGTATCTTAAATTCCTGCAAACTGCTGTCTGGTTCATGGCATGTAATTTAGGTGGAGGAGAATAAGGTAGAGAGTATCAAGAGGGACAAGTTGGCTACAGAGAAGCTATTGCAGGAAACAATAGAGAAACATCAAACAGAACTTGCATCACAGAAAGAATACTATTCTAATGCTTTGGCTGCTTCTAAGGAGGCTGAAGCATTAGCAGAGGCACGTGCCAACACTGAAGCCAGAACTGAACTAGAGAGTCGACTAAGAGAGTCTGAAGAACGTGAATCTATGCTGGTCCAGGCACTTGAAGAATTGAGGCAAACTTTAAGTAGACAGGAACAACAGGTTTTTGTTACGTTCCTGTCATTCTTGATAATTAGTTGACTTTTTAAAAATTTATTGTTATCAACGTATTCACTACCCATTTTCAGGCAGTCTTCAAAGAAGATATGCTTCGCAGAGACATTGAGGATCTTCAAAATCGATATCAGGTTTGCTTTCTTTCTGTGCTTGTATTTTAAATGATAAGTTTATATCTGTTAATTTGTTTAACTTCTAGTAACTTTTCTTTTGCTTTTCAATTTCTACTGTTTCATGTAGGCAAGTGAAAGACGTTGTGAGGAACTGATTACCCAAGTTCCAGAATCTACAAGACCGCTTTTAAGACAAATTGAAGCCATTCAGGTAATATGCATATTAAGAATGATATGTAAATGTAAAAAAGAAATAAAAGTTAGTTTGAGTTTGTTAGGGAGTTAGCCGTTAGAAGTTAGTTTTAGCCTTGGCTTGATCAGTAAGTCAGGTTGGCCTATAAATAAGAGTCTATTCTCTATTATTCAAACCTTTGATAATGATGATGTAATAATTGATTTCTTTGTGCCTCTCTATCCTTCTCTCTTTTTTCTGTTCTCTTGCTTTCCTCTCTCTCTAATCCTCCTTTTCTTCTTCTCTATTTTCCTTTTCTCTCCTTCCCTCTTTCTCTCTCATACAGAATTCCAATTCTGTAACAAAGACATTCTGTGTTTCTTGTTTTTGAGGGTTGTTATATAGGAAAAATTATTTTTTTTCTTTAGTTTCTTAATTCAGCTTGGAGGTTGTATTTGACTAGAATTTAGCATAACAGGAAACAAATGCCAGAAGGGCAGAAGCTTGGGCTGCTGTTGAGAGAACCCTCAATTCTCGACTTCAGGTTACTGAAATACTTCCTGATTTGAGTTTCTAAAACCATCTCATTGAAATGCCTGTCTTGATCATTTTCCCATTGAGTCGACAGGAAGCAGAGGCTAAAGCTGCTGCTGCTGAAGAAAGAGAGCGGTCCATAAATGAACGCTTATCTCAAACCTTGTCTCGAATCAATGTCCTTGAGGCTCAGGTTCTGCAATTCCTTGAGTAAACCATGACCATGATGGGTTTCACATATGTTACTTATTCTACTGATGGATTGCAGATTTCATGCCTTAGAGCTGAACAGAACCAGCTAAGTAGGTCCCTTGAGAAGGAGAGACAGAGGGCAGCTGAAAATAGGCAGGAATACCTTGCATCCAAGGAGGAAGCTGACACTCAAGAAAGTCGCGTGAGACAACTTGAAGATGAGGTCAGGGAACTGAGGCAGAAACACAAACAAGAGTTACAAGAGGCATTACTTCAGAGGGAACTTCTACAACAGGTAGAGTTTCTGCTTCTGGCTCTGAAAGTTTTTTGTCTGAGTAAAAGGAAATTTACATTTTTAATCATAATACGTTACATGAAGCTTCTCCCCGACTCCCTTTCAAAAATATTTTGCATCTTTATCTCTCTAAACTTGGGTGAATAGCATGAATCAATGTAAGAGATTTTTTTCCCATTCAGCATGCATCCTTTTGAAAATAATTCTTCCTGTTTAATCAGTATTCTTGATAGCAATAAACATAATCATTACCTTGATAGAACTGTCGTTTTTCTTATGTAAGATCAGCTTGTAAAAGTTACTCAAGATTTCCATGCACTTTTCATCATATTCGAAAAGGACAAAAGAATAATTATACTCCAAATTGTATTTCTTACTTATGGGTTAGCATTAAAGAAAACATCATCTTATGGATGCTATGGGACCCGTTAATCCTTGGGAACATTAAATGGCCGAGTCAGATATGTTACCTGCCCATAGAAAATGATGAACAAGGGAGAACTTTTAAATAAGGGTGGGGAAAGGTGAAGAAAACCAATGAGATGGATAATGAGATAAGAGGAGTCGAGCTTCACAAAAATTGATAAACATCTGTGAGTTGCCGAATTAAATTTAACATCTGAGCAGAGCTTTGGAGATTTTGGGACTGGTGAACATCCTTCGGTGCCTTGTTTGCAATGGATAATGATAACAAAATACAGAAACATTAGCAATCTAATCCAGAATATTGAGCATGTATATGAAACATGATCAGTATATTTAAAATTCAGAGTGCCTCTTGTTCCTGATTATATGTTGAATTCTGGGCATCTCATTAGAATCTTTCCGGTTGTTGTTCGACAAGTTTACTGAATTAAGTTCTTCATTTTGCTCAGGAGATTGAAAAGGAAAAGGCTGCACGGGCAGATTTGGAGAGGACTGCTCGTGATTACACTCCCACAATGAAGAAATTTTCGGCTTCTGAGAATGGTAGGGTGCTATGATTCCCTTCAGACTATGAGCCTGTAATATTCTCTAAATTATACTTCATTATGTAGGCAACCTGTCTCGGAAAGTCTCTAGTGCAAGCTCCTTGGGGAGCATGGAAGAAAGCTACTTTCTGCAAGCGTCACTGGACTCATCTGCCAGTTTCTTAGAGAGAAGAAACTCTGGAGAGACAAGCATGAGCCCTTACTATATGAAGAGCATGACACCTAATGCCTTTGCAGCTGCACTTCGTCAAAAGGAGGGTGAACTTGCTTCATATATGTCACGTTTGGTAAGGTTTTCTTCGATGTTCCTTGAACTAACACGAGCTTCCCAATCATAGATCCATTGTTTTTTTATTTTCTTTTGGTATCATAAACATGTCAAATGTACAAGCTGTCAACTGATAAGTTAGTGATATTGATGAATTTCATATTTGATAATAATTCAGGCATCAATGGAATCCATTCGTGATTCTCTTGCCGAGGAGTTGGTCCAAATGACAGGACAGGTGAGTTTCAACTTCCAGCGCTCATACTTTATGATATCTTTTCTTGTCATGTTATCAAATATTTGATCTTTTTTTCTCGCCAGTGTGAGAAGTTGCGTGCGGAGGCTGGCATGTTGCCTGGCTTACGAGCAGAGTTAGAAGCACTGAGGAAGAGGCACTCTGCTGCTTTGGAATTAATGGGAGAACGTGATGAGGAGGTACATTTTAGTTTCCCTGGATATTCAGAGGCAATTTTCTTACTAACAAAAGAACCAAAGGCAAAATTCTCTCACAAACTTTCCCAAGAAATCGCTTTCTTTCACCATATAAATTTACTTCCGTTGAAACTTGTGACAACCCTAACAGATCAAACAGATAGAATCAATTATATTACCTCTTTTTTATTTTGGCCCAAAATATATATATATATATATATATATATATTACCTCTTTTATGTGAACTTGTAAACATATGTCATGTTATATTTTTGTTTCACTGTTGACAATGGTTAGATAAACTATGGCAAAACAACACATGGGGACTAGTGGTGATACTTGGATTTAGAACTTTTACATTGTATATAACTAAAGAAAGAAATGGTTACCTTGTATTTAAAAGTACTTAAATATGTCTAGCTGGAGGAACTTCGTGCTGATATTGTGGACTTGAAGGAAATGTACAGAGAACAAGTCAATTTACTTGTGAATAAGGTATTCATTCACCTTCCCCCCCGGGCGGGGGGTTTCATGTTGCTATTCCTGTTTCTTTATCTTTTTCCATTTCACATTCTAACCTTGCCTGATCTGTTTACAGATCCAGAGAATGGATCCATCGGCGGCTAGCGCCTAATTCCTCAAAGAGAATAGAGGAAAGGATAATGTCTAGTAATTGTTTGAGATTGCTGTGATGACCTCAATCGTACAGTGGTAGTTATATTGAAATTTGATGCCTTTAGTCTCTGGATATATAGATCTTGTCTATGTTGGAATCAGATTCTTCAAGTCACCTTATTAAATGTAATCTGTATAATGACTAAAAAAGGTTGTATAGCCAATTTTCTCTAGGGCCTAAACTCACTGCGACTTGCAAAGAATTTTGAAGCTTCTGGCTGAGATAAAGTACCAATAAAGGTATTCTTTATTAGCATGTGATCTCAACAAAGACCAAAGATCTATAAGATTTGCTTGTTTGAGTTTTGATCATCATCAAATGGAGATATATACACATATACATATATATACATACATTTTTATGCATAAAGTAAGTAGGATATTAAAATCGAAGAAAAATGAAAAAAGCGGGTGTATAGTATTGAAAAAGAAATACTTTATTGAATCAATCTTAACAGAAGGAGTACTAATAATACATTTAATAAGTAAGGCCTTAATAGAAGAAGAAATATCAAAACTATCTTTTAAAGATGAAGTAATAGAGATTTATATAGCAGGGGTACAATTACTTGTAAAAGTTTATTTTAAAGAAGGAATAAACTCGCCTATAGAATTGTTAATAATAGATGGAAGAATAATCAGTAGTGTTTAAGATAATATATTAGGAATTGTAACAGGAAATCTAATATATCAAAAACTGAAATTTATTTTAAATACAATTTTTGCTATCTATAGAGATGATGAACATATGAACAAATCCATAATTATATACTATAATTTAGGACAAAGATTGCTAAGAATAAATACATCATCTTTACAAATTTAATTAAATTTACCAAGAAGAAGCATAAGTACCAGAAATTTAAAAAAAGAATTAATAAGAAATATTAGTCAAAGAGAAGAAGATGAATATCAAAGGAATTTATTAGCAGAATAACCAATAAATTCTAATTTAGCACAAATAAGACTTAGAACCAAACAAATAGATTTAGCTAATGAAAAAACTTATATAAAGTTAGAAGTAAAAAGGGAAGCAGGAAATAATAGCCTTAATAGACCAAACAATGAAAAAAGTTTTATAGAAATGGATTTTACTAAAAATTATTTAGAAATAATCGAGAAGAAACTAAGTCAGAATCTGTTATAAAATTTAATAAAACTAATGTTATTGATATAAAATTATGGGTAAAAGAAAATACTAATAATATATATAAATTAATTTTAGGAAAAGATTTTTTAAATAATGTAAGACCTTATAAAATACAACAAGATAGAATAATAATAACAATAAATTACCAAACTTTAATAATGCCAAAAATATGAATAGACCATTATTTTATGCTTTAGTAAAAATTAATTACCAGAAATATAGATCAAGAAAATATCATG
>JBAGKO010000012.1:15553660-15565346 GCA_037177275.1 Acacia concinna
ATAATTAAAAAATTCAACAAATGTGGTATAAACATCAGATTTGTCTTTTAAAAGGTAAACCCAGCACATTCTAGTATCGTCATCTATGAATGTGACAATATTTGGATAGAGTTCGATTAGATATCCGTGAAGGACCCTAGACATCAGTGTGAATAATTGAGAAAGGACGTGTAGATTTAAAAGATGATGGAGAAGAAGTCACACGATGGTGCTTAGACAATTCACAGACATCACAATGAAAAAGAGTTTTATTAGATGCAAATTAGGGAAACATTTTCTGCATATAAGAGAAACTAGGATGACCCATACGTTTATGCCATAGGAAATAATCAACATCAACAGTAGAAGAGGCTGACTTTATTAATTGAGGACAAAGCACATGTGGAAGAGACATCAAGATAATAGAGACCACCCTGCTCTTAGTTGTGCCAATCATCTTCCTCGAGGAGAGATCCTGAAATATACAGTGAGTTGAAAAGAAATGAGCAGAACAATTAGCTTGTTTGATCAACTGACTGATGGAAAGAAGATTGCAAGTTAAATGTGGGGCATGCAAAATAGAGCCTAAGGTCAAGTACGAGGAAACATTAACATTTCCAGTACCATCAGTAGTAGAATAGGAACCTGTAGCTGTCCATATTTTATTATTTCCAGCTAAAGGTGAATAAGTGACAAACATATCTAATGTAGAAGTCATATGATTTGAGGCACCACTATCAATTATCCATGTGGGAGAAGACGTTGAAGACAAGAAAGTAATAGGACCAGTACCTTTTTGTACTACAGAGGCTGTGGGATGCGATGAAGTTTGAAGACTTTAAAGCATATCAAGCAACTGATTCATTTGATCCTTAGTAATAAGGAGCAGGTCAGGAGTAGACTCGGATTCATCAAGTGTGGTATGATTGGAACGATAAGGATGTGGCTTCCGACGTGGTTTCAAGTCAGCCGGTTTCCCATGAAGTACCCAGCAGGTATCTTAACTATGATTGAGCTTTTTACAATGATCAGAATAGGGTCTTCCCTTGGCAAAAGAATTAGAGTGAGAAACAAGAGGAGAGGAAGTTTTACTAACCAAACTTGAGGATTCAGAACTTGGCATCACCATAGATTGAAGTAGAGGCTTCTGTAACATAGTCTGTTTGCGTGTCTCTTCTTGTTTCAGTTCAGAATAAACCTCTCAAGGGGAAGGAAGAAATGAATGGCTGAGGATTCTAGCACGTGAGTCATTGAGGTCGGAGTTCAAACCAGCGAGAAATGAGATAATACGATCAATGTCACGGTTTTGTTTAGCTTTCGTGGCATCCTCTGGTGCAACCCACTCATCATCAATCATCAAGTCTTCTTCCTGCTACAGAGCACAAAGTTCAAACCAGTACTCTTACACACTTTGCAAACCTTGAGACGATTTCCAGATGCGATTCCGAATGTCGAACAGTAGAGAGAGATCCTTCTGATTAACATAAGATTCTCTGACAGCATCCTAGATATCTTTGATGGTAGGAAGATACATAAAAGTGTGACGGATTTGAGGAGACATGGCATTGATGAGCCATGAACAACCAAAGCATTTTCCATCTTCCATTGCTGAAGTGCCGAGGATTCCTTGTCACTGGGTTTCTTGGCTTGCCTAGTGAGAAACTGAATTTTATCGCGACCACTGACGGCGACCTTGTAGCCTGGGCCCAGTCAGAGTAATTGTGATGAGACAGCCTTTCAGTGACGATGAGACTCATGTTCTCAGCAGAGCTGGAAGGAAACACCAAAGATGATCGATTCAGTGCAGGAGTATCCAGAGAGCTAGTCAACGATGAAGCCATGAGATATCATCGGACACGATCACCCTAAGACTATTTGATAGATGCTACTGTCAGGCTTTGATACCATGTAGCTATTTTAGGATAGTAATCGAATGGATTGATTCATTGATTCAGAGAATATTTATAATTACAAAGGAGAGTGGTCTGTTACAATATATCCGACAAAAGGGCCTACACTATTGTACATTTGAAAAGTCATACTACCTAATACTTCTCAACAAATAACAATAACAACAATTATATAATCATTACATCTATAATTACTACATATTTAAAGGGTTAACATGCATCAACACTGGTGAAAAAAATTCAACCATCTAAAAATGCCAAATATACTTTTAGACAGCTTGTAATTATACAATATTGGTAAGGTTGTTTTCATGTGATGCGGAGATTACGAGTTTAAATTTAAGAAACGCCTCTCTAATAGTGGAGATAAGGCAATGTACATCTATATCTTCCCAGAGCCCACCTGATGAGAACTTTGGGTGTTGGGCAGCCCATTTTGTAATTATACAGTGCTATTATTCAATTGAAAATTTCACATATTGGCATTAGAACTTTTATGGATTTATTTTAAGGAAAACTTATTTAGAGGTACCTATACTTTCACTCAATTTTTAATTTGGCACCCATGTGTTTTTCTTCTTCTAATTAAATCATTAATTTTATTTTTTTAACATAATTAATTCTTGTAATTTTGCTATCCTATTATTGTTAGTCCTATAGATGAGTTATTGGTATTATCATAACAAAATTAAAGCATTTGATTAAGAGAGAAAAACACATAAGTACTAAATTAAAAATTAAAAGAAAGTATAGGTACCTCTAAATAGGTTTTTCCCTTTATTTTATATATATATATATATATATTTATATACTTACTTATTGATATTATTATTAAAATTTTTATGTCATTATTTTGACCGAATAGCCCAACTGATCCGATTGCTTAGACGGTAATTCACTAACATTTTCAGCTTGGATTTTTAAAACATTGATGATATGCATTCAATCATAAATATAGAAAAATGAATTATTTTATACATAATCTTCTTAGCAAATCTCTTTGTCAAAAGTATACATGAATGTGTGAATGCTGAAATATAATTTTATTTTTTTAATTTGATAAATCAAAGTGTTTAATCCCTTTTTCTTAAAAACAATTCTAAATTTAATTACATATTTTGAATGTATAGTTTTCAATAAGATTTATATAGCAAATGCTTTTTGGTCCAATTTAGCCGAAATAAGTGAATTTTAAAATATTAATACAATTAGTGAAAAAATTGTTACAAGATGCTCATTGATTTGATTGGAAACAAGTGCTTTAATTATATAAAAGATAAAACTAAATATTTCTTCTGATCCTAATTATAAGGTTTAGTTAACTTTTTTTAAAAAAGTCTAACAAAGCTAATTATATTATACGGAGTATATTATTCATAAGTTAAACAATACATGAGTAGTTTGAAAAAAATGATAAATTGTAATGTGTTAAAGTAATGTAATTAATTTTCATTTTATAAAAAAATTGAATTGGGCCTTATAATTAAGACATGAGGGAGTATTTTAAGTTTTTCCCTTTTCAATAATGATATAATAAATAAATGTATACTTTACTTAAAAACTAGGCAAATTCCTGGTACATTAAATAATATTCCATACAGTCCTAATTATAAGGGTCTATTGACTTTTTTGGAGAATCATAAAAAAAACTAATTACATTACTTTAAGATATTAAAATTTTCCATTTTTCTTCAAATTATATTGTTTGACTTATGAAATAATATATAATATAATAAAATACAATACATAATATCATTAAATAATGCAATTAGCTTTTTTAGAATTTTTCTAAGATTCTCTAAAAAAATCAACTGCCCTTTATAATTAAGATCGAAATAAGTATAAATAAATTAGAGATTAAATATTGCAGTTTTTAGACTGTTTCCTAAAAATAATTAGGATCCAGAAAAAATACCAAATATCATATGATCACAAAAAAAAGGGTCAGATATTTTTGCGCCTCTTTCTTACTTTAATACGAGTGATATACTAACACAGATTCATAAATTTACCCATTATATGTCTGTTAATACCTAGGGCTTTTTTGTTTTGACTTAGTGATTGTTTGAAATAACTTATTTAAGAATAATAAAGTCTTATTTACGGTGTATGAAATAAATATGTGAGATGGGTCTTTCTCATATTTTATGTATAAGATCTTATTTTGCCCAAATAAATCATATAAAATAAGCTATTATTTTGGTCAAATAAGATCTTATATACAAAATATGAGAAATGTCCCTCTCCCACACTTATTTCATACTCTACAAATACGATTTTATCACTCTCAAATAAATTATTCTAAATAAACACTTCAATTTAACGGAATAACGATAAACTTATGCGAAAAAAACCGACAAGAGAGAAAGACAAGAAAACAGCGTGAGACATGACAGAGCATGCGAGATCGACGGTGGATTCTTCCTTACGGACACGTGGCGAGAGTCTCAACATTCAGCTGTCACACTGAGAAACAGTTAGGAGACGAGCACGGAGTCTACGATACACACGAGTGTATTGGATATTTCCTTGTCTTCTTCATCGCACAGGTGTTGGCCATAGAGAGGTCTCTGCCTAACAATGTCGCTATGGTTAAATGAGTGGTTGCGTAGTGCTATTCGTTTACTTTGCTTCTTACCTAAAACTGTGTGAAATGTAAGAAGTGCTTATATTGCTACCCTTTGTGCTATGAGGAAAACCGTCTTTGAAATCTGCCCTTTTTGATCTCCTCATTTGCTTGTTGTGAGGAACTTGATAGTTGATACTGACGTCTCTCTGACGCTTTCTGCTCTCGTTTTAGCCATTGGAGCCTGCTACCTAATTCACTTCGTTTTCTCATATCATAGTCTTTCGCGCACGCTTTTTAAATTCGATCTCATTGCTTTCTATCGATCTCTCCCCATTTGAAAAGCCATTCCAGGTCTCCGCCACAGCGGAAGGTACTTGATTTTTCAAATCTCCGTCGCTCTCTATTTCCCCACTTTGAGTATATAAATCAAACGGAAATGGTGAGTTTTGGTTTTTCCTGGTTTTAGAAATGAGGATAAATGCCCAACCATGTGTTCCCCTGTCTTCCCCATGCGATCTAAGTGTTGTGGAGTGTCAGATCTAAGAAATTAATCTCCCCGCACAGCTGGTTGTTTACTGTAACTTAGAACCATATGGTTGCTGTTTGTTATTTTGATGCAGTCGGGGGAAGGTTTTTCTCTTGCGGGGCTTGAAAAAGGTTTGTGCCATTTGGGCATGCGTGGACGACTTATTGATCCGCACAAGCGAATGGCATCCCAGGATCATATAATTTCGTATGACAAAGAAGAAAATTCAGGTATTTCCCGCTCCCCTACCTTTCCCGATGTTACTATATTTTTATAGCATATGTTGATCATTAGTGTTTTTCAAAGGTTGATAAAATTAGTTGCATTCGTTTTATGCCTAAAAAATTTCAAATTGGGAAATTTTGATTTTTTTATTCCATCACTCGGTTTTGAACCATTCATCATTGCCTAAACCTTGCCTCTCTTGATTGTATAATATTGGGATTATTTGTCAGTGATTAGAAAAGCAGAGTTGAAGATAGGATCTTAAACGAACTTTTGGGGTTATATTAGAAAATGGGTAAATAAAAGGTTGCTCCAAAACAGACTACGACCATCAATTACTATTAGATCTTTTTATCTAGTTTCCTGATAATTCACGCTCACAGATATGTATTTGTTACATCAATATTATTAGATCTTTTTATCTATTATTAGACTTTTTTTACATACATATGCTGATGAGAATTAATTTCAAAGTACACTCAAGTTTGATGTACACTGACAATTCATCATGTTTATGAGCTTGTCATTTTTTATTTGAAATATATATATAAACAACGTGCACCTATACACGTAACATTAGAAAACATGATTAGGCATACCATCTATATTTAGGAAAGTCTACGTAGCAAGTCTACAAACTTTAATGAGAGTGAAAAATTTTCAAAATCAGCATTTCTGTTTTCTCTAGTTCATGAATACCATTTAGAAATTTGTTCTCATGATATTGTTACTAATGGAAGACTTTTGCTCTTCATGGCTGCAGGACGTTTACTGAATGGAAAACCTTCTTGGAAGCGCTCATTTCAGCATGTATTAGTGGCTTCCATTTCTTCATTTTTATGTGGCTACCATCTTGTGTGCGTCTCACTCTGATGCTCTGGTTGATCTTCATTATACTTCTGTCTGTAATTTCTGCGGGAAGATATTATTAGCTTTAATTGTTTTTGCTAATGCTGATGCAGAGTGGTCAATGACACCTTAGAGAGCATTTCTGTAGACCTTGGGTTTAGTGGGAATACCATGGCTGAAGGTACTCTATCTGGTTGACATTAAATCTTTTATCTTGTTCTATGGATCTAAAATATGTAATTTCCTTCTATATTCCATGAAGGTCTCGTAGTAAGTACATGTATGGGTGGTGCTTTAGTTGGATCTTTGCTCAGTGGGTGGGTTGCAGATGGGGTTGGACGTCGAAGGGCATTCCAGTTATGTGCTTTGCCTATGATCATTGGGGCATCAATGAGGTATCTTTTGCATCACTATAAAATAAATTGTTACCTTTATATATGTAGAATATTGGGATCTTGTTCTATAAGACTTCGATGGGAAATTTAAGAACTTGTATAGAAGGAAAATGATTTACTTTGTTTTAATCATTTTTAAATGTTTACTTTATTAAGTTGGCAGATCAACTAGATTTATTCCTACCTGAGAGGGAAGCATTAGCAGCTGCGTTCTTATATATGGCTCAATGTATTTTGGAAAGGGACTTCTTTTGATGGCTGTAATTGCATATTGCTTGCTGTGATAATATTCAGAGAGCTAAACCTGCTCTCCCTCCTGATTCCTTATCTCTCCCCCTTTAATCTTCCTGTATTACATCTTTCTTATTAACAATATATGTACTCGTGCTGTCATAGTTTGAGTTCAAAGGAGGGTATTAATCTTTTTCTCATTTGTTTATTTTACTATGTCACCTATGAATTTTAATTTCCTTGTTTTTGCTCGGTGAAAAATTGGGTGTTCATTTAATTTAGCTTATTAATTGGTCTCTTCTTTGTCTATTTGAACATTTTGTTTTTCATGTTGCCTTTTGATAATTAGTGGACAGAGAGAGAACTTAGATCAGCAGAAGTAATTGGGAATTAGAAATATTATGCTGCAACTTTGATAATCGTTGTCATGACTCATGAAATAGTGGGAATTCCCTTTTCAAATGTACTCTTTCTCATGTATGTCTTAAAGTTCTCTTGCTTAGAGGTGTCCAAATTAATGTCTTCTTTCCCCAAGAAGTCCTTTATATTATAAATTAGATGTAAAGCTGTAAGCTTATGAATTGCTACTGCAGTGCAACAACAAAAAGCCTGTGGGGTATGCTTTTGGGAAGGTTATTTGTTGGCACTGGAATTGGACTTGGCCCACCTGTTGCAGCTCTTTATGTGGCTGAGGTATAGATAAATGACGATAGCATCAAAATTTTCTTTTTCTAAATTATGAGATTGCATTATTTTTCAATTGTAAAGATCTTTTTAACTATTTTTTGCCAAATACTTACCATAAATCCTTTTGTAATTATAGGTGTCACCCGCAGCTGTAAGGGGTGCTTTTGGCAGCTTAACTCAAATTGCACAATGTTTTGGAGTTATGATCGCTCTATTTATAGGATTACCATCCAAAGAATTAGTGGGTTGGTATGGAACGTTAAATGGACAGCTGATGGATGTGTGTGTGTGTGTGTGTGTTAATGAATTTATTTTTACTGTTGAGTTATCTATTAATCTCAGTTTTCTCTATTTCCTCGATTTGAAGCTGTAATTTTTTAAAGGTAATGATGTAATATGATCAGGTGGCGGATTTGTTTCTGGGTATCTGCCATTCCTGCTGCAATACTGGCCTTTTTCATGGAGTTCTGTGCTGAGAGTCCTCATTGGCTTTATAAGGTTACCTACTCTCCCATATAATTTATACATAACTAAGTTCTACATGAACCTGGTCAGCTCAACATGGTTTAATACATATATTTGATCCTTGCAGGGATCATTTATTGAGTAAAATGAAATTGAAAATTTTGGTCCTCGTCACAGCTTATAGATGTTTAAAGCATGGGATTTATTAAATTTATTGCTTGGGTAGATAGACAGATAGAGAGGGAAGGTGTCGTGTGGTCAATATCATTGACCTTAGTGGGATAATGCTTGTTGTTATTGTCGTCGTTTGTTATAACAATTTTGAATTAAGGTGTTTGAAGTGCCTTTTCTCTTATTTGAGAATATTTTGACATGATGTTGTTTGAAGGCATTATTGCCTTTGATCATGCAAAAGACCGAGATTCTCTCTAAAAACCCAAAGAAAGGGAAAAAAAAATTAAGTACCAATAAACATTATTGATGTCCAGTCTTCAATCGTTATTGGGTAATTTGCCGACAGCAGGAATAACATGGCAGGCGTATGCTTCTTCTTATCTGTATTTCTTTCTGAATGTGCTTATTTATTTGACTGGTTAGGGTTATTTCTCTATCCTGGCACTTGTAATTTTTTGAATTTGTTCAGAGAGGAAGAAGCAATGAGGCTGAAGCAGAATTTGAGAAGCTTTTGGGAGGGATACATGCAAAACCTGCAATGACAGAACTGTTAAAGACTGGCAGAGATGATGATGAGACTGATAAGGTGAAACTTTCAGAATTACTCTTTGGCCGTCATTTCAAAGGTACATTTATTTATTTATTGTTTTAGTTGTTTGTACAACATAGTTCCTTCTAGATAACTGCTTGATAGTTAATGAGTTATGCTTTTGCAGTGATGTTCATTGGATCTACACTTTTTGCTTTACAGCAGCTATCTGGCATAAATGCTGTTTTTTATTTCTCTTCGGCTGTCTTCAAAACCTTTGGTGTTCCATCTGCTCTTGCAAACACATGTATAGGAATTTGCAATTTACTGGGTGTGTATATGTTTTAGTCCAAAGTATTTTTACTGCTTTTTTGGTAATTGCTGTATTTGACTAACCATATTTGTAACTTTAGGGTCGGTTCTTGCAATGATTCTAATGGATAAACTTGGAAGGAAAGCGCTTCTCCTGGGGAGCTTTTTGAGCATGGTATGAAAAGAAAAACTGAATTTCAGAATTGCTGAAACTCTATTTTCAAAAATTGAATTGCAGTTTACTTTTATTGTAATATTCTGAGCCATGTTAACAGTAGGTGCATGCATATGATACTATTACTGAGTTTAGTTCATCTCCAAATGTTAAATTTCCCATAGAATTTGACTTCAGGTAATGAGCACTATATTATGTTAATTATTCCTTTTGTTGGTTTAGGGGGTGGCAATGGGTTTCCAAGTTGTTGCTGCAAGTTCTTTGGCATCAGGATCTGGAGCGATGTATTTATCTGTTGGTGGCATGTTGATGTGAGTGATCAGAAAACTTCACCTCTAACTATGCACTAAAAAAAAAAAAGTAAATGACTTGTCAGAAATCATACATTGTACATTAAATTTTTTGAAAAAAAGGAGAAATCAAAAGAGCAACAGGAAAACATAATGGTAGAAATATGAAAATTGGCTTGCTACTCATGGATAGGTAATTAATGGTATGTAACAGCGGGTGGTGAGTATATATTTCAATCTCATACCCAGGTACAAGGTGAAGAATTATGGGGCATTCGTCCAACATGAGCTCGTGTTAAAAACAGTTTTTCAGTCTTTAACCTGAAAGGGATAGCTGCATTGATGTTTGCATTCTACTGCATACGAATCTAAAATATTACATCTCTTCAAATTTATGCCATCAATTTACTATATAAGGTTTCTACAAATTATTTTCAGATACAATTGAATTACTCTCTTCTCCCTTGAGAAATATTTATACTACAGTCTATTTCCTTTGATATAAAAAAGTGCAAAAATTCCTGTTAAACTAAAATATAACCAGAATACCCTCAATAATAATGTGAATTCTTTTATTGAAAAATTAACATTTAAAAATATATATCTTAGTTCATTCCAGTGATTAACTTTGTGCTGACAACTCCATGGGATCTTGATGTACGTTATTGCAAGGGAGCAAAACCGTCTAGCTGATTCACTTGCAAAACGGGTTGTCCGATACTGCTCTCCTTCAGAGTTGTCCTGAAGCTTTTAGGATCTTAGTTGCAAATGATTGTATGGGATTTATTCCCCCCATATCTTAATTTCTTGGTTTCTATGCCTTGTGCCTTCTTATATACTAAAAAAACAAACTTTGTGCTGACAACTATACATGTAATTTGTTTTATTTCAAAACACAGACTATCATTATATTTGTCAAATATATATTTTAATACTTGTTATTTTGTATATATAACAGATAATATATATAATAGTTATTTGGTCAGAATGGGTGTAATTATGGGGAAAGGAATGCAAATTTTCAAAATGAAGGGGAGGAACATGTAATACGGGCATCTCTTGTAAGGGGGGAGGGGAGTGTAATTCATTACTGAAATAAATAAAGATATATTCAAACTATGATAAATTTATTTTTTATGATGGGGTTGCTAAAAGTGGAATGGGCAATGCAGGTTTGTCTTTACATTTGCCGTTGGAGCTGGTCCTGCACCCTGTCTTCTCCTATCAGAAATATTTCCAAGCAGGATCCGGGCAGAGGCATTGGCAATTTGCTTGGCTGTATATTGGGTAATTCTTTTTGAATTTGTTCCTGTTTAGTGCTTTTAGCGGATAGCTGTTCGTTGCTTCTATGCTATTCTTTTGACCCATCTCAAGAAATTAGAAACTGCTTTATGATGTTTCTACTCGCCGCATTTTCCTTTACCATATTCAATTTGGACAGATCCGCTAGTTGTGTTAGTAATGGTAGAGTTTCAAAACTAACTTTCACTGACATCGCTCCTGGGAGTGGTATGGCTCCTTTGTCTTATTGTCTGTGAGCTGAGCTTGCTTATTAGATAATTGGTAATCTAATGCCGTATAACTGTATGAATGTTGAGGTATAATCCTGTTGTGACATGTTTGATTCGGTTGAGTTTCATGGCTTATGTATTACTCCTTCCTGCCCTTTTAATTAGAGTCTGAAATTTGAATTGCCTTGGTCTTTTTTGTACGATCGCAATCTGAACATTTAATGTGTGTTTACTTTTTACCATTTTTGCCTCTAATTAATTATATTCTCACCCCCCCCCCCCCTTCTTTTTCCTTTATTACATCTCACATTAGTCATAACTACTATATTTTCTCTCTCGTACTTGCCCCCTATAAATAAGGGTATGCTTGAAAAAAAAAATTCATTTCCTACATATTTATTATTTTAAACCAACTTGAACTGTTTTAAACCAGGTAATTTCGTTTTCTCTGCTCTATCCCCGGTTCACTTTCTTGTTTGAATGGAATGATATTCAGAGATTGCTAATGCGCTTTTCTGTAACAGGTGTTTAATTTCTTCGTTGGTCTGTTATTTTTGCCGTTGCTGGATAAACTTGGGCCACAACTCTTGTATACTATTTTTGGAACATTCTGTATGGTGGCAGTGATATTTGTCAAGAATAATGTTGTGGAAACCAAGGGGAAGTCACTCCAAGAAATTGAAGTTGCACTTCTTTCACAAGAATCAGAATAAATGGACTTAAAGGAGGGGCAAGATGGATGAGGTATATTCATTTTGGTCATTTTTTTTCAAAATAAAAAACAAAAAAACACACACACACACACACACACTTGCCTAATTGCTCACATCAATAACTAGGTCAACATAAAAACTTAAGC
>JBAGKO010000012.1:15566487-15581685 GCA_037177275.1 Acacia concinna
CTGCAGCGACGTGTCAAGTCGCTGCAGAATCTGCAGCCCCCCCAACCCCCTCTGCGTTGCCTATATGATTCTTCACGTATGAATTCACCCTATGCCTTTTCTTTAATTTTCCTGCTCTCTTGTCACTTCAAATAAATACTATTTCCCTTATAAAAGCATGCAATCATCCTCATGCAAACCATTCAATTCTTCGTTCCTTCACACACGCCTTCCTCAATTCCATTCTCAATCTTCCTACCTCTCTTCCTTCATTCTCTACATTCTCCATATTCCTCCCTCTCTTCCTTCATTCTTCATTTAGTGTCTTTACTTCTTCTTGTTCCACATTTTCAACTTCTTCCTTCATATTCATTCGTAAGCACTTTGTTCTTCAGCTCACTTCTTCACCTTCATTTGGGATTCCGCATATTATAGTAAGTAATGCTGTATATATTTTGTTTGAAATGTACGTTATGAAATATTTTTGATGATCTTAATAATTATGACGTGGCTATTTATTTTATTTGTAGGCGTTTTGTATTCTTGAGGAACTTGAAGGAGCAAAGAGAAGCCTCATATTTAACTGTATGTGTACTGTGTTATATTATTAATATGAAGTGTAAGATATGAAAATTTTAAATGTAATTGTATTATCGATAATTCTGACATTAATATGTGATTTTCTTTCTAACAGTTTTTTAAAAGATAGTGGGAAATCTAATCACATTATTCTAAAGTGTTGAGATTTAGCATTTTTTTCAATCTATTTGTAGTTTGACTAATTTAGCAATATATGAAAAGAACTTTTGACTGTTGTGATATTTTTACGATGTGTTTGTTAATATTTTATAGTAATAAAAGAAAAACATTATGTAGAAAAATATGTTTACATAAAATGAAATTTACAAATAGTTGATATGTTGAGAAAAATACATTTCTTGTTTGAACTTTGTATTAATCAGGAGATATAATGGAGGGTATGAAGGAGAAGGTGTGTATCTTTGCAAATGGACAAATTGGTGATGGGCCTTTCGGTGTAACATTCGAGTGTGATAGCGTGAAAGTGGTAAAAATTGGCCCAAATATAAGTTTGGACACACACGAAGCAAGTGATTGGTAGGAAGTTAGAACTAGGTCCCAATCAAATTGTGACAGACCTAGTATATAGATATTCTACATGGTTAAATCCGTCATACTACTGTTGATATGATTTGAAAGAAGATGCGGATGTAGAAGAAATGTGGGAAATGACTCGATCATTACTATCTTACACGAAATGTGCTGAGCTGTATGCCAACATATGTGATTTACCGTATGATAGCAACGTTGACTCACAACGAATGGTGAATTTTGGGGGAAATATGCTTCCATCAAGTAGCAACACCATTAATGTAATGCAGCGGGATTTATACTCATTTGAGCCTCCACCAATGAGTGACACCAATAGAGTAGCATCTCCTCTGCCTCATGTAGAAGACATAGTTGATGAGGATGAATATGCTTCTTTCTTGGGTGATGTCGACGAGGAAGATGACGACAACGATGGTGATGATGATCATGAAGTAAGTAATGACCACGACGATCGTGCAATCTCCTTCCTATCGCAACATATGTCACATGAGTTCGGTCATTTGGGAGAAGGTCTAAATTTTGGTGACAATGAAGAGTTATTTATTGGAAAGAGGTTCACCGACATCCGAGTGTTCAGACTGCAATCAAGTTGTACTTTGTTTGTGTGCACCATACATTTTGGGTATATATTAGCAATAAAAAGTATGAAGAATACCGGTGTATACACTATAGAGACAGTTGCAATTGGAGAGTTAGGGCTTGTAAAAAAGAACAGAGAAACTTCTGGGAGATCACAAAATACAATGGTCCCCACACATGCTTGAACACATCTTTAACCCAAGACCATATAAAGTTAGATGCCAATGTGATATCATCCTGTATTGTGGCTATGGTGACAAACAAGCCAGATGTGAAAGTGTCGCAAATAATTGAGCGCATGCAAGGTATGTTTGGGTATACTGTGTCGTACATGAAAGCGTGGAAGGCAAAACAACTAGCTATTGCTACTGTTTTTGGGAACTGGGTACCAAGGTGGCTAGGGGCGGTTGAATACTTTATGCTTGGGTCTTATGTTAAATTTTCCAATAAGCAGACCGGTGAAGTTGATTCAAATGGACAACCTATTGAAGTGTTCCATCGTGTGTTTTGGGCATTTAAGCCGTGTATAGACGCATTTCCGTTCCTAAAACCGATCATACAAGTCGATGGTACATTCTTGTACGGAAAATATAAGGGGACATTGCTCATGGCCATATCCCAGGACGGCGACCGAAATGTTGTTCCACTTGCATTTGCTATAGTTGAAGGGGAGACAAGCTCTGCATGGTCATGGTTCTTATACCTCGTACGCCGCATTGTGGTAAGAGACGCAGTGGACATATGCCTAATTTCAGATAGACATAAATCAATTTTGTCCGCTGTTTCCAACGCCCAAGTTGGATGGCAACCACCACAGATGCATCATGTATTTTGTCTACGACACGTGGCTTCCAATCTGCGCACAACACATGGAACAAATTGGTTGAAAGAGAAGTTCATAAATATGGGTGAGATTTCTCATGTCAATCTCCAACTTGGTTATATTAACGTACTTAACTTGGTTATTATTATTTGTAGGGTATGCATATGAACGTCATGCGGTAGACTCCCAATTAGCAGATATTGCACTGCTCCATGCACCTGCTGCTCAATGGATTGGAGAAATCCCAAAACAGAAATGGTCGCGTGCTTATGATCTTGACGGTCGACGGTTCGGGCACATGACGACCAATCTTGCAGAGTGCATGAACAATGTCTTTAAAGGTGTTCGGAGTCTACCGATATGTGGTCTAGTGAAGGCAACGATGTATAGAGTGAATAATTATTTCGTGAAACGATCTCTGCAAGTACATGCACAAATTGCAGCTGGACAAGTCTTTTCTGAGACAGTAATGAAGAAGCTGGACATCGTCACTCAAAACGCATCCGCATGTGTTGTCCGTCGGTTTGACAGAAGAGCGACGATGTTTGAAGTTGCTGAGCCACACAATGTCATATCCCGGCAGTTTGGAAGGTGTTGCAAGGTGAATTTGACAGAACAGAAATGTGACTGTGGAGAGTTTCAAGTGGAACATTTTCCGTGCATGCACGCTGTTGCTGCGTCTGCCCGAGTAGGTATTGATCACTTACAATTCGTCCATCAAGTGTTTAGGTTGGAAACCATGAAAATGGCATATGATAATGCGTTCCGACCTATGGGAGATGCTATGTATTGGCCGCATATAAATTGTCCTACTGTCATACCTGATCCAACTACTGTAAGGGCAAAGGGTCGTCCGCGGTCAACTCGTATCCGAAATGAGATGGACTGGACCACATCCAATGAATCAAACAGATGTGGCTTATGTAGGCAAACCGGTCATAATCGTTCTACTTGTCCCCAAACCTCTAACGCTGCTCAATAAATTATGTATTTGATGATAAAACAGTTTTTACTACTTTGGCCATACGAGAGTCTATATACTTTTGTTTGTGCTTTCAACTATTTTTCACAATCTCATTTTGTTTGTGCTTTCAACTTCTTTATATTACAGAAGTCACGATTGTTAAAAGAACAAACTTATATGTCTACGCTAAGTTAACATTACATAATGACACATATAAGAATGACTAAGGTAAGTAAACGCAATGAACTTTTAAAAATAATGATTGTTAAACGAATGAACTTATATTACAATGTTAAGTTGCAATTACATAATGATACAGAAAAGAATTACAAAGTTGAAATTACGTAATGATACAGATAAGAATTACAAAGTTACGTTAAAAGAATAAAGAATAAAGTTACGTTAAAAGAAACAACCCTAAAAATAATGACTGCCGGTGCCACACCTAGTTTTTTGTCGCGGTCGCCGTGGTCGTTGTTGATGTTGTTGTTGCTGCTGTTGTGATGGATCATTTTGTTGCTGTTCAGACGGTTCATTGATCTGGAGTCTGGATGATGCATGTAGGTCAAAAAGCCACGGCGCCTCGCTTAGACTCACTGACTGTCGAGGTCTGACAAACGATGAATGTGACGGACCCCCACCGTCAAATGTAGAGAGATCATTGTATTCAGCCGAGAATGATGCGTAGTTATCAAACAAAGATGAGAATGGCTGAGTTTGATAAGTGTAAGGTGGGGCGGGAGGGGTTTGAAAATGGGAAGATGACGATGGTGAACCGGAATAGGGTTGTGAGGAACTTGGACCTCCTTCGTGTGTAGGAACATTTTCATGCACAATCGGAGGTTGGGTTGACAAGTACCCGCGGCGGCGCCTGCTTGGCCTTTCAGGTGGAATTTCTGGCCGAGGTAGCTCATTTGCTGGAGGAGCAGGTTCAGGACTAACATATGATCCTGGCTCTCTAAGCGCTCGCAGGATGTTTCTTTGATCCTCCGCAACTCTATCTCGCAAATCAACACAGTCCGAGCATCTCTCACGATCAATCACCATTTCCCGGAACAACTGCTCTGCTATGTCGGCCTGTAATACGTAACAAAATACAAGGTTATAATACAGTTAATAGTCAGCAAAGAAATATGTCTTGATGCGAGGGAAAAGCAAATGTTACCGCGCAACCAGTATTGCCAGAAGTTGGGTGAATCCAACGTCTCGTATGGCGCCAGTACCATCGCATGTATTCAGACGTTCTCGCAAGAGGATCATGTGCCGGAGGACCATCAGCAATAGCATCAGACCAACCAAACCACATAATAATGTATTTTTCATGAAATTCCGTCCAGTTTGTCCCAATTCTGCCGCGTAGTTCTAATGAGTGAAGATTCTTTAGACAAACAGGTGTGGTTGGAATTGGTTGACCTCGTCCAAACTGGCGAAGCACACGATCTGGATGGTGCCACTCTACTATATTAAAGCTTATAAGAGGAACAGAAGCACGCCATATTTCTGATCCCTGTCTGCAGTACTCCGGAATCAACTGTCGAACCTCAACAGGTTCGTATGGCTGCCAGATTATCTCCTCCTCGACCATTCTGTCAAAGAAACTTCTGTAGCGTATCAACGCCTGTTGAAGTGGTTCAGAACGATGCCTCACACGTTGCCACCTGTCATTATTTAATACAACCTCGTATTTCGCATACAATTAATTATATAAACGTGAATGGTACTATTTAAAGGTTTTTGTTACTATACCTGAATCCCAACGGAGGTAACAAATTATATATGTGTAATTGTGGGTCGACATGAAGAGGCCGTTGCGGTGCTATCGTGGGGAAGCGATCCCAGGCCCACATATGTAACAACGCCAGACATCCTCCAATATTTATCTCCTCTGGGTTGGTTGCATTGCAGAGCTCTCTATAAAGATGAGCCAAGACAGCTGACCCCCAACTGTATTGTCCAGCCCCAGGCAGATCAACAAGGAGTGACAGGTACATCAGGTAAACGAGGTTTCCTGATCGGTCTGGCATCAGGAATCCGCCTATCAATTTGAGTATGTAGGCACGCGTAAATTGTTGCACCTGCTCATCGTTGGGATTTCGGGGTAAATTTTGAAAGTGCTCATCCAACCAACTTATTTTTAATCGTTGCCCGTGTAATTTATTTTGAGGTGGTCTAATACCTAACAGTACCTGGTAAAGCATGGGCCAATCTAGGTGGGTATCCTGAATAACATTGAACCCTGCGCACGGAACTCCCAACTGTATGGATACATCTTCTAAAGTTATGGTACACTCTCTGCGCGTTTACTTGGAATGATTTGCGCAAATCGTTCCAACTAATCGCGATTTTCAGTGTCCTATTAGTTTAAATACTTTTTAAACTATCCTATTTTATTTAATAGTTTTTTTATTCGTCCCATATGGTTAAAAAAGCCATGATTTTAATAGTTATTCCTTATAAAAAGGATCACAATGTTTTAAACCATATTGTATCAAATAAGAAGGTAGTTGTGCCTCAAAAACATCAAGTTAATACTATTTTTGTTATATAAAAAAAAGTTTAGGTGAGTTGAATACTGAGGCTTACCAAGTTGATATTTAAGGAAAATTAATCTTTTGGTTCGTGTTGTTTTGACTAAATTGTAACTCAGTCCCTATAATTTGACTTTATACAACTCAATTCCTATAGTTTTAATTCGGTTATAACTCAATCTTTGAATTTTGACTCATTGCAACTCAGTCCCTATAATTTTGACAATTTTTTTTAATTTAGTTCATAACCTTTATTCTAGAACAGAAGGATTAAATTATAAAATTGTCAAAATAATATCGATCAAGTTGTAGTGAGTCAACGAGTTACAACTATATCAAAACTATAAGAATTGAGTTTTACTGAGTTTAAGTGTATAGACTAAATTACAATTTGGTGAACACTATAAAGCTATAAGATTAATTTTCCTTGACATGTATCATATGAAGGAGAAAAAACAAAGTAGAACCAACTGGCCAACTCAGCCTGATCCGAGAAAACCCAGTAGGGTCCGACCCAATTTATGATTATATTTACCGAGGTTGGCGGTACCCTGCCGTGCGTGCCTCTCTTTTCTCCTCTTCAAATCGCCAGCAGGCCCTTCGGCACCCTTGTCTCTGAATCCTCCGTGGCCGCTGTTGCCGTGAAGGCTAAATCGTTAATTAATATCGGTAGCTCTCCTTCACTGTCCTGCCTGTCTCTTGCTTTTCATCTTGAGTGTTTTTTTTTACACTTCTTTTGTTAAATACAATTTCCATGTTTGTTGATCTGCTGGTATCACTGATTTCTCGTCTTATTATTCTTCGGTTAGATTTTTGTTTGGATTTTACTTTTAATCGGTATTCCTGTTCTATCTTGTTGCAGGTTGGTTTCGATAGCTTGGGCTTACTCGTGTGCCCTATTTTTGCTTTTAACGTTTAAAAAAGGCGCTAACAGACTTTGGAATTTGTTCTGGAGTCGCCATAATGTTGGGTTCATTACCGATACTGCCTCTGCCGGCTCCTCCGCCTGATGGAAATCTAGGTCCTCTCCCTGAGGCTCAAGTGTCTGAGGAGAGCGAGGATGAAAAATCGTCTAAGGAGGAGCAGACCAAATCGAATTCTACATCAGTTGCTACCCACACTAGAACTATTGGAATCATACATCCCCCTCCCGACATTCGAACTATCGTTGATAAAACAGCCCAGTTCGTTGCCAAAAACGGGCTTGAATTTGAGAAAAGGATCATTGCAAATAATGCCGGCAATGTTAAGTTCAATTTCCTTAATTCATCGGATCCCTATCATGCATATTATCAACATCGGTTAGCTGAATTTCGTGCCCAAAACCAATCTTCTACCCAGCAATCTCCTTTGCAACTTGTAGATTCAGCATTGTCCGAACCAACCTTATCTGCACCAGCCTCTGACGGTATTGATGCTGCGGCAGCACCAACAGCAACAACAAAGCCCGATCCCTCCTCTCAGTTTAAGCCTGTAAGGAAAGTACTTGAACCACCAGAAGCTGAGCAGTACACAGTTCGGCTTCCTGAAGGGATTACAGGGGAAGAGCTGGATATTATAAAGCTCACGGCACAATTTGTGGCTCGGAATGGAAAATCATTTTTGACAGGGTTGACTAGTAGGGAGGTTAATAACCCTCAATTCCATTTCTTGAAACCAACCCACAGCATGTTTACATTTTTCACTTCTCTTGCCGATGCATATTCCAAGGTTTTGATGCCTCCGAAGGGGTTGACAGAGAAGCTGAGGCAAAGTGTTTCTGACATGACTACTGTCCTTGAACGGTGTGTAAACAGACTGGAATGGGAGCGTTCACAGGAGCAAGCACGGCAAAAGGCTGAGGATGAAATTGAGCAGGAAAGGGTTCAAATGGCAATGATAGATTGGCATGATTTTGTAGTGGTTGAAACAATAGATTTTGTTGATGACGAGGATAAGGAGCTGCCTCCCCCAATGACTCTTGAGGAGGTTATAAGGAGAAGCAAGGTTTCAGCCATGGAAGAAGATATAGTTGAACCCGAAAAGGAAGTTGAAATGGAAATGGATGAGGAAGAGGCCCAACTTGTTGAAGAGGGTATGAGGGCAGCTAGTTTGGAAGACATTGATGATGGGAGGAAAGGTGGAGTCAATGTTACAGAGGAGCCTGAACCACCTATGAGGATTGTGAAAAACTGGAAAAGACCAGAGGAAAGGATTCCTGCAGAAAGAGATCCAACAAAGTTTGTTGTTTCACCAATTACTGGTGAGCTAATTACAATTAGTGAAATGTCTGAACATATGCGAATTTCTCTCATTGATCCCAAGTACAAAGAACAAAAGGAAAGGATGTTTGCCAAAATTCGTGAGACAACACTGGCCCAGGATGATGAAATCTCAAGAAACATTGTTGGACTTGCACGGACACGTCCTGATATCTTTGGTACTACTGAAGAGGAGGTCTCCAATGCTGTCAAGGCAGAAATTGAAAAGAAGAAAGATGAGCAACCCAAGCAGGTTATATGGGATGGTCACACTGGTAGCATAGGACGAACTGCCAACCAAGCCATGTCACAGAGTTTGGGTGGCGAGGACCTAAATATTGTTGCTAATAATGAATTTAAAAATCTTCCTGGCCCTGCTGCACCTCCTCCTAGACCCGGTATGCCTTCAGTTCGTCCTCTTCCACCACCTCCTGGACTAGCATTGAATCTTCCCCGTGTTCCACCCCCCATAGTTCAGTATTCTGCTCCAATCAGTGGTGGTCTTTCAGTTCCTCCTCCAAGGCCTCCACTACCCATGATGCCATCTATCCATCCAGCTCCTCATTCATTGCCAATGGCTTCTGGACAGCAAACATTCATGTCCAGCCAACCACCTACAATGCCTTCGTCAGTTTCTGTGAATGGACCAGGGATGCCTGTTCCTCCACCCCCTGGTTCTCAATTCACTCCCGTTTCAATCCCTCGACCTTATGCCCCTCTTCCTATCCCTCCACCTGGGATGCCTATGATGCCTCCACCACCTTTGCCTCAAGGAATGCCACCCCCACCACCACCTGAGGAAGCTCCTCCTCCGCTTCCAGAAGAACCAGAGCCCAAGAAGCAAAAGCTTGACGATTCTGCTCTTATCCCTGAAGATCAATTTCTGGCTCAACATCCGGTAGGGAATTTGATACCTTCTTTCTTTGCGATGGTGATAAATAAGCTTTTAATTTACAAAATATAGCAACGACATCTATCCTTACTGACTTTGTTTTGGTGCAACCAGGGATCAGTTCGTATTTGTGTATCAGTTCCTAATCTTGATGAAGGAAATCTCAGAGGACAAGTTCTGGAGATTACTGTGCAATCTCTATCTGAAACTGTTGGCATTCTGAAGGAGAAAATTGCTGGGGAGATCCAGCTCCCTGCTAACAAACAGAAATTGAGTGGGAAACCTGGCTTTCTCAAGGATAATATGTCACTTGCTTATTACAATGTTGGAGGAGGGGAGGTGCTCTCTCTCACATTAAGAGAGCGTGGTGGTAGAAGGAGATGAGTTCATACTTGCCCATCTGTTCAAGGTGGTTGTTGGAGCTTTGGCCTTGTTATGGGGCATATAATTTCTCATAATATTCATAAACTCTAATGATTTATTAATGCCGGTGCTGTATGTGTATTCTAGTATTAGCGAGGTTTCAGGATCTTATAATTGTTTGGCGAGATTGATGTTAACTGTGAAATACTGGTTTGGGCACCTAGGCCTCATCTTCTGTAAGCAGTTGGTAGTAATGCAGTTCCTTTTATATGATTAAATCAATATTTATACCATTAAGTCAGTTGATTCCGTGCAGATTTACTAGATTGTTTCTGTTATAAGTTATAACTCTTCTGCTATCAGGGAGGGGCTATGTAGATTTATGTTTTTCTATTTTTGGTTTATATAGTGTTGTTTCAAATTTGAATGAGAAGTAGTGATTTAGGCTTCTTTTCTCTTCTAGTGTTTAGGTCGTCTCATCGGGTATGCTCAAAAACCAGGCAGTTGAATGGTTGGTTTGGTTGGAGGCCCTTTAGGTGCTGAGCTTATGCACCTTTAGCTGGTGCCTCATGTTTGGGGTTAATAGAGTTAGTCTTGTTTCTCTTCCATTTATGCTTCACATAGCCATTCCGTGTAATGGCTGGGATGTTTGTTGTTTTGATTGTGTTGTTTTCTCATAACAGACATTCTACATGGACTTATGGGAAGGGCTGTTCAGCTTAGCTGATTTATCTGTGAATGGGATGAGGAAGGTAGAATGGTCTACATTACTTTCTACACTGTAATATTATTGTTTTTTTTTTGAACTATCTGATGGCAGTTTGTGCATGCTAATTTTTGCAGCATGGAGCAGGTTTGGTTTCGTCATTCTGAGGGTATTCTTGAAAAATTATGAGCAAGGTTACTTTGTGTTTTTCTTGGTTAAGCTCAGTTGATTATGCTAGATCTTTAATCTTGTTCTGCCTATATTTATTTGAGATTCACTTTATCTTTCTCTTGGTCAATTCATAGCTCTTCAATTCTCAAGAGAGTCAGTATGATCCATTAGGGCCACTTGTTTGTCTTTATGCTTCTCCGTAAGTATGCAGTTTCTTGTCCCATTAGGTCTCAAGTGATCATTCTTTTTTCTCATCGCATTAACCAAGTTTTGCTGCGGAAACGGAATACCACTGCATTGATGGCTGAAGGTTGAAGCAAGACGCAAGTGATAAGAAACAGAGATAGAAGGGAATGAGTTATTTCTATGCATATTGACCTGCGAGCATAACATTATATATACAGAAACTCAAGCCTGATTGATTTGAGTCCAACTGTACAACTAACTGATTGTGAACTGGATAACCAACTCTTCTAATCCTGCAGTTGGCCATTCATTTCTTACCCTTGACACAGTTCTCATGGCGCTTCTTACTTCTGTGCGCCTTCCTTTTTCTAGTTTTACTATATTTTTGTAGTGTGCAAAATTTCAAGTAGACTAGGACGCCAAGATGCTGAGTTTTGAGTTATTTCCAACCGTTTCTGTATCTATATTTTCCTTATGATATTTGGGGACCTAGTTTCTACTTTTCAATTCTCATATGGACAATCAATCTTGCAATGACCATCTGATGTTTTGAGAATTTGACATGTGCTTGACTTGATGCATGATCTCAGGGTGGCATGAATGCATGAGATCTTTTGTTCTTGCCTAGTTTTGGGTTCATGTCAATGTTCAGTGTCACTCTATATCTGTTCTTCTTGGAAGGTGATGCTGCTGGTAACTCTGACCACTGATGGAAGTAGCCAAGTAGTGGGTTGGATAGCAACGTTTTTGCATTGACTAGAATGACATTTGAGCTATTTGTGATGAAAAGCACCGATGGTGTGTCAGTGGTAATAAAAGTGGAAGTTCAAAAAAAAATGGCCATAGTCTTCAAGTATGCATGTGCGGTGGTTGACACATGACAGGGTGCGGGAGCATACCTTCCGGACTCAGCTTCTCTCCCTGCCAAGGAGGGTTCTTGGCAGAGAGAGAGAGACTCAACCCTTCAAATTTTTTTTCCCCATGAGTCCACTCCCTCAACTTTTTTTTTTACCCTATGATTGAGTCTTTCTCTCTCTGCCAAGGACCTCCTTGGCAGGGAGAGAATCCACCCCCTCTTCATTGTGGTTTATGTGATTTTATTGTGGTTTGTTAAGTAAGCTCTTATGATTTTGGTTTTGGGGGAGGATAACATTTGGGTCCTTTGTAAGGTAAATATTGGTGAGAGTGGGTGCATTATGTCTGGATCTTGAGAAGTAAGGTTGGCATATGGTTGAGTGAAATTGGGCTTTGTGTTGGTTACAGGTTTAGCACAGGTCAAGGAAAAGATGCATTCAAGCATAGCATGTGCTTGTGCTATGAAAATTAAGTTGCACTAATTATGGTCTACGAACAGTGAGGAATATTTATTATTTTATTAAAATTGACAGAGAGAACTTTGAAATTGCAATATCTCAAATCAAGTATTTTTCCTTTAATGATTTGAGAATTGCTTATCAAATTTCATCATTTTAGGGTGGTTAAATGATCCCGGTCATGGACATTTTAATCTTGGGAAATTTCAGTTTGGGACCGGAATCACCTTTGAGATCCAGCCCCCCTTTTTAAATTTTGCTTACTTCATAAAGTAATTTAGGAGAAAGACACAAAAATACAATTAAAATAAGTAAACGATAAATAAATTTTTTAGTTAATTAATTAAGATACTCAAGGTGTTAATATATCTACTTACGCACTTGGTATTTTAAAATTTATTTGTCTTTTATCTATTTCAATTGTATTTTTATGTCTTTTTTCAAATTAATTTACCTAAACTTTTAGAAAAATATTAAGAAAATGTAAAAAAGATAATTCAATGTGGTGAAATTTGAAAATCTTAGATTAATCTTTTGTGAATTTAAAATTTTTGGAATTTTAAATTTTTGTGAAATTACGTAAATGTTTATATATTTTAACAGTTTGTGTATTTATATTACCACCTCATTTAAGCAATGTGTATTTAAACTGTTAATTTAGATACTCCAGTTGTTAATATAGATATTTAAGCTCATAAAAATTTTGGGCATTTAGATAATTTAACAAACTTTTCAAGATTCTTATATAAGACTTATTTGTGATTTTCATATTTCACCACATTGAATTGTGTTTTTATAATTTCCTTGGTATTTTTCTAGGATTTTTATGATAATTTATATTTTTATGTTTGTATTTGTACACCTATAAATTAAGTTGGTTTTTTAAAAGATGTGTATTTTATGTTTAGTTAGAGTTAAATTGCATATATGATGATATTAATCTTAACCATGTACCAAATAAAGATGATGATGATGATGATGCTAGTTGTTAAGTTGTCACTTTAAATAATATAATATAAAAAATTTAATTCATATAATTCTTTAATTTTTCTTTTCAAATTGGGGAATTCCCGCTCTCGTTGTCTAGGGGCGAGATTGGGTAATCCTGCTCTCACTCTTAGATTTAAACATCCCTACTCATCATTACCTTATTGATTTTTTGTAACAAAAATTATTTGAGATTTTGCAAATTTTTTTAGGTCATTTTTCCTATAAAAATATTGGTTTCTCTCCAAAAGGAAACAATAAATAATATGGCTTCAATGGATGATGGTAAATGTAGTGAGATGCCTTTAACATGATCCTTTGTAGTATGAATTATGGCACAAACCTTTTGTCATTAAAATATGCGTGTAACTTGATGATTCAATAACACTTTTATTTGAGTCTTTTGGGCTCAAGAAAAAAAAAACTCTGTTTAATTATCTTTTAGTCATGAATCTAAAGAAACAGATGCGTGTAATACATTGCATATATATATATATATATATATATAACAATAAGACCAACCTCAACTATATGCCACTCCTTCTAATCTTAATTATAAGACTCAGTTGACTTTTTTTAGATAATTATAAAGAAAACTAATTACATCACTTAATCATATTATGTGTTATGTTTTATTATATTATATTATATATTAGTTTATAAATCAAACAACATAATTCGAACAAAAATGATAAATTTTAATGTCTTAAAGTAATGTAATCAATTTTCTTAAAATTCTAAAAAATAAAATCAATTGAGCCTTAAAGTTTAAAGGATTAAGAAGCAAAAATACCCATAAACTTATATTTAATGTGCGACTAACACCAAACCAGCCATTTGAAAAACTAGGCTCCCTTCAAATTTTGTGTGTACAGAGGAAAAAAGGAGAATAACTTTTTTTGTGTGGTGGGCCCCACATTAATTGAAAAAATAAAAATGCCTAAATTTTCAAATTCCCTTTACTACCCTTACCCTTCACTCCAATACACTCTCTTACTTCCTACCTCATTTCTGACTGGCTTCTAACCCAACAACAACGACAATGAATCAAGCCTAGTGAAGGTTTAACTTTTCTTCCTCATCTTCACTAATCCTACCCCATACCCCTACCACCAAATCTAATGAAATCATGGGCCAAATCAAGGGTGTGATAGAAAGAAGAGGAAGCAGTGAGATTATGGGCATTGTAGAGTAGATGAGGCAGCAAGATCGTGGGCCACACCAGGAGGCAGTAACATTAGATCAAACAAGCTCCAATATGAGAGGGGAGCTTCCATCTAAGAGGGGAATTGGGGTTTGCCGGAGAACAAGAGCCTAAGGGGATATGGAAGATGACTAGTGATAGGTTTTAGAATTGGAATTGCAGAAATGAACGAGAAGGAAGATAGAAAAGAGAAAAGAGAGGAAGAAGAAGAGGAAAACAGGGGAATCAGTTATTACTCATTCGATATCGTCTCACTTTTCATGACTAAATACATATATGCACTTCTTATGTGAAAGGTGTGCTAAGTGACAAAAACCGTTATAGTAAGCTAAAGACAATTATTACCTCGGGGTTAAAATTCACTATCCTATTAGTACCCCTTCCTTAAAAACATCCTCGGCCTCAAGGATGGTGTGCAACAGGGAATTCAGGACAGCGTCGACGAAACTCAATCTAGTTCTCCCATGTAGCCTCTTCTGGTAGCCTATTAGCCAAGTGTATTAATACTTGAGTAATGGGTCGATGATTGCGCAGCACCACACGTCGATCCAGAATAGCATAGGGAACTTGTGAACCACAATGACTTGTAATAGCTAGCAATGGATTATACTGGACCGAAGGATCAAGACAAGGCTTTAATAAAGACACATGAAAGGTTGGATGAACTTTAACTCCTTCAGGTATGTCAAGCGTATATGCAACCCCACCAACATGTGCCATAACCTTGAAGGGATTGTAGTACTTTAGACACAACTTGTCATTCATCCATTAACTCACTGATGATTGATGCTACTTTTGCCATGCGACTATGGATTTGCCTCTTCTATTATTTTCAGCCTTTAAAAAATTATCCTGATTTAGTTAAAAATTATTTATCTGTACTTGTATCCCATCCTCATTACCTATTCTTTAGTAGGGTTGGACAAAAATCCAATGGTCCAGTTCAGTTCGACCCAATTTAAGTTAGTCTAGTTCGATTTGATCCAATTTAAATAAGGTACATAATAAAGTTGGACTAAATTGGATCAGAATGATTAGTTGGGTTAGATTAGGTTTCGAGCTAGGGGATTATACCATCTAGACTGATCTGATCTGGTCCAAGTCAATATTTCTTAAAACATATTTAAATTGA
>JBAGKO010000012.1:15605979-15619680 GCA_037177275.1 Acacia concinna
GCTGATGAAAACGAAGAGAGAGACCACAGACAGCTGGCCATTTACTTTCAATGCATGAAGGCACAGGTGCCATTGTTTCTTCCCTCTCTCCATGCATAAGAGAGCTTTAGCCCTTCATTATATCATTCGGTTATCTCTTGTGCCACGAATTCAGTCATTCATTCCTTCACTTCACCGAGATAGAGAGAACCGAAATAACTCTTCTTCTCACCCATTAACATTCGGTTTGTGAAGCACACCCTTTCACTCATTTTCTTTCAGTCAAGCAGCGAAGTATGTCAGAGACCCGAGAACTGTGATTGCATCAGAGGTGAAGAAGAGGAAGAACAATCGGTGAGTTTCCAAATCCTCTTCTACCTCCAAATTTTCAGTTCATATTCGGATTGCATGATGCATTTAAGAAACCCAGAGTCGCATGCATGCTTGATTCTGTTTTGATTATCCACTTCTGTATGAGGATGTGTGTGTTTATCGTCTGAATGCATGTAAGGTCTGTGAGGTCCAGGATGATTGCATGTAATGTTTGGTTCTGGTTTAGAGTGGAAAAGAAAACAGATATAATGGAATTGGAACCGAAAGTCATTAGTAGCATGTTAATATATAATACACTGCTGCTGTTCGAAAATGTATATGTCTGGCTGAATCGAGAATGTCTGGGTAATGGAATCAAATGTTCTGTCTGATTCCCAAAAGTGTATGTCTGAACTGAAAGCATGTCTAGAATTGAATTTTTTCTTGGGAAAACCGAATGTGTGTGTATAAGAATAAAGGAGTGCAATTTGGAATTGTAGTTTCAGTCAGAGAAGCTATTCTCTTTCATGTCAGGTTTTAATAGAGTAAATGAATCCCATTGCCTCAAAACTTTGGCAGTAATATAAAGGACATCCTAAGCTTTCAAATAAGTCATATTTTATACAATTTGGATTTGTAGATTTAGAGATATGATTTTTGAACGTTAAGGTTGAATTTTGGAAGTCAAACATTGACCACCGAAAATAAAATATTTCGAAATAGGGTAAATGACCTTGGATAACTATGAAATTTTATGAGGAATTAGTGGACATATAGAGCTTTAAAATAAACTTGTACCCAGGTCATTTAGATTTTTGTAGGCTAAGATATGAATTTTACAAATTTGCATGAATCTATCAGGATGAATTCTGACTTATGGACTTGGCCTAAGGTTTAAACAGAGCAAACCAATTTTGTTTCTTATGAAATTTGTGAGCTATTAGTAGACGTCCTAAGCTTTAAAATGAGTCTAAGAATGTACCAAATGGATGTCTAGAGAGAGAGTTATGATTTTTGGAAGTTAGGGCTGTGAATCAGGGAAGAATTCTAGTTTCAGTAGAACATTGATTGATATTTCTTGTAATTTGAGATTGGTCTTTGTGACTGGACATTAGTAAATAATTGACCCTAAAATAGACTTAGTAAGGGTTAATTAAAGTCAAGAATCAAACTATTTGGATCTCCCCATCCCAAGTTATGAACTTTCTAAATTCAGTATAAATTGGGGTAGATTTTGTTGATAATTAAGGGGATTATTTAATGACAACCCACAATATAAAGTAAGAGGATAAAGATTTATGAGTGGGTCAAGAATAACATAAATACACTTATGTTATTAAAGATTTGAATAGACATTGACCACTCTATATGGCATTATGAAATATAGGATTTGGTATTTGCTTGAGCTATAAGAGACAATCAACAGGAAAGAGGACTGGTGAAGGTATAATAGGAGGAAAGCGCGTCAAGTAGTAACTTTGTATTTCATTTGTTATAAGATATACTACATGTCTTTGTATTCATCATGAATTATATAGCATATTCTGTGTTATTTTGTAGGGTGGTCGCCCGAGGCCTATTGCACGGTGGACGCTCAGGCCAAACTGTGTGATGCACGAGTGGATGCCTGGGGCCTATTGCACAGGTATCACTTGTTGCCTTGTGATGTACCTAGCACTATGGTGATATGTGAATTGCATGTTATGCACTGAATGTTGTTGTGATTATATGACGACTGTTTAACATGTTGTGTGATGTTGTATCTTTATGAATGACTACCTGCTACTATTGAGATTCTTTTGAATCTCACTCTTTTTCATAAAACAATTTACAGTTTAAGAAGGTAGCTCGAAAGGCAAAGGAATCATAATTGCAGATAAGTAAAAGGTGGGGAAGTTGGTTTAGATAATGCAGTTGGTTGTCTGTATAACATTTTATGTTATACTTGCATTTCATTAGCCTTATAAGGCTACTGTTTGTATTAATTAAATTTTTATAGAATTAGTGAAAGTGTAATTTCTGCACTAAGGAAGGATATCAATGCCCAGGTACCCACAGGTGAGTGTTGTCTTTGTTGATGGCCGGTAAATGGTAGTAACAACATGCAAAGTAGTGATAATTACAGTATGCATAATGGAGTTAGCCCTGTAATTATTAGATATGATTCATATTGTAGTTATGGTCATGTATGAAAAGGTCCATAACTTAATAAGTCATTAAGCGAAAAGTGAAGATAGAATAAAGTGGTTAAAGGAGAGAAGCTCTGTTACTACCACACCTAGTGTAATATCCCAATTTTTGGGAAATTCTTTAAGTAATGATACAATCATGATTTTATGTGTATTTTGATGAAATTTAAGGAGAATATTTAGAGACTTATTTTGATCTAAAAATAGATGAGGAAATTGTTTGAGGAATTTAAGAAAAACAATTGGACATATAAGATTGATAAATCATCTTGGAATTTAAATATATGGAATTATTTAAATTAACAAGAAAGACCAAGATGGATAAATGGAGTAAAACATTGGAGGTCCCAATGTATAAATTTTATTCCTCATATATTAAAACACCCAATTATATTTCCTCTCCTCCATGTATATGACACTTGTCATGCAAATATCTATATATTTTTCTTTCTTTCCTTCCACGTAGGTTAAGGTGAGGATGACAGCTATATTGTTTCATGTATGCAGTCACAATATTTGCCCATCCATTTCATATGAGTTCCACGGACAAGAGGAAGAAACCGAGGAGAAGAGAAAGAGAGAGTGAGGCCGAGAGAAAACTCGTGAGAAGAGAAGAGAAACTGCAGCCGTGAGAGATTGTGCGCTATGAGAGAGTAAGTGTTTCATTATTGTTGAACTGAAGTATAGGAAAGGAATCGTGAGGAGAGTGAGAGCTTTGAAGATTCTGCAGTTTTCTTCCATCTCCTTGTTGAAATCGAGAAGAAGAGGGAGTTATTTCTACTTTGGTTTGCTGAAGCCGAGAGGTAGATGAGATGATCATCACATGCAAACCAAGATTTTGAGTTAGGTGAGTTTGAAATCCATCTTCTTCCTTCCATCTTTCAATTTATCTTTAGAAATTTGGGTTGGAAATCAAATTGCATGAAGAGATTGAAGATTAAAAGCGGCATGCATGTAACTTTGATGGTAAAATTATGGGTTGCATGTATGATCGGAGTGATCTATTGGATTGCATGTAGTGTCTAGGGAAGTTAGAACTCCTTGCATGTAAAGATTAAGGAATCAAAACCGTGTGCATGTGTGATTGAAGAAGATTTTTGAAAATGCATGTAACTTCTCTTGAGTCCACAATAATTTCTGAAATCAAAGCAAGTGAGAGATGAGTTTTCATGTGTGATATTTTGGTTTTAATGATGCATGCAAAGATCAAGATGTATGTATGTATGCGCCAAGTTCTGTTCTGGAAAAGAAAACAAGGAAAATGGTATAGTTTGATATATTGTTATTGTTGGTCCAGAATAGTGTCTGATTTGAGTAAGAGTTTTGACAGGGTTAATGGACCCCCATTACTTCTAAAATTTGGCAATAAAATAGAGGACAATTTAAGCTTTAAAACAAGTCCTATATCATGCATTTTGGATATATAGGTTAAAAATTATGAGTTTATGAATTTAAGGATAACTTCTGGAAGAAAATGTTGACTGCTGAAAAAGAAATATTTTGAATCAGGGGCAAATCACCTTAGATAGCCACAAAATTTTACGAGGAATTAGAAAACATATAGAAATTTAAAATAAGCTTGGAACCAGGTCATTTTAAATTCTATAGATTTAGTTATGAATTTTTCAAATTGCATGAGCCTGTCAAGATAAATTCTGACATGTGGATTTTGTGAAATTTTTAAAGCAGAGCAAAAAAATTTCAATTCTTATGAAATTTGGTGAGTAAATATTAGACATCCTAAATTTTAAAATGAGTCTAAGAATAATCCAAATTGATGTCTAGAACTAGAGTTATGATTTTTGGAAGATAGGAAACATAATTAGTGAAAGGTCAGGAAGTCAATGTAAATAGATAAAATAAAAGCCCATTTTCTAGATCCATTGGTATGATTTGGTTCCATAAATTATTTTTCATATAAAGGGGACTTAATGACAGTCATATAGAACTTGGAATCACTTCAATTGGAATTACCTAGAGGGAGTTACAAATTTTCTAAGTTAAGTGAAAATTTGGAGCAAGACTCTCTTTAAGACTTGAAGTGTAAATCAAGAGGTTCATTAATGACAACCAACTTAAGTAAATGATTATACAAGTATTAGTCAGATAATGATGTATCATCCATAAATTTTGGATTTATAGGACTTAATAGCTGTCCAGAGCTTGAACGTTGCCCGAGCATAGATAAATGGTTGGAAATTGCTCAAGGAAAGCAACTAGGTAGTAACTTTGTCTATCATTTGTTATAAGATATACTTCATGTCTTTGTATTCATCATTGAATTATCTGGCATATTCTGAGAATGCTCATGTAGATGCCTGGGGCTTATGGCATAGGTATCACCGGTGCCTTGTGATATATTAATGTGTGTTGCCCATGTGAATGCTTGTGTGGTATCACTGGTGCCCTTTTGTTGCCCGTATGGATGCTTGTGTGGTATCACCAGCACCTTTTGATATATTGTTGTGTGCTGCCCGTGTGGATGCCTGTGTGGTATCACTGGTGCCCTATGATATACCTAGCGCTATGGTGATGTGTGAACTATGTGTTCTGCATAAAATATTATTGTGATAATTCTGGTATATGTTGACTGTTTGACATGTTGTGTGATGTTGTATCTTTATGATTGACTTATAGTTACTACTAAGATTCTCGTGAATCTCACCCTATTTCATAAACAATTTACAGTACAGGAGGGCGGCTCGAAGGCAAAGAGGTAATGCGGATAGCTAAGGGCTAGATATTAGAATATCTATGCTTAAGTTTTTGTTTGTTGTCTATTTTGACATATTTTGGATATTTTGGTTTGCATATATTGTAATGGCTTAAAACCCTATTGAGGGTAAAGTGTGGGAGCTTTTAATGTAAATCTCCTTAAATCCTTAGTAGTAGTCATGTAATTAAACTAGTGGATGACTATATGACTATCCAGTTATTTAGATTGGTATCATTCCCAATTACTAGTGTTGGTTATGATTCAAATATATGGGAGTTAAATCCTATATATTGTTGATACCTGTTTGGTGATATTGAATCGGAAAAGAGAAGAGCTGATGAGACTTAATGACGTAATGAAGCTTTACAAAATGTCTTTGTGAAATCCTTTTAAAAAAACCACAACAAAGAAAAGAAAATCTTACAAATTTTAGGTTCAATTTCTAAATTAGTTTTTGAATTTATAAACATTCTTTTAAAGAGTTCCTTGACTAAGGACTAAAAAATAACTTCACTACTCTTTTGCTCTCATATGAATGCTATTGGATAAGGGGTGTGACAAGGAGGATACAAGCTAGAACTTACCTAGATTGAAGATCGAGTTGGTGTCTAATTGGATTGCAGAATGTCACCTTCTGGGCTATCAAGATGTGATTGTATCAAATAATGCAGTATAGGGCACAACCAATCGTTCTTCTCGAGGAGCACTTATTGCTAAAATCCTAGAAACTAGTTTTCAATAAAAACATAATGAAATGGGTAAAGCAATTGGGGTATTTTCAAATGATTTGTTAGTGCAATGGTAAATGTAAAGAAATACAAGTAAAATAAATATTTTTGGTATTTTCAAGATATTAAGGAATGTTTTGGATAATAGGGAAAAATGATGAACTAGTCTCGTGATGATGAAAACTCAGCTATCCTTGCTCTTAAAAGATATTTGGGAGTTGGAAATCTCTAAATCCAATTAAAAACCCCAAGCAATCACTTGGGTTCAATGCCTTAGTTAATGGAAAACTTCACTTTAATCAAAATTAGTTTAACATCTCCTAACACATTGTTAAAAACCATTTAGAGTGAAAATGGATTAATGATGCAATATCCTCAGATTGTCAATCAACAATTTGAGGATGCCAATCATACAAAAAAATAATCAATGACCACTGATAAATCAACTAAACACAAAGGCTTAACATATATATATATATATATATATAAGCAAATCATCTCATGATAACAACAACCAATCCAAATGCAATACATAGTCTAAACTCAGAATTTACAATCATAAACTCAGATTCCACAACATAATGAAAAATGATAGCTTGGACTAGAACACTACTCCCCTATCAAGTCCAATGAGCTCAAGCTTTGTCCTCCATCACCAAGAGGCTAAGAAGTTAGCCTCTTATGTCTTTAAAGTGGATGCAATCATAATAATAGTGAGAATTCATGACAGCAACTGAACTGGAATGGAAAGGTGAAGAAGAAGATGATATAGATGATTTTGATGGTCTGGGATGGTGGAAATTGATAGGGAAATGAAGGAAAGTGAAGGGTTTTAGTATGGAGGCAAGAAAAGGTTGAGAGAAGGTGATTATGGCTCTTTTTATGCAAATCTAAAGAGTATCAGCATGGTTTTCGTGGTGGCTGCGTCATCCTTATATATGGGATCTAAAAACCCTACTTCAAAATGCACAGCTTCATTTTGTGGGCCAGGTCGTGACCTCAAAAGTGTTAAGTCGTGACCTGGGGAGACAGAAGGCACTTCAGTCTTGGCTTAGTTTCCAAAATGCAAAGCTCCACTTAAGGGCATCCAGGTCGCGACCTCAGAGCTCTAAGTCACAACCTGGGAGGCAAAACACTCTTATATGTGCTTTGGCTTTCAGAATTTGGTGGCTCCATCAATGCTCCGTCTTGGGTCTTAAGTCCTTCTCCAATTTCCTGAAAGTTACATAAAAGAGCTTTGTAAAGACCAATTAAGAAATTACAAATAAAGAGAGAAAATTGACCCTTTTTACCTCTAAAACAGGAAAATGCAATGCATGAATCTATGTAATCTAAAAGCTATAAGTGCATGAATAATGAGGGTAAAAATGTTGCAAATCATTAGAAAACACTTAAGAAAACATGTAAAGATAAGGTTTTATACTCTTGGACAAAGACTTGAGTCCTCCCGAAGAAAATGCAAGTACAATTAAAGAAACCAACATATTCAAAAGGGATCTTAAGAACTTAATAATCAACACCCCTTAGGAAAACAAAAATGATAACATGAATAATGCTAAGTGATCAAATACAAGATATGATTGACTCTAAGCATATGAACAATAGAGATTCACTTAAGGGTAGAGAGTGTTTTAGTTTACTCTTCTCTCCTCATTAAGGCTCTTTTCACTTAAAATTTAAATAGCAAACATCCTACCATGAGCTTGTAATAGCTCTAAAGTCTCCATTACTATTTAGCATTCAGGTCAAGAATCCAAAGGGTTTTTAAGGGTTGTAATGATGGAGTGTGGCTACATGGAATAAATGAAGGATGTGGCATGAAACATTGCATGCATAACAAATCGTAAACATCCATAGTAGCTCTCAACATTCAATATTAAATGTGCTTGACACTAATGCATTTGCTATTCGCAAGGCCTTTTTACGAATGCCTTATTCTTCTTCAACTTCCTTTCTTTTCTTTTCTTTTCTTCTTCTTTTTCAAATGTATTTACACACATACACACATCTTTCTTCTTCCTTTTGTACATACTTTTTTTTGAATCAACTACATGGCATTTCAGTGTATATCAGACAATAGCAATATTCAATGATAATTCAAAGCACACCAATGAACTGAGATACTATGGAAGTCTAAATAAAATATGCATACTTTGTTACTTGCCACCATGATGAATGAAAGGAAATGAAGGCTCAGGAAAGAGGGTTGAACAATGGATAAAATGTTTGTTGTTTGTGTTTGAGTAAATGGGTGTAGATGAGAATGCCTCTATCATATCCAAAACCATGAATACACATGCAATTTTGACCAAAAGTTAAAACGAGTTCTAGAGGATGCAAACCAATGAATATTCACTCTTATAAGAAATAGCTTAATCTTCTGGAGTCTCCCCTATCAGACTACTACAGGATCTATTACCTGAAAAATGTTAAATCAACGAGGTGAAATAATGTCTTAATAACTAACAAACCATCTCATTAGGCATAGAGTAAGTGCCCATGAGATTTCAAGTGGAACGGTAATATTTTCTAAAATATTAAATAGTACATGCATATCTATTTACAATATCATAAACTCAATTTCAAACTCAAAGTTTATTATATGGGTGCACAATTATCAATATTTAACAATTCACTCTTTAACCTTCCTTATTATCTCCCACTTTATGTCCTCTGACTTAACCCATGGGCTAGTATTCACCCATGTGATTGGTAGTTCAACTCAACAAGCTCACCAATCAAGTGATATGGACTGGCCAAAATTCACAAAGCATGTAATATCCTGATATTTTGAAGTCTATATGAGGTATTCAGGATGAACTAGGGGCCTTAGTCTATAGATGATTGAGAGATCTCACAACAATTGAAGTAAAATTCAGGGAAGGACCTATATGCAAAGAGGGAAAAAATTCCACAAAGTTTCAAGACAAAATACTATTAGGTTCGAGAGCCCCGATGTAACACCTTATGTTTTAACTCTTTACCTTCCCTTAAGGTGTTCTTTGGTGTCATGTCCATACAACAGAATAGAGGAAAAAAATTTAGAATGTGTTAACCAAAATAGCCACTTTCTGTTAACTTATAGAGGCATACATAATCCAGAGTATACAATACTATTACTATTTACATTTACATGCTAGAAATACAGGAAACATAAATGTTTATAACTAAACTCTTTCCTTTCCTTTGCCTCCTGTAGATCCTTCACCTGCATTATGGAGAGAGTAAGGTTTCTAGAAAAACCTTTATAGTAAAATCATACCAATAACAATGTAATGCAATGCATGTCATGCTATATGCAATGCCCGTATTTCCCCTCTAGTGCCCTCTCCCTCAGCATCTACCATGTACCGAAAGCATGCATGTGACTGTACTCTACTCAATAGACAAGGCATATAACAGAGTCATACATCTCATACATACATGCTAGCTCAACCAAAACATGGCATACAAGCAATAAACAAATAACAAACAAATAGAGCAATACAAGTAAGGGTAGAGATTCTAGCTACCAGGTATCTTCATATAGTGCGGGTGTGCTGTTCCTTTATTTCTGGCACTTCTAGGTCATTGGTTTGTTTCTCTGTAACGCCTATATAGACCACAATAGATGGTGTTACTATATACCCCTATTGGTGTACTACAGCCCTTCCCTTTCTATACCCCGTAGGGTTCTGGTTCCCTACTACCTGGACCGTATCCTTCTCTTTCCTATATAGCATCTTTTCCCTACCTGTACCCCTCTACTGTCCACCATGTATAGCCCATTGAGCCCAAGTCCTTGCTGCTGGCTTGTCCCTACTACCTAAGACGGGGCAATTGGGCAATATTTCCTAGTAGATATGCCCACCAGACTACCTAGACTCGACAGTTGGGCAGCATCTCCCTCTTAAAAATCCTACCTCAATCTAGGATAGTTGGACATCACTCCCTCCTAGAAATTGCTATCTTAGTTTGGGACAGTCAGACAGCACCTCCCTTTAGGGAAATGCTATCTTAGTCTTGAAAAATTACGCAGCACTTCCCCTTAAGTAGACTTATTTTGCCCATGATAGTTGGACAGAACCTCCCCTTAGGTTCACTATCTAGGTCATCCCAATTGGATAGAACCTCCCCTTAAACTACTCTAAAAAATGTTGGAAATTAAAGGAATTCAAAAGAGGGAGGGAACCACAACTTACTTTAATCAAAGACTGGGCTGGGATCGCTCAAAACTGCTACGAAAGAAGCTTACTTTGAGAAGGGCAGAATTCCTTCAAGAGAGAGGGGAGAGCACGGTTTGGAGAGTGAAGGAGGGGGATATTCATACTTGAAGGGGAGGGGTCAAAGTGTAATTTTTATTGAGTCTTTAGGTGTGATTTTTTCAAAAACTTTTAACATTTTTTAACAAGTGTCCCTTCTACACAATTCTTCAAATTTCATATGTAAAAATTTGCCTTCTTCCCCATGCAAGGTTGGGCGAGAGAATCCTAATCCAAGTTTAAGTGCGCCAGTAATGCAATGAATATAGACTCCCCCTCTACATTCGTCACATAACTAGCTTTTTGAAACTTTAATAACATATTATGTACGAAAAGTTCTATAATCATGAGAGGGAAAACCTCCTCTATAAATTCAAATTTTTTTCATATTCACGTAACATTTCCATTTGAATTAGGGTTGGGTTTTAACCCACCAATAGTGAATTAGGTATACCTCAACATATACACTCACTATAGGCCCTTTTACATTCATATCATAAGGCCTGGCCCTGGTGGCCCTAATTTCAACTACAATATACGCTTATATACATTTAACAGATCTTAATTAGTTGGTTAGAGTCTATATTATATAGGAGCACTCCATTATCTCTGTTGTTATTCTTTCTAATTATATTCATTCTTTAAACAGTTGTGATGAACATCAGAATTAATCTTTTTAATGGTAGGGCGTGTGATTTGATTGAGTGATTATTGATAGAATGAAAATGGGAAATGGCATGAAGGAGCAATGACCACTTTAATATAATAGACACCATAGGCAGCTGGACTGCCTTCGCCTTCACAACATCACTCTCTATCTCTCTCTCCCTCCCTCCCTCCCTCCCTCCTACTACTCAAAGCCCAACCTCTTCTTTACCTCTCTTTTCTTCCCCACACGCGCCCTCGCACACACATATGTTAGAATCACTGTGAATGAGCGAGCTTCTCAATGGTCTTATAATTTAGTAGCATGAAAACTTGTTAACTACTTTTGGATTCAATCCTGCTTTGTAACCGTCACAACTGTTAGTGTTTGCTCTTGTACTGATAATTGAATTGAAGAAAGAAATGAATGATGGTAATGGCAGGAAGTGGTGGAATTCGAAGGGAAGGCGATTGGGGAGAATGGAAGGATGACGTCAGTGAGGGTGGAGTTGAGGAAGAAAGACAATGGACAAATAGTTGCCTTAGGCGCACTGTGGGCGGCACCTGCACCTTCAAAGGTTTCAGCCCATAAAATGAACAAATTAAACCACTCCTTTCCAAACTTTAAATTCTTCTCTCTCTCTCTCTCTCTCTCTCACACACACACACACACACAGCCTAATGACATCAAGTTCCTCCTTTAAAGCATGAGACTATATATGAGTTGGAATCCTCTATATTTAGAGTTGGAACTTGATAACTTCAAACTCATGCATACCTTGAACATTATGGATTTATTTAGATTGATTTGTGTAAAAGCGACTTTTATCTCAATTAAGGTTTCCATAAAAGGCAATTAGTACAAAAACTTGTTTTCAAGATGTATTGGAAAATTAGTTTCATAATGCTTAAATCAAAAGAAAATTTAAAAGTAAGAAAAAGTTGCTTCAATTTTAAAATGGCTTTTAAAGAAGTTCGGCTACATTGAAAGACTTGAAAAACATCATCAAAGTGGTGGTACAGATGCTCTCATGTGTGTGGGAGGTCACAGGGTTCGATTATGCTTGTAACTTAGGTTAGTAGTATTTGACCTTGTTTGCTGCCTTCCACCCTAATGCCAACCAAGTACTAAATATCATGCGAACAAAATACTTATGAGCATGTAAGAAACTTCATGTTCATTATTAACCAAAAAAAAAAAAAACAGAGACAAGAGAAGTTAACCTCCCATAATAATTTAGTACATTAGCTTGAAGATATCAAGCAAACCTATGAATCACATAAGCTTCACCATTGCCCCTACATCATTATTTTTCATCCTCAACCTCTGAACGTTCGTCATTCACTACTGACCCAGCTCTAGCACTGGGCCCATAGGCCCAAGAACAAACCAAATAGTACAGAAAATTCACCACAGCGATCACTGCAAGAATCCAAAAATACCAATCATAATGCCCTTTGTTCAGATTACTACTAACCCAACTCTGTCTTCCTCCTCCTCTTGAGGTAACTCCATCCACAATGGTCAGTATCAATGAAGCCAGTAGATTTCCCATTCCCATTCCCAAACTGTACAGAGACGACCCTATGCTCGACATCGTCCTTGGAAACTCCGAGTAGTAAAACTCCGATTGCCCTATGGCGTTGAACGCTTCTGCTATCCCCACCAACCCAAGATGAACAAGAAGCCACATTGCTGACATATCCACGACCCCTTTAGGGTTATCTGCAAACCCTTGTCGGATCGCCGCGGTTCTTCTTTTGTTTTCGATTATAGCAGAGGCTACGAGGTCGAGGATTCCGAAGAACAGACCTATTCCCATCCTTGTCTTGGCGCTGATTTGGACTGGTTTTTTGGCGATCTTTGAGGCTAGTGGGATGATGATTCGGTCGTAGATTCCGACTGTGATAAAGAGGAAGAGCATGGTGAAGGCATTGAAGGAACCTGGGGGGATTTGGAAGTTCGAGGTTATGTGTCTGTTCATGGTTTTGGCTTGAAGGACGCGGAAAGAGGATTGAGTTGTGATCACTGTCATTATGATGTTTGTGGACCATAAAGGAAGAACCTTTATGATTGCTTTTAGTTCTTCTACTTGCTCTGTTGTGCAGAGACTCCATGGATTTGAAGCTGTGCCATCTGGGCTTATATCTTGTTCTGGGTTTTTGATTATGCAGGCTCTGTTCAGAAACCTAACATTACACAACAAAGACTCATCATCATACTTTAGGTTCATCATAAATTGCAAACATGAAACAGAGTTCAGTTGTTTCCATTGTATTTTCACATTATCGGTTTAGCATCTCAGTTTGTAAATTCTTGACATTTTTTTAATTAATTCTGATTTTAACATCAAGCATATAGTTACATTCAAGTTGGTATTTTCAATTGTTTTTTTTTAATAATCGATAACGTGGGATTGCTCTTAAATTTTTCTCTTTCAACCAAGTGGTTTGGAAATGTCAAAATAATGTGCTAGGATTGTCAATTTTTGCAGGGGACAATAACATGTTTCTGCTGTTATTTTCAAATAATATTTAAAATTTGAAATTTTTAACATTTTCGACAAGACGCGTGAAGAAAAATATTATTAAAAGTAAAACAAATTTAACAATTCAAAGGCTCAATTATTGATGCGCTCCTCAAAGTACAGTAGTGTTGTCAACAAAAGCTTAGATCAACATATATAAAGTCAACTTCTTACGCACAAAATGACAAAGTAAAAAAACCGTTCAAATCATCTAAAACGAACAATATGCATTATTAGAGATATCTATATATATATATGTATATAGAGAGAGAGAGATGATGGAAATGAACCTTAATTTATTAGAAGGAACAAGAAGATCTGATCCCTTGCTATGATGGTACTTTGCACCAGAATGATGAGGAG
>JBAGKO010000012.1:15666280-15677682 GCA_037177275.1 Acacia concinna
CAGAAGAGAGGGGATTTTTCACTATAAAAGTAATGGAATAACCCATAAAAGTAATGGCATTCGCTAGTTTCCGTACCACTTTTTCCTTCAAAAAAACAAAAAAAAAAACCAATTTGGTCCATAGTACCTTGGTGTCTTTTAGAAATGCTAACAGATCTTTTTGGGTTTTAAAAATTTAAGTGGTATTTAAGTGTCATTTTCTCTTTTAAAAACATCTAAAATTTGTTTTCTTTTTGAGAGAAAGACAAATAAATACCCTACAAATATAAAAAAAATACCCTAAAAAGTTACTCAAATTTTAGAAAGGGCAAATGAGGGGCTCTACCAAAAACTCGAATGATTAAAACTAAGCAGATAATGACTAAAATAAAATGACTAAAAATCAAAAAAATAACTAAAACTCAACAGAGAATAACTAAAACTGACCAATTTTTCCCTTTATTTGTCCTTTCCGAAATTTGAGTCACTTTTTTAGGTTTTTATGTTTGTAGGATATTTATTTGTCTTTTTCCCTTCCTCTTTTCTGTTTTTAAAAATAAGAAATGTTTTTTTGTTTCTAAGAAAACTATTTAAAAACAGGGTACTAAACAAATTTTTTTCTTTTTTTTTAAAAACAAAAAAAACTGTTCTGAAAACAGCTTATCAAACAAGCTCTAAGTTTCTGAGTCATAAAAAAATTGACTGAGTCCATGAAAGTCAAACTGGTCAACGCAATGACACCATATATACACATCCATGCTCCCAATAACCTGGGATACGTTTGGGTTGATGAGCTTCTTCATGAAGGCAATTACAGTGAATAAGCGACAGAGATGAATTAATTTGCAACTTAACCTTGTATATAATTTATTTATTTTCTATAAATTACTATTAGGTAGCCTTAACATATGAATTAATTATTTGCTCATTCTCTCTAATATACACAAACTCTCTCTCACAAATAATTATGTTCTCATGAAATAAGTTGTGTTTTAACATAAGGGAAAATGACTTTTTTTTTCTGGAAGTATCCACCCAAGAGCGCTGGGTATCTAAAAGGTTTTCGAGGACATTTTTGCTCCGACAAATTTATTCTGGCTGTTAGTCAATATCAAATTTAACCGTTAAATGACATCATGAACTGAAACGTTTTAAGAGTAGCTACGTTTTGGGATCTCTTCACTATCTTTGGGATTCAAGCACAATCAAAGAGGCAGAGAAAGGGATTTTGGGAAATATTGTTTTAATAGGATAAACCTTTAGATAGTAAGTTGAGGAAGAAAAAAATATCTAAAGATTTGACAAATTGTGATGGTCGAACCTTATGCTATATGAGTCTAGATCTGGATTTGTTTTGGAGATCGTGATAGTGAACCATGTGCTATCTGAATCAAGAATGTGAAGCTTTTCAGCTCATGATATCATTTAACAATTAAACTTAATATTGACTAATTGTACGGGTAAATTTAAAATGTAAGTTTCAAATTTTTTAAACGTTCTTATTTTTCCCCCATAAAATTACAGTTTGGATTTGTCTAATCATTTAATGCTTCTTTTTTTTCAATTTTAACCTCTTTTATTATTTGTCTCTCACATGTATTGTTTTTTTATAAAAGAAGGGCATGTTTGAGGGGAAAGCACACATGGTTACATGTTTATTGCTTTCAACTTATCAACAAATTATGAATATAGAAACTAAAACATACTCGCTTCAGTCTTAATTATAAGGGCCTTTTAGAGAATCCTAGAAAAATCCTAAGAAAACCAATTACATTACTTGATCATATCATATATTCTGTTTTATTATATTATATATTAGTTCATAAGTCAAACAACATAATTTGAAGAAAAACGACAAATTTTAATATCTTAAAGTAATATAATTAACTTTCTTCGGATTTTGTTAGGATTCTCCAAAAGGCCCTTATAATTAGGATCGGAGGGAATATAATTAAAGAAATAACAAGCTTAAAAAAAGAAGAAACTGCAAAGAGCTTATTAACAACAGGTCAAGACTACAAGATCTAGCAATTAAATATCCCTAATTACATTTTGATAATTAGCTATAATTAAATCTATCATTAAATCTCAACCATTAAAAGTTAATTTAATAATAAATATATTAAATAGAGAGTAAATAGAGAAAACAGATACATTCCTCAACGGCAGTGTACTGATCGTGGTGGTGGTGGTAATGATAGATACATTAAATGGAAAGTAAATAGAGAAAAAAAAATCAATAGATACATTCTTCTCCCGCATTGTACTCATCACAGCAACGGTGGCGAATGAGTTCATTTCAAACATCAAATTTTCAAAAATATCACAATCAATATTATTAATATAAATCATAAATATTTATTGGAAGTGAAGCTACGAATAACAGCACGCCCCTCACAATTTGTATCTTCTTGAGCATAAACATGCCAGTTTTACTTATATTACATATAAATATATTGATGTAGCCTATTCAAATCTCTAAGGTTTGGAGAGAGAAAAAACCATGACTATATATATTCAATCTCTAATTCATGAACCAACAAACTCTCCAAACTTCAAAGTACATGTCCATCAATCCTCTCCTAATTCTCCTTTTCATCCTTAACCTCACCATTTTTCACCATTGAAGCAAGTTCCTCATTTTCTTTATGTAAATCGTTAGTTGGACCATAAAGCCAACTACAGAGCAGGTAATAGAGCAGATTAACAGTATGAAGTGTGATAATAACCCAATAATACTTGTCATAACGACCTCTATTTATATTATCTGACACCCAACTCTCTTTTCCTCCTCTTGAAGTTATGTCATCCACGGCGCTGAACAAGGCGGTGGTCACCAAGCCGCCAGCCGCCATCGCCAGCCCGACCAGCACTGAGGCAATGCTCGACATGCTCCCCGGAAACTCGGAGTAATAGAACTCTTGTTGGCCTACCACATTAAATGCTTCTGCTATGGCTCCAAGTGCAATTGGAGGAAGAAGCCAAGCAACGGACATGTGAAGGACAGCATAAGGATCATCAATATGTCCCTCTTCAATGGCTCTTCTTCGCCTTTTAGCCTCCACGATTGCCGAGGCGATCAACGAGAGAAGGTAAAAGAACAACCCAATTCCCATTCTGTGTTTTGGAATAATCCTAACTTGTTTGCCTCTGATCTTTGATGCTATGGGAAGCAGGACACGGTCATAGATAGCTATCCACACAAATATAAAGGAAATGGTTATTATGGTCAATGAGCCTGCTGGAATTTCAAATTTTGATGTGATATGTCTGTCAAATGATTTGGCTTGGAGCAATGGAAATGAGCCCTGGTTGTTACTAACAGACATCATTATGCCAGTAGACCACAGTGGAATTACTTTGATGATAGCTTTTAGTTCTTCTACTTCCTCTGCAGTGCAGAGACTCCATGGATTTGTGGCTGAACCATCAGGGGCTATATCTTTTTCTGGATCTTTAATCAAGCAAGCCTTGTTCAGAAACCTATATATACAAATAAAGGTGTCACCTAGTGTTGATCCAACGGATATGAACAGAAGAGAATGGCATTAAAATAGAGGATTAAACCCACCTCAGGTCATTATAAAACTAATGAGTGAAAATATAGCAGTCCTTGTCAGCCTACTTAACATTGTTAAAGCTACCTTAGCGAAGATAACACCATTAAGCTTGTATTAAAGTCTCTATGAAACTACAAGGACCAACATCTTGGACAATATAAAGTACGGGGATTAAAAAAAACAACAAAAACAAAAGTATAAGAACCAAAATCAAAACTCATTAAAGGTATAAAGACCTGGAATGAGTTCGATCCTAAATATATTAGCATAAAATTCTCTAAAGGTATATAGTCTTAAAAAGTATAGTGGGAATTTTGAAATCACCTTAATTTATCAGATGGAGCAACGATATCTGAGCCTTCCTTAAAGTGATACCTTGCAGGTGAGCCCTTAGGTGGAAGGTCAACTTTTCTGTTCTTATACCAAGCGGCAACGACACGTGAGAAGCCAGTGATCAAGCTAGCGGTTGGTTTACGCTTTATATAAAGCGGAGAAGCAAGGAAGAACAATAAGGTTGATATGAACATTAGTGCAGCAGGAATCCCAAAACCCAGTTTCCATCCAAAATGGTCTTGCACATAAACTATTGCAGTGAAGGCAATTATGACAGAAACAGCAGTAGAAGCATAATACCAACTGAAGAACATTTCCAACGCTCTCTGGTTATTAAGGTTATCTTTTTTGTTCACTTGGTCTGCACCAAAAGGTAAGGAGCAACCAAGACCACCAGTTCCAATGTTGGTTAGTGCAAAGCAAGAGAGCAAGAGAGCCATTTGCCCTGTTGTTGCTGAGCTACACATCTCTGTTGCTTTGTTGCAAGGTGGAGGTCTTGCCTTTGGTATCATGGCTGTTAACCACAAGAGTGTTATTCCCTGTGTCATTTTTAAACAAAACATCATTACTTTCAGCAGATTCAGTACAATAATACAACTTACGTGATGCTATATTAGTGCATCAGGTTCAAAACTATGTTCTCGTAGGCCTTATTCTCTAGTGAGTTGGACATGTTGTGGCTTAAATATTAGTTCCGTTAAACCAATTGTAAAATGTCCAGCTTCGTTTATATGTATTTCTCTGCTCCTATTTATGGATCACCTCTAGCTTGTTTCGCTGGAACAAAATAAAAACTTATAAGCCTCATTATCATTAACTCTTTCTTTAAAATTTAACAACTTTTCAACTTTATTTAATTGAAGTTAAATACCCTATGAGAATTAAATCTACCCAACAACAAATTAGAAGTAAAATTGCACATTCACATAAAAAATTTACTTGTTTGACTTATAAATAAGGGTTAAAGGGCATTTGTGCCCTAAACATTTTCACCCAAGGACAATTTTGTCCTGAAAATTTTTTTAGGGGCAATTTTGTCCATGGCCATTAATTTTATTAATTATGACCATTGGTTAATCAAATATGTTGAGCTGGCAATTCACATATCATCCACGTCATTATTTTAATATATAAATTTGTTTTGAAAGTCTTAAATTTGACTTAAAAAATATATTTGATAAAATAATTGTCAAAATTAATAAAATTAACGGCCAAGGGTCAAATTGCTCCCTTCTAGAAACTTTTGAGCAAAATCACCTTTCAGTGCAAACTTCTAAGATAAAAATGGCCTTTAACCCTATAAATAAAATTTTAAAAAAAAATTGAAGGAAAAAAAACTATTCTCCTTCTGGCTTGTAAATGGGACGTCTCTATTCTAAAAGCTAGAAAGTAACGTCCATTATGCTCCAAAGGGGTGCTAAAATATACTCAAACTTGTTAAATGGAAGCAATTTTACCACAAACTTTAGAGGGTTAGGACGGACGCTACATTTTTGTGGGCCCTACTGAGTTTTACACATGTCAACCTGCAAAGTCCACATGTTCTTTCTCTGTCCCTGCGACCCTTCTTCTCTCTCTATATTTCTTCTTTCTTGATGAGGTCTATATAGATATGAATTTAGTTCAGACACGTGGATATTGAGATCTGCCATGATCTAAAAACAGAGAAGAACAATAGAAGTAGATACGATAAAGCCATAGATCAAGATCAATAAGCCAAAATGGAGAGCTCAATTCCTCTTAAACTTGCCATAATAGCTCTTTGGAGGTTCTTGGTAATGAATCCCAAACTCCTCGTCTCCGACTCCGCCGTTCTTATTCCCGCTCTACAGCTTCATCTCTTGTCTCCCTTAGCTTCTCGATGGCTAGACAATCCCAGAGTGAGCTTGTAGCATCGATGCTGGTACTTGAAGGCATTGATGCAGCAGAGGAGCTGAGCGACGGAGACGTAGAAAATGAGTTGGGCAAGGGAGAGATGGGAGATAGGGATCCAACAATGGCAACACTGGAGGTGCGAGGAATTAGAGAGAGTGAGGAAGATGAGGAAAATCTGGAAATGCTTATGAAACCCCATAATAATCATCATATGTCCCAATATAATCATATTCTTTATGATTTCATTCAGATATAGCTGAGAAGAGTCTCCTATTTGGGAAAACATATCCATGACCTCCTAACTTTATGGTTTGTTGTGGATGCAGGGAAAAGTGAGAAGAAAATAAGGAAGGGAATGCTAAGAAGAAAAACTTACCATTTTTAAAAGTTTTCCTTCTGACTATTATTTCTATCTAATTTTCTCTCCATTCAAAAAAAAAAGTTAAAGTGGAATCTTACACATAGTTATCAGAAAATTGACCCGTTGAAGCTCTGGTCCACAAAATGGATACCCATATTTCAGTGGTCAAATTAAGTAAGGTCAGCTATATATTTAGCAGGATTCGTCACTTGCTGACTCTGTATTGCAATAACTAAACAGCGAAATAGAAAGGAACCCTTATAAACAGAACTTCACTTATTATTTGCCTCTTAAAAAAACAGGGGGAAAAGGAATAATACCAGGAAAGCGAAGACAGAACCTATGCCAACAGTGAGGAATCGGCCAATATAAGAATCACCAATAATAGCAGCGATTACAGGGATGAAATTTCCAGCAGAAGAAGATAGTAAGAGTATCCTTGTGGCTGTGGCAATACGAAGCCTATAATCTCCCATCAGATACAGAGTCATGTTAGGCGCAATCCCCATGCTAGCCACTCTAGCCAGTGCCTCATTTGCTGCAAATATATACATATATTAACTAAGATTATGCCACAGAGACGAAAAAACAATGGTTTTTGAGACAATGGGGGTTGAAAGCAAAGGAGTTAAGTAAATGATTGATTACCTATAATGAAGGGCATAGTGATGAGGCCACCCTTTCTTCTCTTGGTCTGAGAAATCAGAGGACTACGAGCCTCTCTGCCCTCAGCTGAAGAAGATGAAGAAGCGCCCATTTCTTGCAATTCCATTGTGGAAAATAAGGGGAAAAAGACAGATATAGGAGAGAAGTTTTAACTTTTTCCGAACGGAGTAGAGTGAATTTAATGCTGATGGACCATTCGGGCTTGGAAGTTTGAGCTAAATAATGAATGAGGTTGGCCACAAAGTGAGACTGAAAGCTGATACCCGTAGTGCCTTTATATACGAGGGTGAAGCATGGTGGGCTCGAAGACTACAGAGGGTAGTGAGGGGTAATTACTAAAATGTCCAAAGAGCATGAACTGATTGTGTTTTTCCTAGAGCTGTAGCAAATGGGGATTGGGTTAGGGAGATGAGTTAATCCATCACAAGGCCACGAATTAAAGTTGGAATCTTCACTAGGTGGTATGTCTATATTTAATATCAGACAGCGTCTCTGAAAGTATCATCTCCAATATAAGAGATACTTTTACATAGTTTAAAAATATAACTTTTTTTATTACAAATAGCTCACGTCTTGTCATTTTATGTATAGAATTTATCACTACATGCTTCTTACATGTAAGATTTTTTTTTCTCAGTGATTTCAATTTGTTTCTTTTTTTTTTTTTGGTAACTCATGTTATTCTGCCAATATACAATCTATGCATATCTAAATCTAATCTCTCTTTTTTTGGTATTTCAAAGAAGTAAAGACAAGCACATGACACTTTGGTTGGTGGACCTTGGATCGGGACAAGTGGGAGCTGAAATAAAAAATGACACTAAGTACAAATATAGTTTTTTGGCCAACCTAATTACAAATAATCAAAAAATAAAAAATCAGACCTAACAATGAACCAATTGAGACATTGGCTTAGAGTTTAAGGGCTCAATTGTGGTCTAACCGAAGTTAGATTAGCAATATTAAAATATTACAATTTAATTTATAATAACAAAACAATAGTATATATATAGACATAAAAATTAAAGAAACATGTAAGTATCATTTATAATAATAAAATAAGTTATGATATATTAATATATTTTTTAAATTTCTTAAATAAAATAAAAATTAAAGAAATATATGAATGTCTTTTTTTTTTACTAAAACCACTTCAACCAGCAGATTCAACCAATCCCATCCTGGTTCAACCCCTCCCCCAGTATTTCTTTATTTCGGACTGGATAAGGTTAGTTCCCAGTTCAACCAATCAAACTAGTCAATCTAGTCCGATTTTTTTATACTGTGCAAATAACTGAACTAATGGTAATACCATTGAAATAACTGAATTAATAATGCCACCTCTGCTCCAAAATTAGATAACGTGGTTATTTTGGTGCTGAGTGCAAGACTTCAATCAATCTATATTATAAAGTTAAAAAAAATCAATCTATTTTATCCTATTAATTGCACATTGTAAAGGGTTTTCATTTAAGGGTGATTATAACACTCATTATTAGATAGATATTCTAAAAAGGACCCGGTAACTAATTTAACTAACTTTTTAATTTATCAAAATTAGTTGTTTAACTCTCATAGTATTAAAGTCTAAATCAAGTTGTAAAATTGCTAATAAATTTTTCGAAAAAATAACCACAAATGTTGATATCAACAACTAAAAATTTAGAAATTAGATAAGATGTTTAAACTTTAAATGTAACTCTCGATTTTTGACTACAATTTTTTATGACTATACAAATCAATATGTACAATTTATTTTAAAAAAAATTAAAACTTAACTATTATTAATTTTTTCTACTCGGACTCGAATTAGGTGCCACATAGAGTATAAACCATACCACACGACCTAAAGGTTTATAACAATTAATATGGTACTACTTCAGTGAGAAATTCTTGCATAAATTTGATTTGTCATGTTATTTGTGGCTTGACCAATTAAGATACTACAACTTATGAGACGATTTGGCACATCCTAAATAGTAACTTACATATTAGTAAAATTAAAAGATTTTACAAAATTCACTTTTTCATTACTTATGAAATCTTAATTAAAGAATTTATTTATTTTGAGAAAAATAAAAATATAAAATATATAAACAACCAACTATGATTAATATCAACTGGTTGTTTTATTTTAATTGATCAAATCACAAATGACGTGACAAATTAAATACACATAAGAATTTATCCTACTTTGATACTTTTATCAGTTAAAATTTTTCAAATATTTTCAATCCTTGTTACGAGTTATACTTCGTACCTGCTTAAAAATTTAATATTCCCATAATTCTTAAGGTAAGACATAATTCACTAATTTGAGTATGTTAAACAACTTAGTTGTATTTTGCCCATGTGTTAAATAATTTAGTTAAGTTAGTTAATATATGATATAGACTTTTTTTCAAAAAACACCCTAATTATATTTCATAATTTCCTCAACTCTATACTCTATCTAATTATTATTAAGGAAACATCAATAATAGGACTAACTTGATAAAGCATGGATAGATATCTAAAATAGATCTTATATTTATGATAATATCAACTTTTCACATTGCTCATACAATAAGGATTGGGTGAGTACAATTGGGTGAGTACAATTTTGTTCACTTTTTATTCTTATTTAATTACGTGCCTCTCTAATTATTTTTCTTAATCCTTCGTTCTTATCTAAATAATCATTTCCCCCTCTTATAGTTCCACTCACCCTCACCACTAATAAATATTTTTTTAAAAAAAAAAAGTATCAATGCGTTACTCATGGATTGCCTGTAACTAAAATTTAATTACATCTTTAAAAAAAAAAAAAAAGCAAGAAGCCGTACTATTATTGATTTGAGGAGATGATCGACATCTTTTTTATTGGGAAAAAGAATAACAAAATGATATGTCATTTTACTTTTTAGGTCATTTTTGCGTTTGAAAGGGTCGGGTTTTGGGCTGACCGGTACACCCGTGAGGAGTGGGTCCCACAGTACATTTTGATCTTTAGAATTATATCTTTAATCTTTGCATATCATTGATTTTGTTGGGGCGCACTTTCCGCTTTGGCATACTTTAATTTTTTCCATTTCACATTGCTTTCTTTCTATCAATCATCAATGCATAGAATGAGCTCACAATTCCCCTAACTCCATCCTCATGCTTTCACACCTTTCTCTTTTTTTTTTTTCTTTTTTCTTTTTTTATTATAAACAGTTAGGATCGAATTTAGATTGGGTGCTATATAGGGCGCTAACCATACCATACGGCTTAGAGGCCGTTGGTTGCTTTCACGCCTTTCACTGATATAACTATGCACTCTCTTTATCTCTCATTATAAATCCTAATTGGCTTGGTTTAATGTAACTTTTATAGTTAGTGAAAAAGTAATCAATAGGTAAGAAATGTATTGTTTTACCAAAAAAAAAATGCCATTATTTATAAGTTGGTTAGGTGAAAGTGGAAAAAAATGAGAGGAAAAAATGTATGAGAGAAAACAAAACAATAAGAGACAACATATTAATTAAGAGTAAAATGAGTAAAAATATATTTAGCTTTTAAACAAAATTAAAGTGAATCATATAAAAGGGGATAGATCAATTCAAAAATTAGGATCTTATGATAAGGGACCGGTGGAGCTAATGACTATTCCTCTGTTCGATATATAAGATAATTTTAAGTACATTATGGCTTTATCTGTTTAGAAACAGTACTACCATGTTTAAAAGTTTTAGTGCCATTTTTTATTTTTCACTTATTAATTACTGGTTAGTTTGGGACTGTCAATGCTGAAGGATCAATCAATCATTTGAAGTGATAATTCAAGGGCAAGTGGTTCAAATCTAGGTTGACTAAAGATCAAGCTAGTTATAATTAAATGAAACCTAGTTGATTCGTTCATAATTCTATAAGGTTGGCCAAGAGACTAGTTCATAAGTGGCCAATCTAAATTGCCAACTTGGGTTGGGTTTCAGAGTTGATTTCAACATTTTTCATTAACTATATGTTCACTCTGTCACTTATTCGTTTTTTTTTCTCTCGATAATTGAGAGTTTACACACAGACACACACGCAATTCATTTATTTTTATCTTATAACAATGATGAAAGTATCAAGTAGTGCACCCATTGTCACTCCACCCCTACGGTCCTGCCCTATCTTACACACACTAACACACATACCAAATAAACAAACAATCTTGATAATATAATACTCCCTCCGGTCTTAATTATAAGGGCTTTTTGGAGAATCCTAGAAAAGTCTTAAAAGAGTTAATTATATTACTTTAAGATATTAAAATTTGTCTTTTTTTTTTTTCAGATTATGTTGTTTGACTTATGAACTAATATGTAATGCAATAAAATAGAATATATGATATAATTAAATAATGTAATTAGCTTTCTTAACACTTTCCTAGGATTCTTCCAAAAATCCCTTATAATTAGGATCGGAGGGAGTATCTCTCCCCACTCACACACGCATATCTATTGCCTTATCGTATCATCGATATTTATAATTTACGATTTACAATTTTATAATGTAAATTATATCGTAAGTAATACTCCTCCAATTCTTTTTTTATAAGTAACGTTCTCTTTAATAGGGTTGGTCCTTAATACAATCAACAAATCCATTTCTTTTAAAAT
>JBAGKO010000012.1:15677782-15692420 GCA_037177275.1 Acacia concinna
ATGCAGGTGAAGGTACCTCGGGAAGCAAGGAGAGAAGATAGATAGAGATTGTTTATTGTGCTTCCCTGAGTTATTTTTGGATGAATGTGATATGATGTATGAACTGGATACTGGATTTCTGGATATTGTATTTATGCTATTGTTATCAATGATGTAATATGGGAATGCTTTTACCTTAGCCGTTATGCTGTCCGAGTGACGTTAGAGTAATGTGATAAGGGAAAAATGGCATAACAAGGTAAGTTGGTCAAATTGGCATATGATTTTTTGGCTAGTTTGGGGTTAAAATTGGGTTAGCCATGATTTGAGCAAATGACTAGGTCTAACCACGAGCCTTTACAGGCTAATAGAGGATATTTTTAGCTGCAAATAGAGTGGTAGAACATGTCATTTGGAGTTTTGTAGCAAAAGTTATGCTTTCCCAAAGTTAGGCCAAAAATATTGGAAAATTATAAAATGACTAAATGAATAGTGCCAAATTGACCATATGAACAGTGCAACTTTGAGGGGTTACATGTGTGTGATTATGTGCTATCTTGGTATGAGATTATTTTTCCCCTATAGAGTAAGGAAAGAGCTTTCAAATGAGCTTGGAATCATCACGTTTCGATTTTTCTAGAATTAGTTATGATTTTCCAAAGTTTGTCGAAATTAAGGGTCAAATGAATAATAATGCGATAAAGGCAAACAATTTTCCCTTATTTTTCCAACTTGGAGTCATAACTAGTGGTTTCAATAGCGCTAATATGATAGGGTAAAGGCTATAAATGGAGGTGTTACAGAGACTGATTTTCTTTATTCTCACTTGTGTGAACAACATTGTTGATTGTGGAGGAAGAGTTACGAAATTTGAAGTCTGGAGGATAGCCATGCTTCTTATAACAAGTCTCAATAGTGTGTCTTGGCTTGCCGTAGTATGTACAACATTTAATAGGTTTATTAGGGTTCTGGAAATTCGAAGGTCTATTGGACTTAGACAATAATATTTCTGAATCATAAGGAATTGGTATAATTCCTAATTCTCTTTCTTGTTGCAAAACCAAGGAAAACACTTGATTGATTGGAGGCATAGGATCCAGAATCATCACTTGAGACTTAATAGAAGAATATTGATCATTTAAACCTTTCAGAATTCGGATTACATAATCTTGATGTTGATACTGATGTATTTTATCAAATGCCCCACAAGAACAATGAACAGTGCACTCACATACGGGCAAAGGACACAAATTAAAGAGCTCATCCCAAATAATCTTGAGTTTTGTATAATATTGACTTACAGATAAATCTCCTTGCTTAAGCATGTGTAACTCATCTTGTAAATCTGTGATTCAGAAGACATCGCACTGTTCAAACTGGCTATGAAGATCCTCCCAAATATCTGAAGCTCAATCAATCCAAAGGATACTCTGAGTGATTGTAGCCGAAATAGAACGATTAAGCCATACCACTACCATTGTAGTGCACCGTTGCCAAATCGGAAACAAAGAATCTTGCAGCGATGGAGGACAAATTGTGCCATCTACGAAATGCCATTTATTCTTCGATTGTAAAGCCATTTTCATGGCGTGGGACCATGAATGGTAATTTGAACCCGTTAGCAAAGGAGACACGAGCACCAACGAAGGATTTTTGTTGGGATGAATGTAGTATGGGTTGGAAGGGTTTTGAGTTGCATCTGAATATGAGAGGACAAAGATAACAATCCGGCCATGAGAATTGCAATTCGAGTTAGAAGCTCTCTGATACCATATTAGAAAATGAATCAATGAATTGAAGGTAGATCTTGAATCTATCGTGAAACCATTGAAGAACTGAAGAGAAAAGGTTAAGAACAGAGGAAACAGAGAACCAAAAGAAGAAAGTCTCTCGAAAGAGAAAGTGTTTATTTCTGTAATGATTCAATCGTGTCACTGTACAATATACTTTAATAGAAGTACATCTAGCTGTTACACTAACCGACTGTACAACAACTATGGTTAGAATATTTACAACAATAACAACTATGGTTAAAGTAATTACAACAACTATGGTCAGAATGTAATCTAACTTAAATTACATATAAAATTTGTCAGAGGGAGAGAGAATTTGGTTGGTACCATGTGTGTTGCAGCTTAATTTAACTTAATTAGCCATTAATAAGTGGAATTGGATTAAAACAAAACTTAATTATCACATGAAACTTTGGGCCATGGACTTATTTAGTTGGATGGCTTCAAATGATTAAGTTACACATTTGAATCTAAAAACCAAAGACGATTCTTTTTCAGGAATTAAACATACTTTTGTACCAATAACTCTGAACATAGAATTTTAATTACTTTCTATTATAAAGAGTTCAGTTTCATAACTATCTCCTGTTTGCGGGATTGTGTTTTTTTTAATTACGTCATATATATACATCCTGGCTTCCCAAACTGCACACACACATAATATATTTAAATTTTATAACCCCTTCAAAAGAATATGTTCTGTTTTTTATCAGAAAGTAATCAATTTCTGAATAAACACTATAATATTGAGAATATCAACTTTTTAAAGTTGACTTTGTCACAAACCGCGTTGTCATGTGCTATACGGCTTCTCATATTGTATTGACTTGTTTTAATGAATAAATAAATAAATGTCATTTTTAACACTAATTAATAACTATTAGCTAGTATTGCATTTGCGTATTATTTTAGAAACTGACGCATGTTTTTTTTTTTGTTTGACCTGAAACGAATGGTTGATTATAAACGTTTTTAATTTTAAAATGCATGATTCAATTATATCATCATCAGCTATGTATAAGAAATGTTGAGAGATAATGCGAGTGAAAAATTTAGAAAATTTTAATTTAATATTTGAAGAGTTTATAGACGCTTGACACTCTAATCCATATTGTACGAGACAGCCCATTCCCTTCATTGGCTACCAATGAACCAGAGACTATTTGAAAACAGTAAAAAAATTTATCAAGATGCTATAAGATTAAAAATAAAAAGACTGTTTTACAGAAAAAATAAAATAACATAAATAACCGTTGGTAAGTTTACTGTTTACAGTATCTTGATAAAAGGCCCGAACCCAACGAGATTGCCACTTTTAGCTCAACTACACACACTTACTTGTCCGGCCCTTGATGTATATGACTTAGTTTCCATATTGATTATGAAATATACAAACACAGATATAGACATGCTCATAATTACGCATATTAATTATGAAATGTAATTGGATTATTTAAAATATTGTGTAGAATATAAATAAAAAGAAATTTTAAAATATCAAAGGCTTATTTAACTTCTTTAACTTAAGCTAGCTGACTAGTTGACTCTGTATCCAATACCAATCATTCCACCCCCAAAATAAGTTACCACCCTTGAAAATATGGGTTTTGTTGGCATAACGTAACTATGATTATGCATATATTATATAATAATTGATAATTTATTGGTTTGGCAAGCATCGACAACTTTGTTGGCTTCTGATCATTTATTGGTTTTTATTTTGTTTTCAATTCGGTTGTTCCTTCATTCATCTCTAAGGAAATAATTCAAGTGGTCTTGACCTGAAAGTGATACTTTGAACAAGGCGAAGCGATTGGAATCTTTCTAAGCTTGAGACGAGAAGATATTGATGAATTAATTGAAATTTTTGCTCATGAGAATCAAAATCAGCTAGAACCATTTATTTAACAACACTAACAAATTATTACTGGTATTAAAGTTTTTACCATTACTTAATAATCAATATATTTAATATCTCTTACACTTTGTTGTAGACTTAACAATTGAAATATAGGTTTGGGCATAGTAAATTTTAAATTCAAGCTTTTATGGATAATGTAAAAACAAGCATGGGATAGGGGATAATTTGACAATGGGCCGATAACAAGCTGGAATGAGCCTACAAAGGTAGAGTTCGATCAAGAAGCAAGATTAAGTGAAAGAAGAATGGAAATTCCATTATGTGCTATATTTATAAAAATGTGTAACAAATCTCGTGAGTTGTGTAAATTAATTATGAAGCCTTGGCATATATATTAAATGATCATTATGTGATTGTATGTCCAAGGTTAAGTGAAAAAAGAATGGAAACTCCTACTACCCCGGCTAACTTTTTGTTGTTTAATTACATATTAGCTTGTCACGCTGCATAAGGTTAGGTAAAACATTGAAATTGAAAACTGAGCATGAACCAAACGTCCCATAAATTGTACAACGTTGACTTGCAATATTATATGAGCTATGAGAGTGTCACTTAAAGACTTATTTGGTACAAGGGATTTAGAGGGAAAGGAGGGAATAATTTTGATAAGTTGAATTTTAAAAAAAAAATCAAAGAAGTGGGGTTAAGAGTTTTTATTTTATTTTTTATATTTTTTTATGTTACATTTTTTCTTCATAAAAGTTTTATAACCCCACTCTTTAATTTTTTTTATCTTCAACTCATAAATTTTTTATTTTCCCTCCCTTTCCCTCCCCTCCCTTCGTATGAAATAGCCCTTAAGAGGTTTGTTATCCTAATTAAATTGACTTTATCATCCGAATTTATAATTTTTTTTCAAGTTAACTAACCATAACGATTGCACATGTAAATGGAGCTTTTGTCCATGTAAATAGTTTCCAATACAAATATTCATATGTGATATTTTTGAATAAACCAATACACTTTTTTTAATGAAGAATTTAACTAATTTTGTAAAAAAAACATTTATAGGTTAATTATTTAGATCCTATATTCTCCCCCAATTCTAATTATAAGACCTAATTTACTTTTTTTAGAGAATCTTAAGAAAACTAATTAAATTATTTTAAAATATTAAAATTTATCTTTTTTCTTCAAACTATTTTGTTTGACATATGAACTAATATATAATATAATAAAACACAACATATGATATGATTAAGTAACTTATTTTGCTTTATTAATGTGATAACCCAAAATTTTAGGGAAAACCTTTAAAATATGTTAAGATTCTTATTTTATAATTTTAGGCTTATTTTGAGGAAAAATTCAAGAAAAAGTACTTAGGAAGTGGTTTTTGATCTGAAATTTTTTTAGGAACTACTTGAGGAATTAAGTTAATGGACAAATAAGATCAATAAATAATGTTGAGGTTCAATATATGTATTTATTATAATTAATTTAGAAAATAGAGTAGGACTAAGTTAGAAATTAGAAAACATTGGAAGGACCCAATGTATATTTTAAACCTACTCATGTTTTACACCCCTTTTCTTTCTTTCCATGCATAAGGAAAAAAAAAAGGAAGCCACGGGTATAGCTATTTCCCTTTTATTCTTAGTTCCACACACAAGGCCACAATTCATCATCCTTCATTCTTCATTCTTCAAGCTTCACTATGTCATTTCTCCTGCTGGAAACTGAGAATGAATCTGAGAGAAAGAGAGAGGGTCTACGATAGAGAGGAACAGAGAGAGAGAGAGAGAGTTCTGAGTCACAGAAAGGGAAGAGAAGGATCATCGGAGAAAAGGTTAGTCACAGTGAGTTTCCCCAAATCTCCTTCCATCTTCAGTTTTCTATTTGAAATTCATTTGCATGTACGGACGGTGAAATCCAGAACTGAATGCATGTAAGTTTAAAGCTGAATTTTGGGGTTGCATGCATCTTTTGGTTCTGTATTGAGGGAAGAAACAAAGCAAACAATGGATATAGATATATGTGTGTGTATCGGGTGGTGAGGTTTAGAGAGAGAGTGATTTTCGATGGACTATGAAGTAAAGGTTGCATGTGTTATTTTCGGTTCTGTAATGGTGGCTGAATTAGAATGTATATATATATGCGCTAACTTTGAGTTGTTGGGTTCTGGAAAAGAAAACAGAGGCTGCGTGTTTAGGAGTAGGGAAGGTTTAGTCTTAGATATATATATGTATATATATATGGGATTGTGTTCAGTGCAGAGAACAAATCTGAATGGAAGAAGATGAATTTTACATAGTAGGGTGCAGTTTGGAACTTATAGCTTTTCAGTTCAAAAGAGTTGTTCTTTTCGTGTGAGGTTTTGGTAGGGTAAATGAACTTTATTGCCTCTAAAATTTTTCATAGAGATAGAGGACATTCTAACCTTTCAAACAAGTCCTGTATCATACAATTTGGATTTGTAGATTAAGAGATATGAGTTTTTGAAGTTAAGGTTAAATTCTGGAAGGAAAACACTGAACACCGAAGGAGAAGTAATTCGAAATAGGGGCAAATGACCTTAATTAATTACGAAAGTTTTTTAGGAGTTAGTATACATATAGAAATTTAAAATAATCTTGGAACCATGTCATTTAGAGTTCGGATGACTGAGATATGAATTTTTAAAATTGGCATGAAACTGTTGAGATGAATTATGACTCATGAATTTCGTGTGATATTTTAATAGGGAAAATCATTTTCGTTTCTTATAAAAATTGGTAAACTATTATCAGACATCCTAAGATTTAATATGAGTCCAAGAACGTACCAAATGAATGTCTAGAAAAATAGTTATGATTTTTGGAACTTAGGGCTTCGAAACAGGAAAAAATCTGAGAGTCAGTATGAATAGTTAGACTTCAAGCCCATTTTTTAGATTTATTTGCATAACTTGATTCTGTAAATTATTTTTCCTATAAAGGAGACTTAATAAGGGTTACATATAAATTGGAATCACCTTATTTGGAGTTTCCTAGAGGGAGTTTTGAATTTTTCAAATTCACACTAAGAATCTGAAAAAAAGCTCTGCTTCCAATAAGACAGTGATCGGTATTATTTATAATTCAAAATTTTTTCTTCATAACTGGACACTAATAAATAATTGACCATAAAATAGACTTAGTAAGGGTTAGTTAGAGTCAAGAATCATGCCATTTGGATCTCCCCACCTCAAGTTATGAATTTTCTAAGTTAAGTGAAAATTTGAGGCAGATTCTGTTAATGATTAAGAGGTATAAGTAAATAGATTATTAATGACGACCAACAATGTAAAATAAAAGGATAAGATTTATGAGTAGGTCAAGAATAACACAAATACACTTATGTTATTAAGATTAGAATAGACATTGATCTTTCTCTATTTGGAATTATGAAATATAGGATTTGATATTTGTTTGAGCCCAAAAAGTCAACAAACAAGAAAGAGGATTGGCGAAGATAAAATAGTTGGAAGGTCAACAGATAGTAACTTTTTATCATCAATATTATGTAACTGTTTTGCTTGTTTGAATGTGCTATCGATTATATTCGTTTTATGAATATACGATTGAGGTGAAAGGAGGACTGTGAGTCCCATTGCACTACGATGTGATGAATGACTATTTTCATGATGACTGATTATGCTGTATAAAACTGTTGACTGTTAAAGATTATGGACTGTATGTCCTTGATGACTGAAAATGCTGCATGATGATTGTTGATTGTGAGGAATTAAATGATTGTTATGGGATAGGTTGTTTTGCATGCTTTGTGAACTTGCATAATACATGATAGATTATAGTTACTATTGGGATTCTCAAGAATCTCACCCCTTTCCTCAATTCATATACAACAAAGGCAAGCAGCTTGAAAGGCAAAGGAATAATTATTGTTGATAAGTAAGAAGGTAGTGAAGTTGGAATAGCTTACTTAAGTGTTGGTTGTTTGTATAATATATTTTCCTGTTATACTTATATTTTTGTTAGCCTTGTAAGGCTACTGTTTGTATAAAGTATAACTATAGCTAAATTTGTATAGTATTAGTGGATTAAAATTTCCTCACTAATGAGGAATAACAATACTCAGGTACCCACAGGTAAGTGTCGTCTTTATTGATGGCCGCTTAATGGTAGTAATAGCATGCAAAGTAGTAGCAATTATAGTAAGCATAGTAGAGTTAGCTTTGTAATTACTAGGTAGAATTCATAATGTAGTTACGGTCATATGTATGAACCAATCCATAACTTATTAAGTAATTAAGCATAAAACGAAAGATAGAATAAAGTGGTTAGAGAAAAGAAACTCTGTTACTACCAAACATAGTTTAGTATAATATAGGGTTAATAATAAAGAGTTTGAGCCACTAGTTAACTACTTTTGAATTTGATTGAAAAAGTTTAAAATTTTGCAGAAAAATCTATTCATGTTACAGGTTCAAACCTTGTGTTTGAATTAAATTTACCAAGCTATTATGAAATTGTTTTACTTCCCATGACCAAACCTGGCTTCGTGGTTCAAAGTCATTACCAATTAGCCTATAAGGTTTATTAGGAAATAGGGTCTTACACTACTAATCCTTGTTTTATACTCCCTCCGGTCCTAATTATTATAAGGCTCAGTTGACTTTTTAAAAAAATCTTAAGAAAGCTAACTACGTTACTTTAAAGTATTAAAATTTATCATTTTTCTTCAAACTATTTTATTTGACTTTTAAACTAATATATAATATAATAAAACACAACATATGATATAGTTAAGTAATTTATTTTGCTTTCATAACTTCACCAAGAAAAATCAACCGAGTTTTATAATTAGGACTGGAGGAAGTAATATTTTAATCGACACATATTGATACTTAAATTAGCATTTCTTATGGCACTCGAAAATAATTATTTCTTAGTTATACCATTTCCGCTAAAGACAAATATGATTGATATTGTGAGATTTGGATTTTGAAAAATATGCATATGGGTTGCTTTCGCCAGATAACATTGGGACCCGAACAAAAATAATAGATTATTATAAGAAGAAGTCGTTGATCCTGTATTAGCATGGATTTTGTATAAAAGACAAATGAAGCCAGCATTCACTTCCCACACATATCGATTCACCCTAACTACTTTATCATTGAGGTATGGCTCTTACTGGTAATTTGGAGGTTGAAATTGAGATCCAATCACCTGCGATTGAGTTCTTCAACTTCTTCACTAAGCAACTTCACAATCTTCCCAACGCCACTGGTAGTGTCCATTTTGGTGAGATTCATGATGGACCTGACTGGCATTCCATTGGATCTGTTAAGCACTGGTCTTATACTGTTGGTAAGATTCTGTATAAATTCCTTGTTGATTTGTGTCGGATTCATGAGTCTAATAAAAAAGATGTGAATGATTAGGGTTTCTCCCTTTGTATACAGACCACACAATCCCTTCTAATTCACATTTGAAAAGACAAAGCTCATTTCACGTATGAATATTATATATAATGTAAAATCACTTAAAATAAACTAAACGAAATATGCTTGAAACTTATCCGATATAGTCTTTCCTTGTATTGATCTTGACTATTTATTAAGTATTTGTAGACTTTTATTCTGCTCAAATTCTAATAATTGGTAATGAATAAATTATTGTAGGAAGGAAGAGAAATGAGTATAATTATACGGAATAAACTATTCAGATATACTTGTAGGTCAAGCTGAAATTATCAAAATTAATATGCTCATCCGGCTTTAAGGAGCTCGATATACAACTAAGTAGTATATATTAAAAAAAAATAGTTAAAGTAGTTATATATAGCAAATATAGGTTGATTTTCATAAGATATCCCTTTAATTATAATTACTTGGGATGAAAACCCCTTAATACATGCAGTTAAAAGGGTTACTTTAGGGAAAAATTATAAACTTAGGAGACAAAGTGGATTGATGTATTATAGTTAAGACCAATTCTAGCCTTCCAACTAACTTCTATATATTAGGCACTGGAGGGAGTAACTCAAATATTCCCATTCTTTCTTTGGTGATAATATTCCCATTCATTATTGTGGTTGCCGAAGTTTTTTTATTTAAAACACTGATACTCTATTTTTACAAATGGGAACAACCAGATGGTAAGGTCGTGACATGTAAGGAGAAAATTGAAGCGATTGATGAAGAGAACAAATCACTGAATGTGGACTTCTCAGGAGGAGATATTAAGGATAAGTACAAAAGTTTTAAGTTTATAATAAAAGCCACAGACAAGGAACGGGGTGGTGCTATTGCAAAGTGGAGCTTCACTTATGAGAAGATCCATGAAGGAATCCCAGACCCAAAAGGCCACCTGGACTTTGTTACCATCCTTACAAAAGATGTTGATGCTTTTCTTCTGAGCTCACATGGAAAATGAATTGGAGCGAGCCAAAAATGCAAAGTAGGAGAATGAGTAAACTAATAAGTAAAGAATAAGGTGGTGTGCTGTTGAGTTTATGAATTGTGTACGTGGTGGACTAAATAATAAGATCTGTGTTGTTGAGTTAATGAACTGCGTTATCATATGTAAAAAGTGCATGTGTATGAAGAATAAGATCTGTGTTGCTTCTATGATCTATGTATTTAAGGACTGGTCTTTGATGAATATATGTTGTGTATTCAATCTTCATCTTCTTTTTCTTCTTATCAGTAATAACTATTATTAACAAACAGTCAATCAGAAACAATTAATACAATCAATTCACAAATCCGAACTGCTCATATCAACAAACACTTAAGAAAAATGCTACTGCTTTCAAATAAGAGAAAATGGCAATAGGGTCCCAAGGAATAAAAATAATAACAAAAAAGTCTTAGGAATTCTATCCATGCCCAAGAGGTCCCAAGGGACTTTTAGGATTAGATGTCCAAAAGTGAAATGATGCCTCGCCCCTGAGCACTTTAACAACTCACACTACTACAAAAAAGATATATGACGTCTATAAAATGCGTCCATTTTTAAAAAACAGAAGTTAAAACAAAAGCGATGGCAATATGGTAATAATAAGGTCTTTTTTTGCGTCTCTTTCTTAGAAACAGACATTTAGGGGGGCTATCTAGACACTTAGGTGTCTATTCTATCAGAACAAACGCCAAATTGGCGTCTCTTCTGTAAGAACAAACACCACTTGGCCTCTGTCCTGCAGAACAGACTCAACTTGAGCATCTGTTCTAGCTGGAACAGACGCTCAACTGAGCGCCCCAGCAGAACAGACCCTCAACTTGAGCGTCTATTACAGCAAAACATACTCTCATTTGAGCGTCTGTTCCCCCATATAGTGTCTTCCGACACTTTAAGGCGCCATTTTATCCGCCTTTAAATATTTCCCTCATATTTCCTCGTCTTCTGAACTATTTCTCTCGTATTTCAACTAAACGACGAACTATTTCTCTCTTCTTTTACCTTACCCATCTCCCTCCCTCTTCTCTTGTTGGGCTTCTTCTCATGGTGCGTGTCCTTGGTTATCTCTATTCTCGCCACTCAACTCTTATCTTTTAAACACCTGTAGCTTGTATTACTCGACAAATTTGTCTAAGAGCAGAGGTTCACCAAATAACTGGTATGGCCACTTTCTTTCTTTTTTCTTTCTATTGTGTTAATTTTACATTGCATTAGGTGACTTTAAATTTTTTTCCTCTTCTCAAATTACATTATATTGAATGGTACTACTGGTTGATGAGATGCTATGAAATACTCAATGTTTTAACGTGTTTATGTGTTTTGAAAAATTGCAAGATTATACTAGTGGATGGATGCTGTAAAATGTTAGATTGGATGTGTAATGTGGCTTTATGGTGGTGGATGTTGAATGTGTAAATCTAGCATTTTTTAAAAAAAATTAATTTTTTTTAAAAAATTGTGCATCTGTTTTTCTTTTTCAAAAATAGACGCATAGTGTGCGTGTGTTTTTTGTGCAAACAGATGCACACTATGCGTTCATTTTTTGCACAAAACAGACGCACACATGCATATATTCTTTTCCAAGAAAAGACGCCTATTTAGGCATTTGTTCCTCATAAACCGACGCATACTTTTTACATCTCCCGCATAGATGACTCTTTGAAAATAGATGCGAAAGGCTTTTTAAAACAATTTATTTGTAGTAGTGTCATGAGGCTATGATGACAAGCACACGTTCACATTTTGACAACTTCTTATGCACGTGTTGACAACGTCTTTTCCTTTAAACAATACCTTGCTCCTATTGTTGTAACAAGTTTGTTTGGACACTTTAACAACTCATGAGGCAATGATGACAAGCTCATGTGTACGTTTTGACAATGTCTTTTCCTTTAAACAATAACATGCCCCTGTTGTTGTAACAAGTTTTCTTGGACACTTTAACAACTCATGAGGCTGTGATGACAAGCTAATGTGCACATTTTGACAACTTCTTATGTACGTCTTGACAATGTCTTTTCTTTTAAACAATAGCATGCCCTTGTTATTATAATAAGTCTGCCTGGACACTTTAACAACTTATGAGGCCATGATGACAAGCACATGTGCACGTTTTAATAATGTCATTTCCTTTAAACAATAACATGATCCCCTCTTGGTGTAACAAGTTTGCCTGGACATTTTAACAACTTTTGAGGCTATGATGACAAGTATATGTGTAAGTTTTGACAACTTATGCATGATTTAACAAGTAAACTTAGAAATTTGAACAACTTATGGGGCATTAAAGACTTTCATCTTCTCCAGCATTCCCTCCGTAGAGAAGAAGAAAAACACTAAACAAATTATCAAAGCCTTACCCCAAATATGTATTAACAATTGTAACAGTCTTCTTAACAACAATAACTGTTAGTTTTAGCAACAATTTTCTTACAACATATCAGCAATTTAAGGTAAACATGCATTCATCATATTCATTCATAGCCACTTAATAACGCAACATTCCCTTTGTTACCATACCAAAAAATAGAGCACAAATTGTCACAAACCTACCTAAATATGTAATAACAACTATAATAGCCTTATTAACAACTTCAAATGTTGATTTTAACAACACATTTTTCCTCATTTATGAACTTCTAAGATAAGCATGCATTCGTCACATTTATTCATTTATGCTTAACAAGATAGCCTTCCATGTGTTACCATACAAAAAAATATAGCACAAATTGTCACAACCCTACACAAATAGGTATTGACAACTGTAACAGCCTTATTAACAACTCCAACTGTCGGTTTTAACATGTTTTTTCCCTCGTATAAGCAACTTGAAGTTACCATATTTTCATCATATTTATTCCTTCCCACTTAAAAACAGAGCCTTTCCTCTGCTGTTATAACAAAAAATATAGCATATTTTGTCACAATACTACTCAAATACAATAAAACCCCAAGTTCATTCCTCAAGATTATGCCTTTCACAACAAATTTGCAGTTCTTAATTGGATTAAAGTGTATAGTCCACAAATCATCTCAAGATGCAACCTTTGTCAAACTCTTCATCCTTAATCCACCACACCCACATAAGAAAAAACCAAATTAACTCATAAACCCTATGGATGAAGATGAAAGTTGCAAATTTTAAAGATTCCACCTGAGATTATAAGGTGAGAAGCTTGCCTTTGGATACCCCTTTCTTTTCTTGTTCAATTTTCCTCTTTCCTTCCATGACTGAGTGCAGAGAGCATATGTGAGCTAGGTGTAAAAATCCCTCTTCTTTCTTCTGGCATATGTTTTAACAAACATGGGTAGGGAGGTAATTTCTCTTGTGAACATATTATCCTAAAAGTCCTTTGGGACTTCTTGGTAAGTGAGAGAATTGGTTGGAATTTTTTATATATATGTTTGGTACCTGAGACCTTATTGCCATTTTCCCTTAAAATAATCCTAAAGATTTGGGGGGTGTAACATCCCAAAAATTCTTAAGCCTAGATAATGTAGTTAGGGTAGACCAAGGTTCGTACTCTGACATTTTGCTTAGGCCTAGATTGGGTATTTGGGATGAACTGAGGGCCTTTGTCTATAAAAAAGAGAGAGATTTCACAACTATTGAAGTGAAATCAAGGGAAGGACCTATATGCAAAAAGCAAGAATGCATCAAAGTTTAAGGCTGGAATTCAATCAGGTCCGAAAGCCCCAAAAATTCCCATAAAATACCAGAGAATAGAAAAAAGTATCCAGGACAATATATGAGCCTTGGAATAAGGATATGAGGTCATATAAATATTTAATTAATTTTGGAATATTTTAAGGATTTTTAGCCGGACTGGGTTTTTGGCTAAAAATGAATTATTCCAAATATATGAGGACCTCAATGTTCTAGATTTGGATTAAGAGAAATTATTATGATATGTGAGAGAATTTCTAAGGTTATCTTGAGCCCAGAAGGAGGTTCAAAGATATCAACAAAAATTGCTGAAATCGGCTAATTGCCAGTAAAATGAACTTTTGGTTAGGAATTTATTCTGGGAGTACTAGACATTCTAAAATTATGAAATTTTAATAGTATCCTACTGGTATATTTTGAGAGCCGTGGGAAAATTTTGGGAATTTTTGGATGAGTATAGAATTTTCCAAATTTTTCCCAGTATTTTAGCCGGTATGGGATAAACTGTCAGAAGAATATGAGCCAGATGAACTCCCTGGGCCCCACAAAACGTGGTGCCAGCTTGGGGAACTTAGAGAGAAAGCAAAGAAAGCCCTAGAATAGTGTGGAAGAGGTTGCATGTCATAGTGTGAAAAGGGCTAGTTGCTTTTGTTGACTTTTTGTTTAAGAGCTAGCCAAACACACCCTTAATCCGTGTCTATAAATAGAGACCCCTCCCCCCCTCATTAAATTTTGGAACCTTAGCGAAGCTCTGTCCATTTACAAACTCGACCTTCCTTCTTAGAATTTAAAGGCAAATCAAGCTACACAGATTGATTCTTCAATTGAGGTATGTTCTAGCCTATTGATCGGACTGAGACTGTCGCTTGAATCGGTCTATAAGAATAATTGC
>JBAGKO010000012.1:15716405-15728288 GCA_037177275.1 Acacia concinna
TATCTATCACACTTTTTAGTTGATTTTCTATTTCTTTTCTAGTCCAATTGCTAGGCTAATTAATTAACAATTTAAATTTTCCATTTAATGTGAGTTTAATCATGGTCCAAATCTGTTTTAACTATGTCTACAATGAAAATTACAATCAATTAATTCTTAATTCTACTTTGTTCAAGATTTATCACACACACAAACAATTCAAATCACAAATCATTCTCCATGCATGCTTGAGCCTAGGTTATCACAGCCATCAAATTTGTCATTTAATTCAAAATTCATATTGATCTAGAATCATGAGAAACTACACGAATTGCAGAAAGCATCAAGGATTCAATTACTAATCAAATCATAATCCATTCATTCATGCACTCACATGCCTAAACCTAGAGAAATCAGTCATGAATCACTTAGAACTACATGCTATATCCAGTACAATTCGTATTAACTTCTTACATTTCCAGATAACACTCTTTGGTTTACATATTCATCGAAAAAATCAAGAAATTCAGAGGAGAACGGATTCGTGAATTAAAATGACCACACGACATTACAGAAGCTCAAACCATCCTCAAGAAGCATGGAGAATGCGCGCCTAGCCCCTGATCATCGATGGATTCGCAGAAAACAGCACACAGAAGCTGCCGGAGTTGTCATCGGAGCTGGAAGTGATCTCTGGTTTCAGGTGATCTCAAGCTCCAAAAATACCTCCAATCCCTTCCTCTCTCTCTCTCTCACGACGCGATCTAGGTGAAGAAAATGGAAGAAGAATGATCAAAATCAACTGGAAATCACGTTTAAGTATTGCAGGTCATGAAGGAGCTCGCGGGTCTAATCCGGGTTAGGCAGGATCCAGGCGGCTGTGAAGAAGATCACCGTTGGAGATCCGACGATCTTCATTCAATCCCAAGTTTGCAATGGACGTCAGAGATGAAGCCACGTGCCCTCATTTGTTTTAATCTCCGGATTAATAATGAACGAATGAGATACGAGTCAAAGTATTTACATAGAAGAGCTCAGATGCTGCCACGTGTCCAATCACTTAACCCAGCTATGCGTTTTGACTTTCCATGTAATCAACGGCTCAGATCATATACACAGTAAGCTCAATCAACGGTCTAGGATACACCCGAGTTTGACTTGGCCTTCTGCACTCTTTTATTTCTATTTGGACCCCGCATTAATTACATAATCATACCCCACATCCTCTTTCCTTTATGGTTTTTGCTTTCGCCTTTTTCTTCTTTGCAGCTAGGTCCTTTTTATTTTCCAGAATTGCCCTTTGACCTTTTTAACCTTTCTGATTCAGTCCTTCTTCATTTTTTCTCCCATTTTCTCTTGAAATAAATCACATAAAATGTAATACCATATATTCTAAAATCAAGGAACTAGGAGAAAATGACAATTATGCCCTTTTAAATCATTATTTCATATTTTCCACATTAATTCCATATAATCCCAAATTATTCAATTAAATGCAATTTAATCATGATAAATCCAATGAAAGCTCTACAAAATGTATGGAATTAAATAGTAAAAATGTGGTTTATCAGTAGATGAAGGCTCCTCGAGAGGCAAGAGCAAGGAAAGGAATTGAACATGATGATGCTTTGCTTCTTATGTTATCATTGTTTGTTTGTAAATGATATTATAGAGATTATGTTAATGACATGTGAACAATATGTCACAATGTATGATAGTATGTTATGATGTATGATATATGAGATGTGATGTTCATGACATGCCATGATGTTTGCAAATATGAATTATGTTTTTCATGATATGTTCATGATGAGAGGAATGGAACTGAGAAGGTATGGCATGATATGGTACTTTATGGTCATTTGATGCATGATTCTTGGCCTAAAGAGCTGTGGAATGGGAATAGCTATGTTTTTAGCAAATAGGTGAGTCTATTCACAACCTTTTCCATGCTAATATAGAGAATTTTTAGCTACAAATGAAGTGGTAGATCATGTCATTTAGAGTTTTATAGCAAAAGTTATGTCTTTCCAAAGTTAGAACAAAAGTCAAAGAGAAAATGATAAAAAGACCAAATGAATGTGCAAAAATGACCATATGAACACTGTATTTGTGAGAGACTGTGTACATCCATTGTTATGTAATCAAAAGTTGAGGTTATTTTTTCTCCATAGAGGAGAGAAATAGCTTCCTAAAAAACTTAGAACCACCTCATTTCGATTTTTTGTAGAATTAGCTATGATTTTTTAAAGTTGTTATAAAATAAGGGCCGGATGAATAGTATAGCGAGAAAAAGAAATTTTCAACCCTTGTTTGTCCAACTTCTAGTCATAACTAATGGTTCCAATTGCCATAATATGCTAGGATAAATGGCCTAAAGATAAGGTGTGACAAGCGTTATCGGCTATCCCTCTCTACATGGCTAACTCCTCTCCCGCTTTGCTAAGTATGCCACATTTGCAACATTTGCTATGGCTACAGCTCTAGTGAAGAAGGACCCATTGGTGGGGTGGTGGGAAGATCGCCAATGAGTTCATTGAAAAATGTGTCATTAGGCAAGTGTATTAGGCCATTGGTGTCATCATTGATGTTAGATTTGAGGAGGGTTTACCACTGATCTTTATTTCACTTGATCGAAGTTATGAACCACTTGATCTGATTGGTGATGGAAGTGGTGCGTGAGAACAATGTATGAACTATATTGCCATAGATGGGACTAAGTGAGGTTTTAGAGGTTTGTACATGCTCAACACTCGATTATAATAGCCTTAGTGCTATGGAATTTACTTTTTCAAACAACTTATTAAAGCATTAAAAATACTACTGTGGTAGGAAAAGAGGAAAATTATTACAAAGGTCTACCATAGTAGAAAATGTTTAACCAAAACATTATGAATAACAATGGTCAAAAAAAGAAAGCATTAGTTTACCATGGTTAAAAAAGTATTAAGCATCTTATTTAAAATCATACATCAGCCAACGGTATGATGGTTAGGCCTTAGGCACTCAAAGCTTAATAACACAATTTACCAACATGCTTTATATCATTCCCTACAACTATAACCTCATTAATCACAATTCATGACTTTCTCGAATAATTCTAGTTTCATATAGAACCATAATTTTCTCAAAAGTGGATCTGCAATCAAATGTTATGATTTATAACCCATGGCCTCAAGCCTACTTTCTCTACACTCCAACAAAGTATAGAAATATAAACTAGTCATGCAAATCTTAAAACAATTTCATAAGTTATATCTAAGCATGAATGACCCCTAGGTAGCTCTATACAAAGTATACACATAATTACAAAAAAGATGAGGTTTACAATTGCAAAGTGAAAACCTAAACCTCCAAGCCTTCCATGAAGATATCACATTATGAACCTTGCTCAAAGGGGTAAGCCACTGGACCTAACAACCTCAATTCTAAATTTACAACTATGCTAGGAATAATTACAAAATAGTTAAACGGACTAAACATAAATTTATTTAACAATGTATAAATAGTTTTTCATAATCAATAATAGCTCAAGGAGTAATTAAACTTGCATAGGACTCCCACAACAATCCTTATAACTTCCTTATAACCACTGACAAAACCCATAGGCTATAGCACATAAGAAGATTTGTCTCTATGATAAGACTACACCAAGCTCAACAATAGTAAGTAGCCTAGTTATAAGCATGGAAAGGAGGGGTCACATGTCCCTTAAGTTGATCTTTACTTGGCCAAGAAAGGGTGATGCCAAGGGCCTTGAAAATGTTAAAGCCATTTGATAGACGTCAAGTGGTGTCTATACCACATGGTATCAAAAAAACCAAACCTCCCGCATCTTACCTCAACACAATCCAATACAAATCAATAGGGAATCCCATGATTAAACATCACAAAATCCAATGTCAAACCATTTCTTCTCATAATCCATATTAAATTATATGTATTATCAACATTTTGATAAATCATTTAAGTCTGTTTAACTATCAAGTTTACTAAAAGCATAATTCATATTATCATTCTACATTTTCCATATAAATAAAATACTATAATATTCATTTATAGCAATTAGAATACTAATACACTTATAATCATATTAAAAAGCATACTTGGTAAATTGGAAAGTGATTACCACTCACTAAAACTACTAATAAAGAGTGTATTCTTGTAAAGCTTCGTGCTTAACAAGTAAGAATACTCTATATAATGTATGTGAATATTTATCAAACAAATGATAACTCACACAACGATTAACAATTGTAAACTAAACTCTCAACCTTCACTTACTAGTTCTTTAAAAACATTCCTAATATCTCTACCATCCATATATTTGTCATTGTAATGATATTCTCCTTCTTTTTCCACTTTATTATAATCATTAAAATCATTAACTAACTTCAAATTTCAACTTAAACTATAATTTCCCAATTCTAATCTCAAGTGTTAAAATCATAATAATCTTACTTAACTAAATCATTCATTTTTTAAAAAAACAATTCAATTCATGTCTCACACATGAATTTTACAATTTTTTTAAAAAAGTATAACATTTTATTTAATCTCAAGTCACTTTTAAAAGTTACAATCACCATGAAAATTTAAACATAATATTCTTATCATCTATAATTCTAACTAAAATAATTCTTTAGCCAAACAATGTCGAGTTCGCTCATTCCAAAATTACCTTAAGAATTCACACTAATTCCTTCATAAATAGAAAACCCATCTAACGCTACTATAAAAAAAGAATTAAGTGGCACACTTATCGTGGCACTCCTTAAAAGAAGTGTTACAATAAGTGTTCTTTTTCTTTCTTTCTTTTTTGAACCGAGGCCTATAGGGGCAATTAATCAACCAAGAGCCCCCAACATTATTTAAAATAATAAATAAAAGATGCAGCTGGGCATGTAGCGCCCCTTAGGGGAGCCATGTGCCTAGTTGGAGGCTATTGGCCCCTGCTAGTCACGAGGTGAGCTTGTGGGAGCACGCCCCCTAAGATCTAAGTGATGAGCTGGGGGATTCCCCAACTTGTCACGAGAGCTAGGGGCTCCCATGCTAGGGCCCACATGTGTGGCCTACCTGGAAGGTGAGTGCCACACTAGGCATCGTGGGGCCCAAAAATCTAGGCACATGCCCTAACATGGTGTTCTCTCATTAGTCACCCTACTGTGGTGCTCACCATAGGTAATTTTTTTACCCCTGATTAAAGCCTTTTTCACCCCACCCCGCTGACTCTTTCCCTCTTATCTTCTTTATTTTTCTCTCAAACTCCTTTCTCTCGTCTCCTCTATTGCTAAAGCTTTACATTCATTACTTTTGGCTCCTCTTAGTCCTACTTGTTTTCACTTTTGCAACCACTTGGTTCTTTTATTCCATCTCTTGGTCCCCACTAAGGTTTGTGTACAAGCTCTCTTCTTTATTTTTTCCTTGCGGTTTTTATTCCTATTGGTCCCCACTCACTCAATTCCCAAAGAAATAAATACACTCTGGACTGTAATCTTCTTTTCTATTGTACAACTTATAGTTCAAAATGTACATGACATTTTAACATTAAAGGTGAATTTTGGATATACTCGTTGAGTGTTGTGTGATCTTTTATTTTATTATTTTTTATGATGGAAGTCTATAAAATTTTTGTAGTTTCTCTTTTATTAGAGTACTTAATTGACTTGTTAACATTATAATTGGATATACTTATGACTGTGATGTTTTATTTATTTATATTTTAGCGATGGCTACTGTGAATGTAACTTTCATTAGTTTCTCTTTTTCTCAGATTATTTAGGGCCAAGGGCAAAAAAATAAAAGGGCTAATGCCACATATCTAATTAATATTTTGCCTTTTATTTTCTTTTGGGATGACATTGGTTTCACTTCACCACTAACTTGAGCTTATTTCCTTATCTTTTATAAAATGATGTAATGTCAAACTTTATATAAAAATAAATATTAGTTACTATATATTATTTATATATAGTACAAAAAAGTACTATAATTAACCAAAAAATACATTGAAAAAAGTATATCTAATTTAATTTTTTTTAAGGTTACATAAATTTTTAGGAATAGAATTTTGAAAATATTTACTGAAAAGAATAGCAATATAATATAGCTATTATACAAAATAGCATCAAAATATTAAAGCCTTTTTATTGCCTAATATGCTAATCTATTTAGTTAATAGCACACCAAATTCAAGTGAATCATTTTTAATGCACTCTTTTAATAAAATCTAATTTTAATTATGTATATGGTAGTGTTTTAAAATGCCAATGAAACATAATATTAACAATTTATTAAAACTTACTTTACATAAATTTAATAAAATCTAATTTTACCTAATACCATAAGTAAAATAATTATGTGTTTAATTTGTTGTCATGTAATTAATACTTTCTAATATAGTATGGTAAATATGTTAGGTTGGTCAATTTCTTTTACATTAATTAACTTTCTTTGTAGTAATTATTATTTTATTTTTGTCAAAATATTTTTTAGCAATTAGTTGTATGTTTTTATGTCGTTGTTACAATTTGTTGCTCTTGTATAGAAGTAGAACAATTGTTATTCAAACAGTGTGTAGACGAATATAAAATGGATTTCATCTAATCATAGTTCAAAAGAATACATAGATAAGGTGAAAGAGTTTATTAGATTTGCAATAGGGCATATGAAAGATCCCAACAAAATCATGTGTCTTTGTCTAGTTTGTTATTTTGAAAAGAGGATTAGTCCACTTGATTTGCTTGATCATTTAGTCTGTCATAGAATTGATCAAACATACACATGATGGACAAGGCATACTAAGACGTATGATGTACGTAAGGATTGGGTTCATAGTGCTTCAAATGAGTTTGATCCATTAATGCGTGATGAGAACGATGATGGTATTGAAGAAATGCTAAATGCGGTCAAAGGAGAGCTTGATTATTGTCCTACAAAATTTGAGAAGTTGAGGTGACCAAAAGAACCACTATATACCAGTTGTACAAAATACACAAGATTGTTAGCAGTGCTAAATTTATACAACTTTAAAGCGCGCTATGGATTGAGTTATTTTGGTTTCACAGCACTACTTGACCTTTTGCAAGATATGCTTCCAGAAGAAAATGAACTTCCTACCAAGACATATGAGGTAAGCATATACTTTGCTTTACAATTGACATGGGTTATGAGAAGATACATGCATGCTCTAATGATTGCATATTATTTTGTAATCAATATGCAACGTTAGAGAAGTGCCCTAAATGCAATAATACTTCTGAATATGAGAAAAATAAAGGCAAAATTCTTTTGAAGGTCTTATGGTATTTTTCCATTATCCCAAGATTTAAGAGATTGTATAGTAATGCATAGATTGTGAAGCAATTGACATGGCATGCAAATGAAAGGATTTATGACATGAAGCTAAAGAACCTTGTAGATGCTCCTCAATGGAAAAAAAATCATGAGTACCTTGCCTTTGCAAACAAAGCAAGGAACCTAAGCATCACATTGTCAACTGATGGAATCAACTTGCACGGAATTTAGAGCAATACACACAGCACATGGCTAGTTATATTGATGGTTTATAACCTTCTCCCTACACTTGATCATGAAACATAAGTTTATGATGTTGTCTATGTTAATTTCTAGGCCAAGGAAATCTGGAAATAATATAGATGTATACTTGGCTCCTTTAATTGATGACTTGAAGCTTCTTTGGGAAGAAGGGTTTACTATGTGTGATGGGTATAAGGAAGAAAGTTTCACATTGAAAGTGATGTTGTTTGGCACAATTATTGATTTTCCCACTTATGGTAACTTGTCCGAATACAACATCAAAGGATATTGTACGTACCCTATATGTGGAGATGACACCCATTCGGTGCGATTAGACAATTGTAAAAAAAATGTCTATATAGGACATCAGAGATTTTTACCAAAAAAGAATTGTTGGAGGAAGTGGAAAAAGACTTTTAATGGCGACTCAAAAGAAGGTGCCCCGCCTTGCATGTTAATCAATGCTTAAGTTTTTAAAAAGGTAAAAGACTTAGACATCAATTACGGCAAACCTTTTGCAAAAAAGATCGAGATAATTGGTTGGAAGAAAAAAATAGCATGTTGCAAATGTACAAGGAAAAAGTAAGGATACTATCAACGTGAGGTTGGATTTGGTGACCTTGAAAATAAGAGAAGAGTTGGCACTGGTCGAAAAAGGGCGTTGTACTTATTAACCTCCAGTAGCTTACACCTTGTCAAAGAAAGAGAAAAGATTGTTTTATGAGTTTTTGCAGGGAATAAAAGTTCTAAAGGGATACTCTTCGAATATAAAGAATCTTGTTTCGATGAAAGAGTTGAACTTAAAGAGTCTTTAATTTTATGATTGTCATGTGCTCATACAGAATCTCTTACCAATTGGTATACAGTCCATTTTACCTAAAAACGTAAGAAACTCTATTACTAAGCTTTGCATGTTTTTTAGGTTGATTTGCAGTAAAGTGATTGATTTAATAAAGCTACGTGATTTACAATGGATGATTGTTTCTACACTATGTGAACTTAAAATATTTTTTCCACCTTCATTTTTTCACATTATGGTCCATCTAATTGTATACTTGGTGAAAGAAGTCGAAACGTGCGGTCCAATATACTTGAGGTGGATGTACTCAAATGAGCAATTTATGAAATATTTAAAGGATATATGAAAAATTGATATCAACCATAAGGTTATATTGCTCAACGGTATATGGTTGAGGAAGCAAGTGACTTCTGTGTTAATTTTCTATCAAATATCAATCCTATAGTGATACCTAAGTCTCATCATGATAGGAGAACATCAGAGAAAGGAACGAATGGGCAAGATTTGCTAATGGCATCTTTAACTGAATTGGAGCAAGATTACTTGTATGTGTTACATAATGCTGAAGAGGTAAAACCATATATTGATGAACACAAGGACACTCTTTGAGACGTGTTTGGTGATAGAAATGAAAATTTTATAACAAGAGAATACAATCAAAATTTTGAAAGTTGTTTAGAAAGATACATTAATGATGAGATGAAGAGGATTCCTAATTCAATTTCTGAAAAGTTGAAATGGTTGTCAAAAGGACCGAGTTTAAATGTGTTATCTTACAATAGTTATACAATCAACGGTTACACATTCTATACGCCAGACCACGATACACAGAGCATGATACAGAAAAATGGTGTCACATTACTTGATGATTCTTGGCATAGATCTAGTATAAAAGACGTACACCCTATATAGGCACCAATGTTATTCCTTGGTGTAATTGAACACATATGGGAGTTGGATTACTCTATGTCCAAAATCCCTATCTTCAAGTGTAAGTGGGTCAATAACAACAATGGATTGTAGACTAATGAGTTAGGGTTTGTTTAAGTAGACCTAACTAAAATTTGGTATAAAGATAATCCTTTCATTTTAGCATCCCAAGCAGAACAAGTGTTTTTCGTTCCAAATCCTGCTAAGAAGAATTGGTTTATTGGATTCCCTTCTAATAAGAACAGTCAAGAACAAGTTAATGATTATTTAAATATTGTTGGGGATGATCATTCCTTTGACATGTTGGGGTCAGAACATATTGGTGCGGATGAAGATGAACCCTTATATTGAGATATGATCATGAAGAGGGGACTTGAGTCAATCTATCAATGCCTACTACTGGGGGAAGGAAGAAAAAAGTTTTAAAGAGGAAGAGATCAGAAAATGAGTGATTTTACTTGTTTACTTGTATGCTTTAGATATATTTATTATTTTCAATTTAATTTATTTTTCATTAACACTACTGTCACTGTGAACTTATGTTTATCATTTCTAAACTTGCAAGTTACTAGCTACATAATGGATCATAGAGAACAATATAATATTCAAAGTGATGTGATGTGATGTGATGAAGATAAGCAACAAAATACAGTTGTTAATAGACAAAGATTTATACAACATAAATTTCATGGTAAGACTATTATGAGATGGTTGATCAGAGATAGACATAACGGGATTTGACATGAACTCTATTGGAATGAGTTGGGAAATCCATATGGAAGAAACAATAGTTCATTTAGTCATTTAATTGGCATTGTAGTTCGAACAAAAGTCCTGATTACTCTTCAAGATTGGAGATATATGCAAGAACTCGATCAAGATGCCATATAGGCTGAAGTACAATTGAGACATTAATTACTATATCATTGTGGTTGTTTTGTTTTCTACTTTGACAATCTAACATATTGTGTTTCATTTTGCATTATAGTCTTGTTTTATTATCAATTGTGAAGAAAAGAAGGATTATGTGAAGAGAAAAGCCAGCAAAATTCTAAGAAAGTTCATGCCAATCTTGTGAAGTATTTTCTAGTACATGATAATATTAATAATATAGTTCCTACTCCGCCAGAAATTTACAATGAAGTCATCAGTCAAGAACAATGGGATGAATTTGTCAGGACACACACAACACATGAATTCCAGGTCATGTGATATTAGTCTTTATCGACTACTTGTTAATTATTAGCAAATATTTATGTTTACTAATATGAATCCTTTGGATGTAAATAGGAATTAAGGAAGAAGAATTGGGCAAATGACACAAACATATCATACAAATATGTCAAAGGAGCAGTATCATATATCAACTTAGAGCAACAATTGGTAAAAACTAATTAATATTTCATATGCATTTGATTTGTAAGATTAAATTTTTAACTTCATCTAAGTTTGATCTAGATATAGCTACAACAATCCAACTCTTGAGATAAAGTTACCAAGACATGATTTGTGGATGCCTAGCATCACAAACAAAAAGGTAGAGATTGTCAGCAAAGAAAGTAAAGGGTGGCAAAGTATTGTGTAAGTATCGAATCATGTAATTAAGAATTAACTTAATTTAATTGTTCCTATTTTATGTTTTATAACATTGATTTAATTCTTTTTGTCATAGCAAACAATAACCCCAAGAGAAGCCAGAGTTGGCAAACTATATGGGTCATGATGATTTGCTCAGTAAAGTGATAGCATACTTGAGTATAGCTATCATATTTGAGGTGTTGGATTTGGAGTAACACAAACAGAATACTTCAGACTACAAAAGCGCTCCATCATAATGAGGTAAGGCAGCTAAGGGAGGAGGTAGATTGGTTCAAGACCTCCATATGAGAATAGTTTCAACAACAAAACCATATAAATGAAATGTTGATGAGCCAGATTGAAATTCTAGTACAGCCTAGGCCAAATCAGAGTACCTTAACATGTGAGAGCCTAAGTGTGAGGGATAGTTGTGTTTCTTTTCCTAAAGTGCCTATTCCTTTGGTAATTAATTTCCTCTCTATTTAATATTTGATACATTACAAATTTGTGGTTTTTAGACCTTAATGTATTAGCTCTCTTTTTTGTAGGGAAAATCTAAGTGCAACTTCACGTGGATCAATCTTTTAAGAATGCAGTTACTCTTGGGGTTGTATTTAATGATAATAAAGATATGTTACACTATTCTCCTTTACCCAATAACCCACTTAGAGTAAGGATTAATTTTTGCACCAGCGAAAATGCGCTTCTGTCCATCCCTCTCGGGATGAAGAAGTCATGGTTAGAAACATTGTTGGGGGATATGTTGCATGGCCAACATATTTGATAGAGCCATATCAAAAGGTACTTATGTTACAATCGCTTACACTTTTTATATTTACTTCCATATAAAATTGCATGATTCAATTTTATCATTTTTGTGGAGTTCTCATTTTAATGGGAAACAAGTTCAGGAGCAAGGGAAAATTTCAAAGTGTTCCATGACTGCACTAGATGGCCAAAGAGGCCATGCCTTCAGTAGCGATGATATAACATGATATTTATATGGTTTTCTGGGGTATTTTATATCTAAATTGCACACATTTACCCTCAATTTGCAT